>OY978530.1:55143543-55466043 GCA_963854835.1 Megamerina dolium
TAAAAGATTCATGAAAAAAAATTGCAAGTTCTACGCAAAAGAAAAGAAAAGTACAACAAAAAGAAATTTTACTCCATTTTACAAGTGTCAAGAAACTCTTTTCACAAACGATACAAAGTTTTTTTTTATAATATTTATTAGTTAAAATTTGATAAATTAAAATATTTAGTATTTCGTATTGCCACCTTTAGCATCTATCACGGATTGTAGCCGTTTATTCATAGAATAAACCAACTTTTTTAGGTCATAATTGCTCGGTATATTTTGCCACTCTTCCAATATAGCAGTTTTAAGTGCTGTACGGTTTTTAGGTTGCCTTTTAACCACTTTTTTTTTAAGTAGACCCACAGATTTTCAATAGGGTTAAGGTCTGGACTTTGGGCTGATGTATCCATAACTTTACCGCAGTTATAAAGAAGCCACAATCGCACCCTACTCGCCTTATGCTTTGTGTCATTATCTTGGTAAAATTTGAAATGCGGTTTGCCCTCTCTGATGAACCCAAATTTTTTCGCACTACTCATTAAATGACTCTTCAAAATGCCTTAATAATGTTGTGCGTCCATGGTTGACTCTATAAAAGCCAATTCTCCTACTCCCCTGCTTGAGATACATCCCCAAATCATAATGGACATTTTTCCAAATTTAACAGTAGGAATTATGTGTCGATTTTCTAAAGCTGTAATGTAATAATGTTGTAATACAACATCATTGTTGTCTCGTCACAGAATATTACGTCTTCCCAATATTCATCAGGTTGTGAAATGAGCCTTGAGGCGAAGGAGAAACGTCTTTCAATATTTTGTGCTGATAGCAGCGGCTTCTTACGAACAACTCTTGATGAGTATTTGTTTCTCAGTATCGCCTGTCGTACAGTTTTATGGGAAAGCACTATACCATACACTCTTCCTTGAGTTTCTTCGCAAGCTTTCTGAACGAAATTTGTGGATTTTTGTGCAGTTCCCTCATCGTTAAGCGCTCTGCCCGATCAGTAATTTAAAGCTTAGGGCCACCTCCACACTTTGGCTCCAATCTACCCTCGATTTTAAACATTATAAATTGTTTTACGTGTTATAGAGAACATTTCTGATAACTTCTCCACATTTTCTCCCAATTGGCGATTGTAGTATATAAGCTGAACCACTTCAGCCGATAACCTTTTGCCTGGCATTTTAAAAACACAATATTTAAACAGATGATGTGGACAAAGCAAAAATTAATCACAAACTAACAAACAAAATCATAGGAATGGGTCACTGCAACGCGTTTACGCAAATAGATAACTGTAAATGTACCGTTAATCGTTGAAGTGTTGCATAAAGGAATTAAAAAAATAGTTGTGAAAAGAGTTTCTTGACACTGAGTAAAATTTCTTTTTGTTGTATTTTTCTTTTCTTTTGCGGTGAACTTGCAATTTTTTTTCATGAATCTTTTATAAATACTGTAAATATCTGTAACTAATAAAAAAAATGTGTATATGGAAATAAAAGTTAATGTTTTTGGCTAAGAAAGTTGAAAATTTGAATTTTTTTTCAATGTGTAAACTCATTCTTGACATACTGTACTTTAGGAAAACCATCTGACGACATTGTTAGACCAGCCATAATGTAGATTTCTCTGGGTAGTAGGCGCAGAGGTCGTCCTGCACACACTTGGAGAAGGCAGATTTAAACAGAACTAGAAAACATCCAACTAACTTAGAATGAGATAAAAAAACGCGCGAATGATAGAGTAGATTGGATTAATCTTGTAAAGGCGCTTTGGTCCTTAATGGACTAACAGGAATAAATATATATATAATTTATACCAAGGCAATTCATAACAATACACACACAAAAACATATATGTGTATATATGTACATATATGTGTATATATGTACATATATGTATATATACGTATATATACATATATATGTATAATATACATATATATATATATATATATATATATATATATATATATATATATATGTATAATATACATATATATATATATATATATATATATATATATATGTATAATATACATATATATATATATATATATATATATATATATATATATACACTGTTGTTACGGGGAGTGATTCCCGGTGGGCAGCTTACTGGCAAGGCTTGCCTGATGATGATGTTGCTGACACTGCTGTTGTTCGTCGGTGGCTGCTGTCGCCACAGCAAAATCACAAACTTCTTTTATTCTATGTTAATTATATTATATCTCATGTTTTATTTTCTATTTTTCACTTATTTTTAGTTGACAATTTCGTTGTTAGGTTATAGTTTTACATTGAATTTGCGTGAGTTTCGTTTATTATATTGTATATTTGTTTATATATATTGTTCAATTTTAGGGAAAAAAGTGAGATGGCGCGTACTGCACTGTGTTTAGAGAGATTCGTTCGTTTATTATATTGTATATTTGTTTATATATATTGTTCAATTTTAGGGAAAAAAGTGAGATGGCGCGCACTGCACTGTGTTTAGAGAGATCCAAAAAAGGATTAATCATAGAGACTGATAAAAAGAGATATTGCACTGTCATAGAAAATAAATAAAAAGCAAAGGCAGAGAGAGAGAGAATAAGAAAGTAAGTGCAATAAAAAAGAAGAGAGTGGTAGCAAAGAAATATAATACAATATACAGGCAGCGCTGCGCCTTCACTCTGGCGTAGACATTCCGCCCCCCTTGCAGGAATACTGCAAAGGAGACGCAAAATGCACAGCAGAGAGTGAGAAATATTAAACAAAATTATAAAGAAATTAGAATTTAACGCTTAAAAAAATATTGGGAAATAATGAGAAACTAAATCTAAAATAAATTTCAATTAAATAAAACTTAATTATACTAATTTAGAAAAAAGGGAAGAGAGAGAATAAATTGCGAAACAAATTAAAAAGTAAAAATTGTAAATATAGGAATGAAATTCAAAATCCGTAAAAATAACAAAGCAATAGTATAACTTAAGAATTAAGTCCGTCGATGAACTTGCGCAGAACAAGCTTGGTGGTTCAACATAAACAAATACGGCATGACATCCGGAACAGAGAAATTCTTCGGAGAAGTTTCACGTCCGACATATTCTTCAATGCGTACTGTAAGTAGAGAAGCATTAGCGATATGCAACATAAAATAAAAAACATTTTGGGAGGGATAATGTTGAATGTTGTGAAACGTTAACTGATGAACTTTTGCAGTTGATTGTTGAATAGAGTTGAGTGTTAAAGAGACGCAAAATCCACAAGCTCGCGCAGTTCCAAAGCGGTCATAAATCCAGCCCAGATGATGCAAGACGCATCGACTCGAGATGCGAGGCAGCACGGCGTAGGAATAACCATCGTATTCGGTGATCTTAAAATGGGCTTTCTCAATGCGAGCTGGAAGCAAACACATATTAGTGTGGGGTTGAAAAAAAGAGCAAGTAAGTTCTTTTGGATAAACGCGGAAATTATTCGTGTTTGAATCGAAACAATATATTCTTGTTAAGTTTGATCGGAATAATTGATTTTTGATCCATGCTGTAACGGAAGTGTGCTAAACGGCCTGCAGACTTTTTCTTGTATAGTTCCTTCCATCTTACGTAATAAGATAACACTCAAAAGGAACTGGAGAGAGTGTTTTTGGAAAGGGAATATGGATTATCCGAATTGTTACCTCCTTAATAATGGTGTGTCATCAAAGAAAGTTAATCTTGTAAAGATTGTGATCACCTCTATATTAAGAGTAGTGATCTATTAGATGATCTTGAGCATGAGCATGATCTGGGTTCCATCGTTGATAGAACGATCGGTAGGGAATTTAAACGTTATCCATGGTCGTACATCAGATGTGAGAGAAAGGTAAAACAACGTAGTTAAGAAACCTGGGGCAAAAAGCAAAATCGAATCGAATCGCTCACTAATGCAGGATGTGTTGAATCAGGAAGGTCTACTTTCTTGCACACATAATGTATATATTTTCCACTTTTGGCTCGTAAAGCATAAAGGTGGATGAAAGGGGTGCCAAAATTGCTTGTCGCCGTTAAAATGCATAAAAATGCCGTTGAATTTGCATCAAGAGTGAGATGTGTAGACCATTGTCCAAATCAAGGAGAATAATTTGTGAAATACAGAAAATATATATTGGAAATATAAATTTGCTCTGCATACGATGTCATGCGATGAGCTCTCCATTATCGTATTCATTTTTCGAATTGTGAATTCATTTGAATCACCGATGAAACTGTACTTGACATTTAGTCAATGACCCTCAGCTTTCATTGTATTTGCTACATGATTGTCTAGTCATTGAACAATTAGCATGTAAGTCAACATAGTTGACAAACTTGACCTTAAAGACAATCATATTAGATGGGCTTCGATGTCACACTACGATATAGCTTCGAGTGAAAGGTATTTTTGTACTGTATCTTATGTGATAGTGAAGAATGTGGCTAAACCGATGAATAGCTCCAGCTGGAATAAAGGGCTGCTGTAAGCGATCCTTTATTCAGAAATAGCACTTTCTCACATACAGTATGTAGACATTTTCCACTTGTGTCTCGTAAAGCAAAAAAAGATGCAAATGTCTGACGGCTAGTCGTAGACTAGCAAGCTCTTCATGTAGGTTTTTGAAGATTGAGCACGACGGCAGTTTTCCAGTCAACTTCTTTAGAACAAATGCATCTACCTTGCAGAGTTTATTGGCGAATCGATCTCCAGAGAACACATTTTCGACTAATGTGCCGTAACCACCTCGTTCAGACCTGTGACCTCAGCCCGAACGTCGCAAACAGGGAGGCGCAACCTATTTCGCAAGCGATCGGATATGAATGTCGCCTCAGATCCAGAGCCAATTAAGGCACGAGCAGTATACGTAGTATTCTGGTGTCTGATGTGCACTAAAGCCGTTCCAAATAACACCGAACAATTTTCCGGTGGATTATTTATTATATTGTATATTTGTTTATATATATTGATAAATTTTAGGGAAAAAAATTATTTAAATAGCGAAGATACTAATATTTATTTCCTTTTCCAGATGTAAACCGGTGCTACATATTTAACAGGAAAGATGAAATTCGTTGAGGCAACCGCAGCTGCAGCAAATTTTATAAAGTTAATATTTACTAAATATTTTTTAATAATTTATAATTGTAAATATATAACATTTTAACATTATTATAGTTAAAAGAAATAATTTATTCAAATTTCATATTGTAGCAATATGAAAATATTTTTTTTTATTTGAATTATCTAAAAAATCGTCTAAATTAATATAATTACTATTATTATTATTATTATTATTATTATTAGTATTATTATTATTATTACCTTTACTATCATTATTATTATTGTTGTATTATTGTATAATATTAATATTTTTAATATTTTTAAATAAAGAATTTGACATTTTAAATTGTGTTTCTGTGTAACTGGGAGCTACTGTGCCGATCACTGTTCTATATAATGCTTCTTATGATTTTTTGTTAGTAATTGGACATTCATCCCAAACCATTATCGCACATCGTTACAAGATTTTTGCCATTCCGGATGCTTTACTTATATTACATGTAGAATTGTTATTTGTCAGCAGCATCGTATCGTTTCTAGTAGTAACGAAATCAAGAATGTTTTACACTTACATCGTTAACAACATGCACAATAGTGACGTATGCATGTTTTTTTTTTTTCATTATTAAATTTTGGAATATTTGCTTGGGCA
The DNA here is from genome assembly GCA_963854835.1 of Megamerina dolium. Classification (NCBI taxonomy): domain Eukaryota; kingdom Metazoa; phylum Arthropoda; class Insecta; order Diptera; family Megamerinidae; genus Megamerina; species Megamerina dolium. Next base: position 55,149,244 of record OY978530.1, read on the forward strand.
TACGAATCTAATACGTTGCAATAGTAATTTCATTCAAGCTATAAATCTCGGTTAAAAAAATCATGAATAGACCGCTTTGGTGACACCATACTAAGTTGTGTCGATGGTTTGTATGCAAGTGTTAAGCAAATGCCTTTCATTTTCAATGCTTCATTATTCATTTCCAGTGTGTACAGCAAGTGCGGATTTGACATACTACGGCGAAGTCTGTTCAGAATATCTTCCGTCGTGATATTATTGATAATTTCTCCATATTTCAGTTGGATTTGACGGGAAACATGATAATGCAATTAAAAACAAAAAATGTTCGGATTTGGTGAAGAGTATATGAAACTGCACCATCGGCAAGAGTAGCTTCCTAGTGTGAGTATTTTTCCAGTAAAGGTAATCGTTGACATACCTTACGATATGTTGCACACAATAGTCTATGAACTGTTTTAAGGATCATGGACGTCAACCAACAATTAACGGAGATAAAAACACTCAGCATTGTTAGGGTGAACTATGAAAATACGTACCAAATCATCTGTCTACAACACGTTTGGGTAGCACAAAATTTAAAAAATTTGCGAGTGCATTAGCGTACACGTGATAGAAGTAAAACTTTTTCAAAAAACCCAGCTATTAACACCACCTTGTATGAATTCACCTAGCAATTATTTCGTAAGTGGGTTAAGGATGCCCAAACATGAAGAGTTTGTGTAAATTTTGGGATCACCCACTTCAATTTATATATTTTGGTCCTGTTTTAGACAAAAAAACATTTTCATGAAATACATTTTGTTTGTGAGCGTGGGACACACGGGGAGGAGAGAGGAGTTTTTGTTTCAGGTATATGAGACACGCCATGTCTGGGTGCCGTGGCTCAGTGGTTAGTGTGTTGGCCTTCTGATCTGTAGCACTTTCTCACATACAGTATGTAGACATTTTCCACTTGTGTCTCGTAAAGCAAAAAAAGATGCAAATGTCTGACGGCTAGTCGTAGACTAGCAAGCTCTTCATGTAGGTTTTTGAAGATTGAGCACGACGGCAGTTTTCCAGTCAACTTCTTTAGAACAAATGCATCTACCTTGCAGAGTTTATTGGCGAATCGATCTCCAGAGAACACATTTTCGACTAATGTGCCGTAACCACCTCGTTCAGACCTGTGACCTCAGCCCGAACGTCGCAAACAGGGAGGCGCAACCTATTTCGCAAGCGATCGGATATGAATGTCGCCTCAGATCCAGAGCCAATTAAGGCACGAGCAGTATACGTAGTATTCTGGTGTCTGATGTGCACTAAAGCCGTTCCAAATAACACCGAACAATTTTCCGGTGGATTATTTATTATATTGTATATTTGTTTATATATATTGATAAATTTTAGGGAAAAAAATTATTTAAATAGCGAAGATACTAATATTTATTTCCTTTTCCAGATGTAAACCGGTACTACATATTTAACAGGAAAGATGAAATTCGTTGAGGCAACCGCAGCTGCAGCAAATTTTATAAAGTTAATATTTACTAAATATTTTTTAATAATTTATAATTGTAAATATATAACATTTTAACATTATTATAGTTAAAAGAAATAATTTATTCAAATTTCATATTGTAGCAATATGAAAATATTTTTTTTTATTTGAATTATCTAAAAAATCGTCTAAATTAATATAATTACTATTATTATTATTATTATTATTATTATTAGTATTATTATTATTATTACCTTTACTATCATTATTATTATTGTTGTATTATTGTATAATATTAATATTTTTAATATTTTTAAATAAAGAATTTGACATTTTAAATTGTGTTTCTGTGTAACTGGGAGCTACTGTGCCGATCACTGTTCTATATAATGCTTCTTATGATTTTTTGTTAGTAATTGGACATTCATCCCAAACCATTATCGCACATCGTTACAAGATTTTTGCCATTCCGGATGCTTTACTTATATTACATGTAGAATTGTTATTTGTCAGCAGCATCGTATCGTTTCTAGTAGTAACGAAATCAAGAATGTTTTACACTTACATCGTTAACAACATGCACAATAGTGACGTATGCATGTTTTTTTTTTTTCATTATTAAATTTTGGAATATTTGCTTGGGCATACGAATCTAATACGTTGCAATAGTAATTTCATTCAAGCTATAAATCTCGGTTAAAAAAATCATGAATAGACCGCTTTGGTGACACCATACTAAGTTGTGTCGATGGTTTGTATGCAAGTGTTAAGCAAATGCCTTTCATTTTCAATGCTTCATTATTCATTTCCAGTGTGTACAGCAAGTGCGGATTTGACATACTACGGCGAAGTCTGTTCAGAATATCTTCCGTCGTGATATTATTGATAATTTCTCCATATTTCAGTTGGATTTGACGGGAAACATGATAATGCAATTAAAAACAAAAAATGTTCGGATTTGGTGAAGAGTATATGAAACTGCACCATCGGCAAGAGTAGCTTCCTAGTGTGAGTATTTTTCCAGTAAAGGTAATCGTTGACATACCTTACGATATGTTGCACACAATAGTCTATGAACTGTTTTAAGGATCATGGACGTCAACCAACAATTAACGGAGATAAAAACACTCAGCATTGTTAGGGTGAACTATGAAAATACGTACCAAATCATCTGTCTACAACACGTTTGGGTTGCACAAAATTTAAAAAATTTGCGAGTGCATTAGCGTACACGTGATAGAAGTAAAACTTTTTCAAAAAACCCAGCTGTTAACACCACCTTGTATGAATTCACCTAGCAATTATTTCGTAAGTGGGTTAAGGATGCCCAAACATGAAGAGTTTGTGTAAATTTTGGGATCACCCACTTCAATTTATATATTTTGGTCCTGTTTTAGACAAAAAAACATTTTCATGAAATACATTTTGTTTGTGAGCGTGGGACACACGGGGAGGAGAGAGGAGTTTTTGTTTCAGGTATATGAGACACGCCATGTCTGGGTGCCGTGGCTCAGTGGTTAGTGTGTTGGCCTTCTGATCTGTAGGTCGTGGTTCAATCCCCGGATGATGCATAACAAATTTATTATAGAACAGATTTTTCTTTCGAACGGTATCCACCTGTCGGCAAGCAATTGGCAATTCTTCCGACAGTAACAACTTGCCATGAAAAAGCTTCAAAAAGAACTCTGTGGCAAAGCTCAGAAATAGTGATGTCACAAGGGTTCTGCCGTTCGGATCCGGCTAAAATAAGTAGGTCCCTTCTAATACTGTCCAAATTTAAGACGCACAACAGCAATGGAAGAGAAACTCGGCCAATGAGCCCTTCGGGGCCTTTAGTGCCACATATATATATATATATATATCTGAGACACGCTTTCTCCTTATCATCAGGAATCAATGTTCGGACTGTCCTACAATTGTGGCAAATCCATCACTTTTTTCCATTTCTACCGCAGCTACTACAATAAGCTTGAAACTGACCATTTTTTATCATTTTTGGCCATTTCATATATATTTTTCTTTATGTGCTAATCAGATTTTAATAAAAGAAATATGTGAAAGTAGTAAAATATTTGAGCCACCAAAGGAATTTTAAAATTATTGACTAGCATTTTGTTCCCTTAACTGTAACTTGCAATATATAGATTAGTACATATAAGTATGTGATTTAGTTTTTTTATGAAATTATTGATCTCTGTAATTTAAAAGCTGCTATAAATTTATATTTTAAGTTAACTATGAAGGTACATAAATATGTTCCCAAAGTTTATATTTTAATGTAAGTACATACATTTGTGATTTAATTTTGATAAACAATTTGGCATAAGTGCAGAATAGCCCACTTAAAGGAAAAAAATAAAAATTTTCTTCGTATAGAACCTATTATTGTGAATATAAAAACCAAAAATTGTTTCTAGCTCACGTCCATATAAGGTGTGGCTTAAGGTTAAAGTTAAAATTTACGATCGAAATTACTCAATAAATTCGCAATTTTTTCTTACAATATGGGTATCAGAAGAAAGGTCTTTTTAGTACATTTTCAGCTATTTATAATATTTATAACCTATTTTGAATATTTTAAAAGTTATGATAAAATTTTTTTTTAAATGTTTTTCAAAAAACAATTTTTTTTTCCAAAACAATCACTATTGACCTATAGAATCTTAGAACCATATTCAAGGCTTTACAATTACCTTTTCAATGGTGTATTAAACATATTTTTTAAAGTTTTTATGTATTTTTAATATTTTTGTTTAATCTTCATACTTTGCCCACTGCAATTAAGTGTATACGTATAAAGATTTTCTGTAAAAGAATTTACAGAAAATTTGATGGTTGCAAAACAGGCGTTGGGCCTATAAGAGTTATTATTTTGCGCCCGGCCAAAGGCCGGCTATCAAGAAAGGCTTTTATCTAAAAATACTGATGGTTGCGAAATGAAATTTGCGTTCGGCCGAAGGCCGGCTATTGAAAAAGACTTTTATCTAAAAATCTGATGGTCGCAAAGCCGGTCGAGTCTATAGAGGTTATCTTTTTGAGCCATCAAGAAAGACTTTTATCTAAAAATATAATTTATATATATATATATATATATATATATATATATATATATATATATATATATATATATATATATACATATTTTTTTTTTTTTCAATGGCATATAAAATATGTTTTATATACCATTGAAAAAGTAATAGGTTCTAAATGGTTTTAAATTTTTTTTGACCATAACTTTTACAATATTCAAAATAGGTTATAAATGTTATATATCATCATGTTATATATATATAGGTTATAAATGTTATATAACACTGTAAATCTTATATATCACTGACCTTTTTTTAATGCCTTTTAATAATGCGAATTTATTGAGTAATTTCCATCGCAATTTGGACTTTGACCTTAAGCCATGCCTTATATGGAGGTGAGCTAGAAGCAATTATTGGTTTTTTATATTCACAATAATAGGTTCTATACGAAGAAATTGTTTATTTTTTTTCCTTTAAGTGGGCTATTCTGCATTTTTTCCAGCAATTTTTTAAATGTTTTAACATTTGTAATAAAGAAACGTGAAATTAATATTTTTGTTTATACATTAGAAATAAATGTGAAACATTACACTTTTTGATTAATAGCAAAAAGTGAATTCAGAAATATCATTATCTTTTACTTCAGTAAAATCTACCACTAAATTTTAGAATCTAACACAATTTCATCTACTTCTAAAACACTGTTCGTAATGTCAAACATTAGGTCAAACATATAAAGGAGTCGCCTAAAAACATTTTTGCCACTGTAAACGCGAACGAGCGTTTCAGAGCCTCTTTAAGGGATTCTTTGTTCTTTAAAGCTGCGCGATTGATTTTTCGGTCCAATAATTCCCAAGCGTGTTCAATTGGGTTTAAGTCCGGTGATTGGGGAGGACTACAGAGCTGACGTGGAGCATAATACAGCAACCAGTCCTTCACCAAATGCGCGGTATGCTTAGGATCGTTGTCTTGTTGAAATATCCAACTTCTTCCCAGACCCAAGCTATCCACAGAAGGCTGCAAATTTTGTTCCAATATACTTTTATACATGTGTTTGTCCATTATTCCATCGATAAAAGCCAAGTGTCCCACGCCAGCTGCTGCAATTGCTCCCCAAACCATCACACTACCGCCCCCATGTTTAACGGTTGGTATTAAATTTTTGGTTTGAAGTGCTGTGCCGGGATTGCGCCAAATTTTTGCGCGACCATCGCTGCCAAAAATATTAAATTTAGATTCATCTGTGAATAAGACTCTTCGCCAAAAGGCCTCATCCATATCCTTGTACTTGTTTGCAAAATCCAGACGAAGTTGTCTATTTTTTTCAGAAATAAGCGGTTTTTTACGTAGAACTCTGCTTCGATAGCCGTTATACCGTAAAGCTCTTTGTACGGTTTTTGGGTGAACATGTTTGCCTGACACCGCAGCAATACTACCGGCTAACTTTGGCGCACTTATTTTTGGATTTTTGTCCACTTCTCTTAGGATAAGGTTTACATCTTGGCGAGAAAGTTTTTTTGGTCGACCAGTTCTGGGCCTGTTTTCCACTGTTTTGTAAGTTTTATATTTTCTTATTACGTTTTGCACACTTGCACAGGACAAATTCAAAATTTTTCCTATATCACGGTAGGATTTGCTTTCTTTAAAGTGTTTAATTATTAAATCTTTAACACCAGACTCTATTTGTTTTCCTTTGCCCATTATTTTGCTTTCAAGTCTACCGACAACGATGAAATCACTAATAATACTGAATAAATATGCGTAAGTAAAGAAAGCAAAAAAAATATAACGGTACTTTTCCAAAGAAATTGCAAAAACACGTGTTTTCTTGTATTGTATTTAAACTTTTGTCCAACGTATTTTTTGAATTTTTGATGAATTTACAGTTATCTATGCGACAAATACAAATTTTTTGTTATTGTGTTTGCTTACTGATAGACTGCAAAAAAACTGCTTACTTAGATTTTCGCAGCAATGCTTTATACGAGTTAAAATTAAGATTTGTGGGGTGTATTTAAACTTTAGTCCCTGACTGTATGTATTCTTCAGCGCGTAGCCTTTTCTGAGTGAACCTAATGTAGTTCAAACGTTCAGTTTCGATTTTTGCATACATATCAACAACATACTGGTGAAAAAACCTTTGACATTGCAGAATATAATTGTCTTGATTTTAACGAATCATCAATTTTGACATTTTATTTGAAATTTCTACAACTGTAATTCAATTGCACATTTTTGTAAAAATTGCGTTACCCAATTGTGAGGATAAATTTAACTAACCAGTTGACGTATTGACCAACTTAATGTTAATTTGATAGCCGTCTTCTCCTTGCGCAAGCAAAATCGGATATTTCAAAGCATCATAAGAGCGATGAAGTTCAGAGGTACGTTGATGTTGATCATTTCTAAGATGAAAGACGATATCTCTTGATTTAAATTCTTCTCCAACGATTACCATTGCTACATCGTCTATAGTTGATACAATAAGTTCTGGCCTGCTGTCCAGTGGGCGTTTTGTCAGCTCTTATGACAATTCTATGATTATCCAACCACATTCTGTCCAATGCTGTTTTAAACAAAGTCACGAATTAATTGAAAATACTTTTGTAAGTCAGTCATTATTTATCTTCGCACGTTCGAAGAAATAGAACGCCGTTGATCAATTTCATCATTGGAATTTCTAAGAAACTAAATTTGCAAAAACTGATGAGAACTATCTGCAAATAACACTGTTGAATTTTGTTACCAAAAGATGTAAAGTTAACCTTTTTGGAAACATTGCAATTTTTGTTTATTTCTTCGATTATTATAAATGCTGGGGATGCAAATGGGGATTACCCCATTTGCATGCGTAATACATGAGGAAATAAACCTCGCATAGCCTCTCCTACTCAATTCCTAGTGCCACCTTCACGTGGTGAATCCTGATCTCCTGAGCAACCGGTGGAAGACTGGGTATCCAACTCCAGTGGGAAACCGGTCAGGAAAGCAGGCGGCTCACAACCTACCCTGTAAAAATAATAAATAACAACAGATGATGAAATCTCTACATAGTCCTATGGAAGGGCCTCGGATAATGATGAACAATGGTAGCAGACTCCCGCAACGAAAAATGTTAAACGATTTGACACTCGGAACGTGGGATGTAAGCATCATGCTCAAAGCTGGCAACATGCAGGAGCTGTTTCTACAAATGCGAACATTTAATGTAGATATTATTGCACTGCAGGAAGTCCAGTGGAAAGGGCATGGGCAAATAAAGAAACAAAATTTCAATTTTTTCTTTAGCGGATCAAATAGGCAAGGTACCAAAGGAGTTGGATTTATGGTGTCCAAGAAGTGCCGTGCGTCTGTGTTAGGCTTTAAAGCGATCTGTGAAAGAATCAGCATCATCAGGCTAAAGTCTAAGTGTAACAACATATCCATATTATCAGTATACGCCCCAACAGACACTGTAGTTATTCCGGGGAATTTTAACGCCAAGATAGGCAAGGAAGACTTCGTAAGGCAGCTGGCAGGGAACCAATCACTGCACAATCAAACTTCTCCGAATGGGGAACGCTTTTGCCATTTCGCAGCATCAATGGGCATGATCATCAGTAGGGTATGCTTTCCGCACAAACGGATTAACAAGGATATTTGTAAAATGCCCGGCTCAAACATAGTCAACCAAATTGATCATGTCTTCATAAATAAGAGACGTAGAAGCATGATAAAGGACGTGCACAATGCAGGGGTGCAAGCATGGATTGTGACCACTATCTAGTCAAGAGTATTTTGAGACAAAGAATAACTTCTGTAAATTAAGCTGAAAGGGGAAGACAAATGAACGGCATTCTAGAGGAAATTCACAGAAAACTTGGAAACTAGAAATGGCTCCGAAGATCTCGAGGAATACTGGCAAACAATGTAGAATTCACTGGTAAGTAGTGCGAATGAATTTGTAGACGAAAAAAAAAAATAAATGGTTCGACCAGGAATGTAAACAAGCAATAGAGATTAAAAATAAAGTCAGAACGAGAATGATGGAATGCGATACAACGTCTAATAGAGGACTGTAAGAAGTAAAACGAAAAGAAGAAACCAGGATATGTAGGAAGAAATATCGTGTGTCGATTAAAAAGAAAGCTGAGACCATTGCCGAGCACTACAGCAGCAAAAACTCGAGAGAATTTTATAGTGGGTTGAAAATGCAAATGGCTTTCAGCCAAGAATAAGTACATGCAAAGATAAAAAAGGCGCTATTATATCTAAGAAGTACGGCATAATAAGGCGGTGGAAAGAATACTTTTAAATATAACGTAGAACAGGCACACGGTGTAAATAAAGACACATTGAACACACTGGACATAAGCTTCGATGACGCGGAGGATGCAGATAACTCAGACACTATTAGAAGCCCTCGAAGTCATCCACAATATGAAAAATGGTAAGTCATCAGAAGATAATAAAAAAAAAAAATTCACGAAATGATAATAAAGGTGTGGAATGAGGAGAAGCTCCCCACAGCACAGTTGGCGGGTACAATAATACCTATTTATCGTACAAAATAGGTAATAAACTCCAGTGTGCTACAAGGTATTTTCCATAATTCTTGGAAGAAGAATCAGTGCTATAGCGGAGACAGTGCTTGAAGAGTACCAACGCGGCTTCAGACCGGGAAGGTCTGTAATTGATCAAATTTTTGTGCTGAAGCAAAACCTAGAAAAATGTTATGAATTTGACACGGACGTGCACAAGTTCTTCGTAGACTTCAAGCAAGCCTTCGACAGTATCCACCGGCAAAAAATTCCAATGATATTCTCTGAGTTAGGTATTACTAAAAAGCTAACTAGATTGGCAATGGCAACGATAAAAAATACTAAAGCCAAGGTTTCAATTCAACAAGAAATCAGTGAAGGTTTGATATCAGAATTGGAGTGAAACAAGGAGATAGCCTATCAATAGTCGTATTTAACCTATGCCTGCACTATGTTGTCAAAGATTATAATACATCAAGCAACATACTTAATCGATCGCGTTTAGTTATGGCATATGCAGATGATATTGCGGTATTTGCAAGAAACAATCGATACCTGGATCAATTGTACCTCAATATCAAGACAGTAGGACTGGTAGTCAACATAGAAGAGACCAAGTATATGATTCTCTCCAGAAATGCAGAACGAAGAAGACAGCGCTCACTAAGAATAAGGGAAGACACATTTCAGGGTGTGAAAAAGTTTACATATCTGGGTGTACTTATAACAAATGACAACAGCGGAAGAGAGTGTATTCAGGATCGCTTTCTAGCAGCGACTATACGCACTTTACCCACTACTATATCCACTTAAATCTGCTTAGGTCAAGACTACTCTCCAAAACCTGCAAGCTGGCCATATACAAAACATTAATAAGTCCAGTGGCTACTTACGGCTCTGAAATATTGAGTTTGACGGGTGCAGAGGAAGACACCCTGCAAATCTTTGAGAGGAAGATTCTGAGGAAAAAAATTGGCCCAAAATGCATCAGAAATAATGCAGAGCTACTACAAATCATGTAAGGGGAAGACATAGTCAAATTTTTAAAATCACAGCGTCTTAGATGGATCGGACATATCTTAAGAATGAACAACACGAGAGCGCAGATACTAATTATTGAATATATGCCACTAGCAAATAGAAATAGAGGTCGACTACGGAAACCATTAGTTGACGGAAAAGAATGGGATACTATAGCAATTGGTGAGAGAAACTGGAGAGCCCTAGCGAAAAACAAGGAATATTGGAGGACTGTAGTATAGAAAGCCCTAATCTAGCTAGAATCTACGCATTTCTTGAAGAATATTCAGGCATACAATTCATGCTTTCAAATCACTTCGTTTGGTGCAACAAATATTTTCACAGATAAATTCCTGCCAACATTTAAGATCATCCTCATCATCATTATCAGCTCAACAACCTGGTTTGGGTTTTCGCTTGCTGTGATTTATGCCTCCAGTTAATTTTCTCTTTCACCATCTATACATCTAAGTTTACGTTTCCCTTTGCTTGTGCTATTTCGGCGTCCGCCCAATAGAATTTGTTTAGGTGGATAGTTGTCTTCAGCCCTTATAATAATACCGGTCCACCGTAGTCTGTTCAATTTAATTGTTGTTAAAATATCGGGGTGTCTGTACAAAGTTTGTAGTTCTTGGTTAAACCACTTCCTCAATACATCGCAAACAGCTCCCAAAATTTTGCGCAGTACCTTTCGTTCGAAGATCTATAATTTGTTTTCTTCAGTTTTGCTCAATGTCCAAGTTTCGCTGGCGTATGTTAGCACCGGTGCAACCAGAGTGCGGTAGATTAAGATTTTGACTGATCTATCGAGTGCGACGTTTTGTTTGTTTTCTGAGGGCGTAGTACCATTTGTTAGCGGCTAAAATCCTTTGATTTATTTCTGCTGGTATGTTATTCTTACTTACTTACTTATGTGGCCATAACAACCGAATATCGATTTAGGCCGAAAATAACATGCTTCGCCAGCCATCTCTGTTCTTAGCTAGCTGGCGCCAGTTAGAAATTCCAAGCGCCGTCAGGTTCTCCAGTACTTGGTATTTCCACCGGAGGTTTGGTCTTCCTCTTTTGCGTCGTCCTCCAGCGGGTTCCGAATATAACACCTTCTTAGCTGGAGCGTGTTCTTCCATTCGCTCGACATGACCTAGCCAGCGCAGCCGCTGGATTTTGATGCGCTTTACTATGTCAATATCGGCATACAGCTCGTACAGCTCATGGTTGTACCTTATTCGGTACTCGCCACCAACGCAAATAGGTCCAAAGATCTTGCGTAGGACTTTTCTCTCGAAAACTCCAAGTATTCGCTCATCCGAGGTGGAAATTGTCCAGGCTTCAGCGCCATATGTTAGGACAGGCATGATGAGAGACTTGTAGAGTGTAGTTTTCGTTCTTCGAGAGAGGGCTCGACTTCTCAATTGCTTACTCAGCCCAAAGTAACACCTGTTAGCAAGAGTTATCCTACGCATGATCTCCAAGCCGACGTCATTACTGCTGTTAATGCTGGTTCCAAGATAGACAAAGTCCCTTACTACTTCAAAAGCGTAGTTGTCAACAGTGACGTGCTGTCCAAGACGCCGGGACTCTTTGTTTGTTGACACTAGATACTTCGTCTTGCCCTCGTTCACCGTGAGACCCATCCGACGCGACTCTCTTTCCAACTCTGAGAATGCTGCACTGACTGCTCGCATGTTCATGCCGATTATGTCAATATCGTCGGCATACGCTAACAGCATGACACTTTTGTTGAAGATAGTGCCATTATGTCGTAGATCAGCAGCTCGTATTATTTTCTCCATAATAAGATTGAAGAAGTCGCACGATAACGAATCACCTTGTCTGAAACCCCGTTCGGTATTAAACGGTGCGGAGAGGTCCTTCCCAATTTTCACTGCACAACGGGAGTTATGCAGTGTCATTCTACAAAGTCGAATGAGCTTTGCAGGAATACCGAACTCAGACATTGTTGCGTAGAGGTAATCCCTTACCGGACTGTCGAAAGCGGCTTTACAATCAACAAATAGGTGGTGTGTGTCGATCTGTTTTTCTTGGGTCTTCTCCAGGATTTGGCGCAGTTTGAAAATCTGGTCGATGGTGGATTTACCAGGTCTGAAGCCACACTGATAAGGTCCAATCAGGTTGCTGAGCATAGGCTTCAACCTTTCACACAGTACACTCGATAGAACCTTGTACGCGATGCTCAGGAGACTTATTCCACGGTAGTTGGCGCAAATTGTGGGGTCTCCTTTTTTATGTACAGGACAGAGAACACTGAGCCTCCAATCATCAGGCATGCTTTCATCCGACCATATTCTGCTTATGAGCTGGTGCATGCGGGTGAGCAGCTCATCGCCTCCGGTCTTAAACAACTCGGCAGGCAGGCCATCAGCACCTGCAGCTTTGTTGTTCTTCAGCCTTAAAATGGCCGTTTCAACCTCGTCATAGTCGGGTGGTGGAACTTCAACACCATCATCTGTAATTGGGGTTATCGGGCATTCTCCTCCACTGGCGGAATTGTTCGTAGCATCGCCATTCAGTAACGTGGAGAAATGTTCCCTCCATAGGCTCAGTACACCCTGGACATCCGTAACCAGATTCCCATTTCCATCACGACAAGAAGAGGCTCCGGGATTTAAACCTCCACTCAGGCGCTTGATCTTTTCAAAGAATTTTCGAGTCTCATTCTTGTCGGTACACATCTCTATCTCCTCACACTCGCGTCTTTCCAACTCCCTCTTCTTGCGCCTGAAAAGACGTCTCTCTGCACTCCTTTTCTCTCTATACCGCTCCTTAACAGCTCGCGTTACGCCTGCACGCAGGGTTTTTCTGTAGGCGGCGTCTTTCTCTGCGGTAGCGTCGCGACACTCCTGATCATACCACTCATTCCTCAGAGGCCGGTAGTAACCGATTACCACCTCGGCAGCAGTAGTCATGGAGTGGGATATATGTGTCCACCGTGCTCATGTATCATCAAGTGGGGGAGTGTTCTGCATAAGCAGATCCGATAGTCGAGTGGAAAATGCATCTGCTGTCTCTGGTGATCGCAGCTTACTGACGTCGAGCTTTCTCTGCGTGGGACTTCTCTTGTTATTTGCGACACATAGGCGTGTGCGCACCTTAGCTGCAACAAGGTAGTGATCCGAGTCGATGTTGGCACCACGGATCGATTTCACGTCCATCACACTGGAAGCATGCCTTCCGTCAATCACCACATGATCAATTTGGTTTCTTGTACGTTGATCTGGAGACAGCCATGTCGCTTTGTGGATGTCGAGATGCTGGAATCTGGTACCACCAATTACCATGTTTCGTGCTGCGGCGAAGTCGATCATCCTCATTCCGTTATCGGAGGTGTTCTGGTGGAGGCTGAATTTTCCGACAGTTGGACCAAAGGTACCTTCCTTGCCCACCCTGGCATTAAAGTCGCCAAGCACGATTTTGATATCGTGGCGGGGGCAGCGGTCATAAGCTTCTTCGAGGCGCTGAAAGAAGCTCTCCTTGGTCACATTGTCCTTCTCATCCGTCGGAGCGTGGGCACATATAAGGCTGATGTTGAAAAATTTTGCCTTGATGCGGATTGTGGCCAGCCGTTCGTTCACAGGCGTGAACTGTGAGACAAGATGTCGTAGTCTCTTGCTGACCAAAAATCCACATCCTAATTCGTGCCTTTCAGCATGGCAACTGTAGTAGATGTCACAGGACGCTCTTTTGGAGCAGCCCTGTCCTGTCCATCGCATTTCCTGGAGATATGTTATTCATATTGCTTATAATTCCTCTTAAGTATTTAAACTCGTCAAGCACTTCAAAGTTATGCACACCATAGTTTTTCTTTTTGAAGTAACTCAGCACACAGTGTTTCCTGGTTAAGATACCATAACCTAAGATCCCCCTGCTTTCGACTGAAAATGGCGGATCTAGAGAGGAAAATTCGAATAAAACCCCTAATTCCAGGTGTTATTCGTACCGTGCGTATGGGATGAATGGTACTATGTGAGTGAGTCTAACGGTGACGTCCAGATACCGGGCACTCTCTGGCTATAATTGTCCTTGTCCTTGATTATACAGATTGTTCCATAATAAAGGGGTACAATGGGCTATTTCATTCTTTAGTCCATACAAATCTCCAAGGCCAGATGCGATTTACCCTTTTTTCCTATAGCAAGGAGGTAGTTACATAGTCCCTTCACTGAGCCAACTATACAGAGCTAGTATACTCTTAGGCGATGTACCTAAAATATTGGCGGAGGAAAGCAATTCACAACCTTAAGCTGGTTATTGAAAAAGCTATTGAATCCAAGCAAATAGCTCTGTGTGTATTCATTGATATCTCCGGAGCTTTCAACAACACTTCATAAGAGGCCAATATTAACGCCCCCTGTTTAAAGTATCGCCACTTATAATTAGATGGATCTTATCTATGCTAAAATCCAGAACAATTAGTGTCGAACTTGCTGGATCACCAAAATATATTAGAAGCGACCTACTTATTTTAGCCGGTTCCGAACGGCAGAACTCTTGCGACATTACTTTTCTAAGATTTGCCACAGAATTCTTTTAGAAGCTTTTCCACGGCAAAATGCTACTGCCGAAAAAATTACAAATTGCTTGCCGAGGTGGGTACCGTTCGAAAGAAAAATCTTTTCGGTATTAAATTTGTTATGCTTCAGAAGGGGATCGCACCCACAACCTACAGATCAGAAGGCCAACACACTAACCACTGATCTACAGCACCAACTTTTTTATAAATATATATATTATATATATTATATATTATATATATTTTATATATATATGGTATATATATACATATATATATACACACACAAATATGTATATATATATATATATATATATATATATATGTATATATATATATATATATATATATGTATATATATATATATATATGGAATGTATACCATATATATATATATATATATATATATATATATATATATATATATATATATATATATATATGGAATGTATACCATATATATATATATATATATATATATATATATATATATATATATATGTAAAGGGTTATCCATTTTGCGGTTTCAAAAGTAAATGTAAATAAAACACATATAAAATATTTTTTATCATGATATTTCTTTTTTATTATAAAGTTTGAACGTTGACATTATGTGTGAAATACTACATCATTTAAATGACCACCACGCGAATAGTTGCAAGCATCGATTCTTTTGAAGTAATTTTCGACCACTTTTTGACACATATTGGTCGGTATCTCAGCCATAACGTTACGAATGTTGGTTTTTACGTGCTCAAGAGTTAAAGGTTTATCTGCATAAACACGGTCTTTCGCGTAGCCCCACAAGAAAAAGTCAAGCGGTGTCAAATCGCATGATCTTGGTGGCCACTTAATATCGCCACGACGCGGCCAGAAAATTTCTCTTGCAATAAAGCCATATTCGCTCGAGTTGTGTGGCATGTGGCACCGTCTTGTTGAAACCACATATTCTCTAAGTCGTATTCTTCACTAGCAGGCAAAAAAAGTCGGTTATCATATGACCATAACGCTCCGAATTGACGGTGACAGTCCTTCCATCGTCGTTTTTGAAGAAGTAAGGTCCAATCACACCTCCGGACCAAAGAGCGCACCAAGCAGTGACTTTTTGTGGATGTAGTGGCCTCTCTTCAATTACTTGAGGATTCTCAGAACCCCAAATACGACAATTTTGTTTGTTAACATACCCACCGAGTAAGAAGTGTGCTTCGTCGCTGAAGAAAATTTTGTTCGAAAAATCGCAGTCCACCGCCTGTTGTTCAAGCACCCATTCGACGTATCTACGACGTTGTGAATGGTCAGCTGGCTTCAGTTGTTGTGTGAGCTGGATTTTATATTGATGTAGGTGTAGATCCAAATGCAAAATGCGCCATAATGTGCCGTAAGACAGTCCTAATTCCTGAGAACGACGAGGAATCGACACATTCGGGTCTTCGGCAACACTTTCACTTACAGCAGCGATATTTTCGGTGGTACGAGCGAAACGATAAAGCACAGGCCTTACAATATCTGTAACCGATCCAGTCTCTTCATATTTCTTCACAATTTTGCCAATTGCTTGCGTAGTTGGACGATTATGTAAACCATAATCTCCTCTTAAAGCACGATATGTGGCTGTGGCAGAATCACCATTTTTGTAGTAGGTTTTTACAATTTTAATGCGTTGTGCGATAATTAAGCGATCCATTTTCGCAAATGTCAGACTTTGAACTGAAAAAGAAAGAAATTGTTTTAACAACTCAGTTTGACAGATGTCGAATTCTAGCCCTATACTTTTGAAACCGCGAAATGGATAACCCTTTATATGTATATGTAGGGTTAAATTCCCGGCTAAAGCATAAACAATTTAGTATCGAACAGATTTTTCTTTCGAACGGTATCCAACTGTCGACAAGCAATTGTCAATTTTTCCGGCAGTAACAATTTGCCATGGAAATGCTTTCAAAAGAGCTGACAAACCTCAGAAAAAGTGATAGCACAAGAGTTCTGCCTTTCGGAACCTGCTAAAATAAGTAGGGCTATTCTAATACTGACCTAAATTTAACACCCGGAGCTTAAAAGTTCTACATTTTTTTTAAATTTATATAATATATACATATATATATAAAACATATATATATGTTTTTCCCCGTAGGGTATCGGTTTGGAATTGATTACTACAGAAGGACAATAACTCCTGCATAGAGCGAATCTGATGTGAACGCGTTTAGAGTCATTGACGTTTATTTTCCAGCAGTCAAGACATTCTTGAAGCGAACTGACATGTTCTTGGAAAAGTTGTGATGCTAATATCGGGTCTGGATCAGGGCATTGATCTGGTGTAGAGCTATCTCTGGCAACTGTAGTTCATTTGTCCTGTAATCAAATCACATCCTGGATTTTTTAAGGGTTGATTCCTTTGATCGCGTGTATAAGATCTTTTTTCTAGATCTATATACCTGTAGTTTTAATCGAGCTGCTAACGCTGAATATATATCGTATCGTAACTACAACTCTATTGACTATGCTTTTCTATTTGATGAGCTTATCGCACCGAGTTGGAATGATTGTTGAATGTTTGATACATTTAAGCTTCTTAAGTTCTTTTCGGACCTTATTTCCAGTTTCTTTGAGTTTGTGCCTCTTAAAACTTTTAAATTTTCTAATAAATCCTGCCCTTGGTTTAATAATCATGTATTAACAAATATCAAAGTAATAATCAAACTATATTCCAAATGGAATAACAACGGACGGATTTTAACTGAGATGCTTATAAAATTGTTTGCCATAATGCTAGTTTGGTAATTAGACAATCTAAAACATGCTTTTTTGATTCCAAAATTCACTCAAGTCTCTCATCAAAGCAATTGTGGCGTAATATTTGGCAACTTAAGATAATCTGCTATATTGATAAAAAGCAGAATAAAGCATCATGTTCTCGAAGATTTCAGTAGCGTCTACTTGCAAGCAACATCTGTATGTCTGGAAGAATACATCTCTAAACCAGTAATATCTGCGATATACTGTCCCCCAAGATACAGTATTACCGAACAGCAATATAAAGAATTTTTCTAAACTCTTGGTAGCAAATTCTTGGTTGCTGGCGATTTCAACGCCAAACACACTCACTGGGGCTCCCGCTTAATAACTCCAAAAGGCAGAAGACTATATTCAATCAACACTAACCACGGCTACGATGTTATTTCAAATGGTCAACCGACATATTGGCCGACGGACAAGAGGAAAATACCCGATCTCATAGACTTTGGACTCGCCAAAGGTTTGCAGATGGAAAATATCTCCACAGAGTGTAATTATGATCTATCATCTGACCACTCACCCACGGTAATATCTATAAAATCACCAAGCCCACAAGACAATTGCGTTAGAAAGAAAATAGACTGGTTAAAATTCAAGAAATATATAAATTCCCATCTTCCTCTGAGTACTGTATTAAGAAATGGACACGATGTAGACTCAGCACTCGAAAAATTCAACCAGCTGCTCTCATTAGCTCTCAGCTCAGCCACCTGCACAAAGGTATGCAAGCAATCAAACTATAGCACATACACACCAGCCGACATTGAATTGCTAGTAAGACAGAAAAGAAGACTCCGAAGACAATGGCAAGAATTCAGATCACCGAATCTGAAAACACAGCTACAGCACTGCACTCGAAAGTTAAAGCAAGCCTTAAAAAATAAAAACAACAAAGAGTTAGAAGAGCATATAGCGAAATTAACAACTGGTGAAGCGTCAGACTACTCTTTGTGGAAATTAGCAAAAAACTCAAATCGGCCAATTCTCACTGATTCCCCCATCCGTTTGATTGAAGGTAATTGGGCTAGAAGCAACTGTGAGAAGGGTTTGGCTTTTGCAAACCACCTAAAAAGTGTGTTTACACCCAATCCACCCTCTTCACAGTCCTCATTACCAAAATTAACTTCTCAACCTTGCTCAATAACGCTCAAAATTAAAAAAAAGGACATATTCAAAGCAATTTATGAAGATTTAAACCCAAAAAAATCACCTGGTCCAGATAAAATTACCGGTAAAATGATAAAAGAGCTACCTCCGACTTCAGTAATTCATCTGATGCACATCTTCAATGCTATCCTTCGTATTAAACACTATCCCAAATGCTGGAAAACTTCAAAAATTATTATGATAGCAAAACCAGGAAAAGACCCTACAAAATTTGCATCGTACAGACCTATCAGCCTCCTGCGTCTACTCTCTAAAGTATTCGAAAAGCTACTTGTCACGAATATAACTCCATTTATTAATCTCAACCAACTGATTCCTCAACATCAGTTTGGATTTAGAAAACAGCACGGCACAATAGAACAAGTCCACCGCATTGTAACTCTGATAAGGAACACTTTTGAAGAAAAAAAGTATTGCTCAGCTGTCTTTCTTGTATTACTGCCTGCAAATGTCTTCTCATTGCTTAGTAGCTACCTCACGAAAAGACAATTTCTCGTACATCACAAGGATTACACAACAAATCCATTGAATATTCACGCTGGCGTTCCTCAAGGAAGCGTTTTGGGCCCCTTACTGTATCTCGTATACACTACAAATATGCCCAGCAATAACCATACATTTATATCGACCTTTGCGGATGATACGGCAATATTGTGCTCTCGCTCTAACCCCATAGAAGCTACTAAACTCCTGCAGACTCATATCGATTCTCTCGAAATCTGGCTAGAAAAATGGCGTATAAAAGTCAATGAATCAAAGAGCGTACATGTAACCTTCACGCTAAGGCCAGATACATGTCCCCCACTTAAAATTAATGGCCAATCAGTTCCACAATGTTCCTCAACAAAGTACTTGGGTATTCACCTCGACAGAAGGCTGACCTGGAAAAATCACATAGAGGCAAAGAAAACTCAGATCAAGCTTAAAATTAATCAGTTATGGTGGCTGATACACAAAAGATCAAAGTTGAATCTCGAATACAAAGTGCTATTATATAAAGCAATCCTGAAGCCAATCTGCACTTATGGTATTCAGTTTTGGGGCACCACATCTCCCTCAAATATCGAAAAATTGCAGCGAATACAATCCAAGTGTCTGCGAATTATTGTAAACGCGCCTTGGTATATGAGGAACGTTAACATCCATCGAGGTTTAAATATACCCACAATTTCTGAGGTAGTTGCAAGGTCTTGCAGAAGCTACATTCAAAAATTACACAGTCATCCGAATCCCCTTGCTAGGCAATTGTTGCTGAGCACGGGGCATCGTCGATTAAAAAGAAAAGACACACTGAATACGCTGTGAAATTGCTATACCTCGCGACTCAACAAATTGTGATGGAACGTTGGGAATATCACATAATTTTAATTAGTTTGTAAGATTTGATCACTTATTGTTAGTTTCTAAATAATTTTAGAAAGATCCAATAAATATGCTTGAAAAAAAAAAAAAAGATAACCAACAAAAATAACACTCAGTGTACTCTTGAGCCTGAGGTGCTTAGCAAATTTTTCATATCCTTTGGTACCTCCTGTCATCAGAACAGTACTTTTTCAAATGAATCTTTTGAGAATTCTATCTTTAATGACCATGTAACGTTTCGTTTTATTTCTGTTGGCGAGGATGATGTGGCTAGGTGCGTGATGAGACTTACTGCTAATAAATGCTGTTGGAATTGATGGTATCCCCATCAGTTTTATTAAGATAATTCTTCAATATATTCTTCCATCTTTAACTCATATTATAAATCATTGCTTTACCATCTCCGACTTTCCTACCTCATGGAAAATCGGTGCCATTATATTCCCATTGCCAAGATCTCTACTCCTGGTGAGCCCAAAGACTTTAGACCAATTAGTATTTTGCCTGCCTTGGACAAGGTTTGTGAGCATCTAATTGCCAAACAAATTTCTGCCTACATACATAACATGCCTTCAATCTGGGTTTCGTGCCGGTCACAGCTGCACCACTGCAATGCTGAAAGTTATTGTCGACATACGTGTTCCTTATGATCAGCTTAAAATAACCTTGCTTTGTCTCTTAGATTTCTGAAAGGCCTTTGACTCAATATGCCATAGGTTGCTCTGTCTCAAGTTTTTTTTTTGTTTAAGTACTAAGAATTTATTGAATCTTTCTACCATTCGTAAAAACTCACAATAAGTATTTAAATCTTACAAACTAACTTAAAATTATGTGATATTCTTGTTGTTCCATCATAATTTGTTAAGTCGCGAGGTGTAGCAATTTCACAGCGTATTCAATGTGTCGTTTCTTTTTAGTCATCGATGGCCTGTGCTCAGCAACAATTGCTTAGCAAGGGGATTCGGATGGTTGTATAGTTTTTGAATGTAGCTCCTGCAGGACTTTGCAACTTCCTCAGAAGTTGCGGGTACATTCAAATCTCGATGGATGTTAACGTTCGTCATATACCAAGGCGCGTTTACAATAATTCGCTTGGATTGTATTCGCTACAATTTTTCGATATTTGAGGAAGATGCGGTGCCCCATAACTGAATACGATAAGTCAAAATTGGCTTCAGAATTGCTATATATAGTAGCACTTTGTATTTGAGATTCAACTTTGAGCTTTTTTGTAACAGCCACCATAACTGATTAATTTTTAGTTTGATCTGAGTTTTCTATGCCACTATGTGATTGTTCCAGGTCAGCCTTCTGTCGAGGTGAATACCAAAGTACTTTGTTGAGGAACATTGTGGAACTGATTGGCCATTTATTTTAAGTGGAGGACATACATCTAGCCTAAGCGTGAAGGTTACATGGACGCTCTTTGATTCATTGACTTTTATGCGCCATTTTGTTAACCAGATTTCGAGAGAATCGACATGAGTCTGCAGGAGCTTAGTAGCTTAAGTTGAAGCACTACTTTAACTTCAGTAAGGGCGCTGTCGATCTAATTGCTAATTACCTCAGTAATAGGCAACAACAAGTAAGAGTTTTTAGATTAACTCGAACTTAACGTCTTGTGACCACTTCAATGGAGTTGTCTCTAAAATATATTATACTTTACGTTTCCTTCGATTTTCAGCCGATTACACTCTGTCTTCAGTTAGAGTTAACTTGGTGAAGCAATTAGTAGTTCCCCACATTACATATTTCAGTGTTGTTTATAGTAAATTGGATTTCACATCTCAACGTAAGCTTACACTGGCATTCAACAGTGCGATCCGATATGCTTTTGGTCTCCGTTTCTACGATCATATTTCTGACAAATCCACCACTATTCTAGGAGTTGGATTAGCTGATTTTTTGGTAATCCGTAATATAACTTATCTTCATCGACATATTACTTGCAAAACAACTGGGTATCTATATGAAAAATTGCGATTTTTGCATTCTACACTATCCAGTCAAATCATCATCCATAGGTTTACTCATTCGAATCCTAGTCATTTCTTCTTTGTCAACGCTACTATGGCTGAAGCGAATTGTTTATGTTGGCGGTTTCAGGAACAATCTGATCCAACATTATATTGAATCCTGTTAATTTCCCTAAATTATATCTTCTCACCCTATCACTTCTACTGCCTAATCTTTTGTTCTATCCTTAATTTTTTCTTCTTCTTTCTTTGTTCTTTTATATTTCTTATTTATATCCTTAATTTTCAGAGTGCTGTAGCTTAGTGGTTGCGTCTTGGCCTTTTGATCTGTTGGTTGTAGGTTCAATCAACGGCTGAAGCATAACAAATTTAATATCGATAAGATTTTTCTTTCGAATGGTACCCACCTGTCGAAAAGCAATTGACAATTCTTCCGGCAGTAAAAACTTGACATGCAAAAAGCTTCTAAATGAATTCTGTGATAAAGCTCAGGAAACAGTGACAGTAAACATCATCAGTGATTTCATATAACAACATACATTTTTCCTCGTATAATCATGTCTAGTTTCGTGCTAGAAAAAGAGCATATGCGGGAAGCTCTACTTTTTTGCTTCAATTTGAAGAAATCTGCTACTGAGTTGCATTGAATGATTGTGGAGGCCTATGGTGACAGTGCGCTATCGGAAACCACTTGCAGAGACTGGTTTCGTCGGTTCAAAGAAGGCCATTTTGACTTGAGTGATAAGAAGCGTGAAAATAGATCCAGAAAAGTTCAGGACCATGATTTGCAGGCTCTTTTGGATGAGGACGACACCCAATCGCAAAAAATGCTTGTCGAACGGTTAGGTGTTACTCAACAAGCCATTTCCATATGTTTACGAGCCATGGGGAAAGTTCAAAAATGTGGAAAATAAATTGAACGATAGGCAGATGGAGCGACGCCAAAACCCCTTGCGAAATCTTGCTTGCTAGACAAAAAAGACAGTCGTTCCTGCATCTTGTGGTGACTTGCGATGAAAAGTGGATATACTTTGAGAATGCCAAACGAAAAAAATCGTGGGTCGATTCCGGCGAACCAACAACTCCATCTCCAAGATCAAATCGCTTTGGACGCAAGACGATGCTGTGCGTTTGGTGGGATCAGCAGGGTGTCATCTACTACGAGCTGTTGAAACCTGGTGAAACTGTCAATGCTCACCGCTACCACCAACAACTAGTGAATCATCGTGCTTTGGGTGAAGAAAGACCTGGTTATGAACAAAGACATGAGAAGCTGATTTTTCTCCACGACAACCCCCCATCGCACACGTCAATACTGGTCCAAAACTACTTGGACACACTAAATTGGGAAGTGCTACCTCATCCCGCTTATTCACCAGACCTGGCCCCTTCTGACTATCACCTGTCTTCGTCGATGGGTCACCAAACAGCACTTCGATTCGTATGAAGACGTCGGAAAATGGCATGCGAGTGGTTTGCCTCGAAAAATGAGGAATTCTTTTGGCATGGCATACACAAATGGTATATACAAAACCCGAAAGATGGGAAAAATGTATAGCTAGTGAGGGCAAATACTTTGAATATTTTAATTTTTGGCTTTCTACGAAAGCTGTTTTTACCGAAAAACAGCGGATTTAAGCTTGTACACCTGGTACACCAAATTGATCATGTGGTGATTGACGGAAGGCATGCTTCCAGTGTGATGGACGTGAAATCAATCCGTGGTGCCAACATCGACTCGGATCACTACCTTGTTGCAGCTAAGGTGCGCACACGTTTATGTGTCGCAAATAACAAGAGAAGTCCCACACAGAGAAAGCTCGACGTCAGTAAGCTGCGATCACCAGAGATAGCAGATGCATTTTTCACTCGACTATCGGATCTGCTTATGCAGACCACTCCCCCACTTGATGATACATGCGCACGGTGGACACATATATCCCACTCCATGACTACTGCTGCCGAGGAGGTAATCGGTTACTACCGGCCTCTGAGCATTGAGTGGTATGATCAGGAGTGTCGCGGCGCTACCGCAGAGAAAGATGCCGCCTACAGAAAAACCCTGCGTGCAGGCGCATCGCGAGCTGTTAAAGAGCGGTACAGAGAGAAAAGGAGCGCAGAGAGACGTCTTTTCAGGCGCAAGAAAAGAGAACAAGAAAGACGCGAGTGTGAGGAGATAGAGATGTGTACCGACAAGAATGAGACTCGAAAATTCTTCGAAAAGATCAAGCGCCTGAGTGGAGGTTTAAATCCCGGAGCCTCTTCTTGTCGTGATGGCAATGGGAATCTGGTTACAGATGTCCAGAGTGTACTGAGCCTATGGAGGGAACACTTCTCCACGTTACTGAATGGCGATGCTACGAACAATTCCGCCAGTGGAGGAGTTTGCCCGATAACCCCAATTACAGATGATGGTGTTGATGTTCCACCACCCGACTAAGACAACAAAGCTGCAGATGCTGATGGCCTGCCTGCCGAGTTGTTTAAGACCGGAGGCGATGAGCTGCTCGCCTGCATGCACCAGCTCATAAGCAGAATATGGTCGGATGAAAGCATGCCTGATGATTGGAGGCTCAGTGTTCTCTGTCCTGTACATAAAAAAGGAGACCCCACAATTTGCGCCAACTACCATGGAGTCTCCTGAGCATCTCACACAAGGTTCTATCGAGCGTACTATGTGAAAGGTTGAAGCCTATGCTCAGCAACCTGATCGGACCGTATCAGTGTGGCTTCAGACCTGGTAAATCCACCATCGACCAGATTTTCACACTGCGCCAAATCCTGGAGAAGACCCAAGAAAAACAGATCGACACACACCACCTATTTGTTAATTATAAAGCCGCTTTCGACAGTCCGGTAAGGGATTACCTCTACGCAACAATGTCTGAGTTCGGTATTCCTGCAAAGCTCATTCGACTTTGTAGAATGACACTGCATAACTCCCGTTGTGCAGTGAAAATTGGGAAGGACCTCTCTGCACCGTTTAATACCGAACGGGGTTTCAGACAAGGTGATTCGTAATCGTGCGACTTCTTCAATCTTATTATGGAGAAAATAATACGAGCTGCTGATCTACGACATAATGGCACTATCTTCAACAAAAGTGTCATGCTGTTAGCGTATGCCGACGATATTGACATAATCGGTCAGTCCAGCTAAAAAGGTGTTATATTCGGAACCCGCTGGAGGACGACGCAGAAGAGGAAGATCCAACCTCCGGTGGAAAGACCAAGTACTGGAGAACCTGACGGCGATTGGAATTCCTAACTGGCGCCAGCTAGCGAAGAACAGAGATGGCTGGCGAAGCATGTTATTTTCGGCCTAAATCGATATTCGGTTGTTATGGCCACATAAGTAAGTAAGTAGTATACTTGTATGTATATATATAGTTAAGATTTTCAGAGCGATATTTATTAAATTTCATTAGTATGTAAATTCTACTATATAAGAATGCATTCTTGTTATATAGTATTGTTTCTTAAATAAAAATAATAATAGTATTATATTTTTTTAATCATATGAGTTATTATCGTGGGAGAATGTTCGGAAGATAGCTCAGAACACGTATGCACTCCAGAGTGTACATTCTTCCCTTTAGTAACTGCAAAGTCGAAAAATATCTTCCGTCTACCTGATGGCCAATATGTGGGGTTACCATTGGATAAAACGTCCAAGCACATTTACCGCTGACAACAGCTTTCCCCCTTTAGAAGTTATGAAACGTGAGCCTTGGATATGCTTTGCATTAAAATCTCGTGCAGTTATAAATTTAGTACCGATGGTACTAAAAATTGTTTGTATTACTAATCATCAATATTAGATTTGGGTGGGAAATAACTGAGCTTGTTAGGCCCTTGATATATTCTTCGAGCTGACGAGTTTTTGCTTGCAAGTGATCAGTATAGTAGCCTTACATTGGGAAATGCCTTATTCTATTTTTGATAAAAAACAGCTGTTTACCACGAGCTTTGCTGTACCACATATACATATTTGGTCTCGCGACACATTTCTCATAATTGTGATATACATATCTAAACAAAAAAAAAAAATATGTGGCACTTAAAGCCCCAAAGGGCTCATTGGCCGAGCTTCTCTTCCATTACTGTTGTGCGTCTTAAATTTTGGACAATATTAGAAGGGACCTACTTTTTTAGCCGGTTCCGAACGGCAGAACACTTGTGACAACACTTTTTCTGAGCTTTGTCATAGAGTTCTTTAAGAAGCTTTTTCATGGCAAGTTGTTATTGTCGGAAGAATTGCCAATTGCTTGCCGACAGATGGGTACCGTTCGAAAGAAAAATCTTATCGATATTAAATTTGTTATGCATCAGCCGGGGATTGAACCACGACCTACAGATCAGAAGGCGAACACACTAACCACTGAGCTACGGCACCCACTTATACATATCTACCCATACCAATATTGTTCATAGTTTTAGAATACACAATCCATGACATATTTTAAATAATTGTGAAATGTCAGAACATTGAGGTATATGAGTTTCAGTTGAGTGTGAAAATGCTATCAAAGCAATTTGCGATACAATTCGTAATATGATATTTTAGTTCTACATTACTTAATACAACATATTCTTACGTCAGCATACTGAAATGTTGAGCAGAACATACATAACTAAAGTTACGTTGATTAAGGATGTGTGAGAATATTGAAAAAATACTTTCCCACACAATGTGTGCATATACACATTTGGCGTGGATCAATTATAGATTGATAGATTGATATGTGCGTAGATTTGTATATGGAAAAATTGTATATAAACTTCTGGATAAGTGAAGTAGGAGAGAATTGTGAGTTAGCAGTGATAAGTAATTAATGCGATCTTTACTAGGTCCTCTAGTATTAGTGAAATAAGTAATATATTGTAAATAATATGTAAAGTGAAGCAAAATCAAATAAAGACCGAAAATAAAGTGAAGACAATTCTTAGAAGCGGAAGTATAATTTACCTCGTTTTATTTTCAGCTAACGAACTTCTTACCTTTTTGTTTAATGTTCATGTATACACAGCCGACTCTTTCACCGCAGTTACTGAATTTTTTTTCTTCTCGAGTCTTCCTTTGGCATGGTGCAAAATTGAGATTAATGTATATCACCACAGATAATTCATACACTGGGAAGTGTACAATATTTCTTGGTGTGTCCAAATTCCTGGCAATTAACGCAATGAACTGGACCCAACTCCTTCTGTGGCTCTTCTAGAGTAATTTTCCGGTGTAACAAATAGCGTAGGCTATAAATGAGCTTCCCTTTTCTTCAAAGCCACATTTTCTGACTCCAGCTTAATTTCTGTAGAGGGACAATGAAGCTTGAACTAAAACAGTTAGTGCTTTAATCAAGGGATTGGATTTACGTTCCCGAAAGTCAATTTATGGAGGCTTTATTTTTTTCCATCTTTGTGGTCAATGGAGTTTGGCTCGTTAGTGAGTAGTGTAAATTGATTTGTAGAAGTGCTTCTAATATACTCATTATTGCGCTTAATCATTTTTGCATATTTATTTATGTAGGGCTACGTTTTCGTTTCACTAAAATGTAGAGGTCCATACCAGTTTGTACTGCCGCCTCTTTCGGCCACGATCAACTCCTATTTGCACTTTATTACTATTGGATGGTGTTGCGATATTAGGCACTGTTGTGATAGGTGGATTTGGGGTAACTGTTTCACAATTTTTATTTTGTAAATATCACGATGCTTAAATATATGGTTGCCTATTGTTTGTTTACAAGCAATATGTGTCAATTTCCAATTATTCAATTATTGTTTTAGTCTGAAGTATTAACAGACGATATTTTTACCGCTAAAATAAATGCACTCGTAATCGAAGGACCGCGCTTGGATGGTGGGAAATCTGAAACACTAATCGTTGTTTTTTCACTCCCTTTCACTTGTTTGTTTTTATACTTTTCTTTATTCACTTCTTGTTTTTTTATTTTAACTTTTTATTTTTTACAAACAAACCGTGAGCATCTCTTTAACGATATCTTCGATTAGTATCAACAATACATATTTGTTGATCTTAAGGAAAATAACTAAATACGCGGAGCAAACAAAAATACGTTCGCATCTAATATTTTTTGTTGTTATTCTCAAATAAATAACTAAATTCTCAGTCAAAATAACTTACCCAGCAAAAGCAGGTTACATGGAAAAGCGTGCTGCCTGTCGCCTCTTGAAAAGGGTAGTTAGTTCCTCCACTGATCGAATAGGGACTAAGTACAGAGCTGAAGAAGTCATTTGACTGTGCAAACAAGGTAATATCTAATATCCGCTCGAACAGTTGTAAATAACATCGAAGGCGGCTAAAAAACCAACGAAATGGTCAACGGAAGAGACGAAGCATTCTGCGAGGAAGCCGAAGACACAAGGGGCGAATCAGTACCAGTCATTCGCAGAGGTTGTACGCAACCGCAACATACAGTGGCTCCCAGCTTATTTCGTACAGTGACAGTTTAAAAATTGCTGCAGTCGTAATTCCTAATATAGCAAAAATTTGAACAAAATATAAATGCCATTTTTGAAAGGAAGGTTTGTTTTTTATTTTCCAAAATTTACTTTTTCAAAATTTTAGTGTTTGACACTATAAAAAAATGAAATAAGAAAAAAATAGGAAAATTCATGTCACAGCTTATTTCGTACAGTCTCTTTAAGTTCAAACTAAAAACAAAGTAAGTTGATTTTAATATTTAGTATGACATCCCTTAGCGTTAATGACAGCCTGGAGTCTACTTGGCATTGAATCCACCAATTTTTGAGTGATGTCTGGTGTGATTTTTTTCCATTCCTCCATCAGTACCTTCTTTAGGTCTTGCTTATTAGAAATCTTGTGTGTTCTTATTGTATTGTCCAAAATAGACTAAAGATTTTCAATCACATTCATGTCAGGTGACTGTGGTGGTGGAGACATCAAGTGTGAGCAGTTCAAATAAGCCAAGATTGCACAATCCCAGATTTATGTTTTGGGTCATTATCTTGGTAATACCGAAATTCTTCCCGCAAACCCAGTTTGTCTGCACTTTGAAGTAAATTGTTTTTCAGAATCTCGAGGTACTTCATTTTGTCCATTGTTTCCTCAATAAAAACCAATTCACCTACTCCGGCTGCTGACATACAGGCCCAAACCATCACGCTACCGCCACCATGCTTCACTGTGGGCTTAAGGTTCTCCTTGTTTAGCTCGGTATTAGCTTTACGCCAAACATATGACATTCCGTCCGAGCCAAAAATATTAAACTTAGACTCATCCGCGAAAATAACGGTATTCCAGAACGCAGGAGTATTAATAATATGCTCTTTGGCGAAGTCAAGTCGGCGTTGTATATTCATTTTCGAAATGAATGGTTTCTTTCGGGCTACTCGACCGTTCAAGTCATGATTGCGCAGCACACGTCGGACAGTTTCAGCACTGGATGATTTTCCTATTTCACGCTGAACCTCTGCAGCCAACTTCGGAGCGGATAACTTTGGATTTTTCTTAATTTTTCGTACAATATAACGCTCGTCTGATGCGTTGAAAATCTTATTAGGTGCTTCTCTGCCCTTGTTCTCCAACCGATTTTCGCGAACGAAGCGTTGAATGATGTATTGGACAGTTGAGGCACTTAAATTTGTCATTTCAGCAATTTTTCGCACACTCTGACCTTTCCTAAAATGGTTAATTACCAGTTTACGCTGTTCCATCGTTGTACGATGACCCATAAAGCTAAATGTTTAATTACAGCACTTTAACTATTTAAAATAATAATAATAAAAATTGTTATAATAGTTAAAAAGGTCCAAAAACTCATACAATTCAAAAAAACTTTGTAACTGCGCGGCAGAATGAAACTTACTTACATTGAAGTTTGTGTACGAAATAAGATGTGAGCTGAAAATCAGCTGATCAATAGTTTTTCTCTCTTGCATAACAAAAAGAAAAATTTTTGGGGTTCCCCGTTTTCTTATTAGGTTTACTAAACACATACACAGACATCTACATTCAAAACTTATCGATAAGTTTTTTAGTTTCGATGTTACAGCCATGTACATAAAAATATATACACTGTACGAAATAAGCTGTGAGCCACTGTATATTAATTGACTGGAAAGAGACTCAGAAACACCCTTTCTCAGACCATCGGTATATCAAAATTATTTTTGAAAAGGAATCTAGCAATCCCCGCAAAACCAGAAATATAAGAAAAACCTATAACGGCAACACGCTGGATTGCCTAGTCAGAATGTTTACTAAGTTATGTAAACCAGCAGCCTTACAATTCACTCTTTCGCCAAATTTAAGGGATATTGCCCATTTCAAAAAGTTGCAAGACTTCACTTACAGATGTATTTTAGAATCTAAAATGTGCTTATTCCGGCTGCAGATGTTGCAGCCGGAATGATATTGTCTAATTTAATTTTATATTTTCAATCATATATTCATTGCCTGTACACTGTATATTACCATGACCATTACCCCAAATGGATGCATAATATGATGGCAATATAGAGTTGGTCCAGCAGTTCAATACTTACAATTATACAGACAATTACTAATAGAAATGATTTTAAAATTCAGTGCAATTTCACTACTCACCTTTTGATTGCTTTCTGACGCATAATCCCATCGGTCTCAATTGCAATGATATTTTTTACCATTTGTACGGAACTAGAAAATACTGTACACTTCCCAGTGTATGTGTCAATTGTGATGATCTCCACACGTCACAAAACCGCACAAGCCCAAAGACGAGTACACTGTTAAAAAATACAGCATATGTGGTGAAAATCACACTACAAACTACAGAGGCTGCTCTGTATATGTTCACATAAAAAAGAAATTTGCCCCCCAACCGAAACAAATTAAAACTGTTCCTCCAGCAACAGTTTTGCGTGAAATTTCTGCCATTGAAGCACAACCCTCAAATATATCTTACGCAAATATTCTCAAAGGTACCCCATCAGTTAACCCTAAAACTGATGACAGTAATCTTGAAAAGACATTACAAGTGTTTATCGCAAACATTACGCATTTTTTTTGCTCTATGCAAAGTATGATGCAAGACATGATATGCAATCGAAACATGCTTTTGCAATACCTATTTGGAAAACTATGAATGCAATGAAAATCTGTCACTGGAACGCAAATGGCATAAGTCAGCACAAAAATGAGCTCGAACTATTTCTCAACGATAACTCAATAGATTTGGTGCTAATTTTTGAAACTCACCATACTCAGAAAAACTGTTACCAGATAGAGGGTTACAAAGTTTATGATACGAAACACCCTGGTGGTAAAGCACGTGGTGGTACAGCCATTCTGATCAAGAATAGAATAAAGCATTTTCCAATTCAAGGATACTGTACCGATTATCTACAAGCGACGACAATTCAGCTCGAAGAATATGTCAAAGGCTTGACAGTACCAGCCATCTATTGCCCACCCAGGTTTAATATAGATGAGTAATACAAACAATTCTTTTGCACTCTCGATGTTAAGTTCATTGCTATTGGAGACTTTAATGCATTCGGGCTCACGTTTAATAACTCCCAGAGGCAGAAAACTGTTCTCTGCGATAAATCTTCTAGGTCTTAAAGTGTTGTCCAATGGTAAGCCTGCATACTGGCCATTCGACAGAAGGAAGATTCCAGATCTTATTGACTTCGCCATTACTAGAAGTATAAATTGTTCTCTGATCACACTTCCGCGATAATAACTATATATTCTGAAAACTCCAAGCAGAACATTAAGTATTTGAAAATACTATTGAACGTGCCCGGCACACATATTAGTTAGCACGAATGAGAAACTACATTGAAAGTTATATTGATGCATTCATCCCAAATTGCTACCACAAGCATCGACCAGGCAAGCAAGAAGGTAGACTCCATGTTAGCCCTGTTGAATCAATTCCATTCCGTTTAATACATATGGAATACATGGGTCCTTTCCCTTCTTTCCTTTCATCATTTCAAAGCTGTGCGATATACTAAACAGTACACGTGCTGAAAACTCTGAACGATATGTCTGGCTATTTTGGATTACCGGCGAAAATAGTCATCGATCGAGGTACTGCATTTACCTGTAAGTCTGTAGAAGAACAGTAGAAGCCTACTGAACTGACAACAACAATGGGCAGGTTGAGTGTGCGAATCAGGTCATCCTTAACTTTATTCGAACTACAACAGATGATCCAATAGACTGTGACCTCCAACTTCTAAATATCCAGTGGGCAATCAACTCCCAACGAAATTCAACAACAAAATTTTCTCCGAACGAGCTGATTTTCGAATTCAACAATGAGCCAACATCTCTCACCATTTCTGACAAGTGCAACAAAACAGTTAAAAACATAAATAAGAAACGACAACTGAAGAAGACACGATTCGACGACCGATAACTTCGTCCATAGGCGAATCACGTAAGCTGGAATCCTGTCATCCTATTTAATAAATGAAAATTAAACATGTTTGTGACTATCTAAGTTGATGATTCTGATTTCTTGGCGTTGTCAGGATTAAGTTGTGAATATGACTAAGGGATCCTGACAATGAGTGAGGTTTATTTTTGGAACTTCAGGATCATGGACGGGCGGACACACACAGTTGCACTGACATCCTCCAACCACATTTTTTTTTGGCTTTGAGGTGGGGTAAAAAATGCCTTCGCACCATATAGGGGCTGTCGTCCCTCGCATCCACTAAAAAACTCCCTCCTCCTCTCCTGGATTCTTCACCTGCCCCGGGACTACTATTGCATTACTTCGGGGCAGGAGATCCAAGATGACGTCCTGCGAAAGACTCCAATAATGTTACTCCCCTTACGTCCATGGTCGCCATTCTATTTTATAATTCTTGTGCGGCTGATGTGCAATTGCTGCAGAGTTATGTCGTAGCAGTATTATGTTACGTCAGGATGATAGTCAGGAACTCTTTCCATTTCTCGTCGTTTCTTTTTAATCACGTCTTCGACAAAGTTGGCTACCGCATTCCAATTTTTTTCGTTTGACATCATTTTCTCTATGATATTTCCAGTCGTGTATACTCCGATCACCCGTTCTAGCGCATATCTTTCATTACCACCACCGTTCACATTTAAAAAACGTGTATTTTGCGTCGTCAGATTCTGTGTGGCAATATATACATCGTGGTTGGTCTAATTTTCCCATACGATGCAAATATTTTTTGAAGTAGCCATGACCGGATAGAAACTGAGTGAGGTAGTTTACTTCACCGTGCTTTTTTGAGTCCATTCTCTAAGGTCGGATATTGACTTCGCTGTCCATCTTCCGCTTGGTTCGGTGTTCCATCTTGCTTGCCACATATCTATGGTTTGTCGTCTCGCTTCTTGGGGACTTAGGCCCGGCAGCCATATATTTTTTGGTTTCCATTTTTGTCCACGTACCTCAGCTAATAAGTCTATGGGAATTGTTCCGCTTATAACAAGGTCCGCTGCTCCAGATACTGTTCGGTATGAGGACGCTACTCTGAGTGCACAGGTGCGTTGCACAGAAAGCAGCACTTTCCGGCGGCTTTTTGACTTTAACGTGTCTGCCCACAGTTCGCTTCCGTAAAGAAGGATCGAGTTCGTCGTTTCCATAAGCAGTCGGCGCTTGCTTTGTCTTGGACCTCCAATATTTGCCATAAATTTGCTTAGCATTCCCGCTACTCGCGCTGCTGTTCATGCGGCGTTCTTTATATGCGCCCAGAATGTCAGTCGAGGGTCTAGTTATACACCTAGATACTTCAGCACCGTTTTTGTCGTCAGCGTTGTATCAAGGACTTTCATGTCGACCTCCAGCGGTATGTGCCGTTTTGTTAGAAGGATCAGCTCTGTCTTCTCCGTAGCGAGTTTGACACCATGGTCCTCCAGCCATGCTTGTACTCTGATCATTACTTGGTTCATTTTTCTTTTTGACTCTTCAGTATTACGAGCGGTTATTTTAGCAGCTATGTCATCTGCGTGGCCGGTGCCGTGGCTCAGTGGTTAGTGTGTTGGCCTTCTGATCTGTAGGTCGTGGTTCAATCCCCGGCTCATGCATAATAAATTTAATATCGAAAATATTTTTCTTTCGAACGGTACCCACCTGTCGGCAAGCAATTGGCAATTCTTCCGACAGTAACAACTTGCCATGAAAAGCTTGTAAAAGAACTCTGTGACAAAGCTCAGAAAAAGTGATGTCGCAAGGGTTCTGCCGTTCGGAACCGGCTAAAATAAGTAGGTCCCTTCTAATACTGTCTAAAATTTAGCACTCACAACAGTAATTGAAGAGAAGCTCGGCCAATGAGCCCTTCGGGGCTTTAAGTGCCACATATGTATGTATGTATGTCATCTGCGTATCTAACAAGATGGACGTCGTCAGGCATTTCTATACGCAATATTTCGTCGTTGCTTATATTCCAGAGGTCAGGTCCTAGAATGGATCCTTGGGCCGCCCCTGAAGATATTTGCTTTTATTGCTGACCCTCAATGGTTTCATAGATTAGAAGTCGATTGCTTAGATAGCTTCGAATTATCTTCCTTATGTAGTTCGGGATTGAAAACCTTGTTTCTAACGCGTCTATTATGTCGACCCATCTGAGACTGTTGAAAGCATTGCGGATTTTTCGCTTACGTAGACAAACTTTCCTAAGTTCAGCAATTTCCTTCGTCCACCAATATACCGCTCTTCTTTTTGAATAGCTTGCAATTTTTGGCATTGAAGCATTGCACCTTTCTGTTGTGCATTGCATGGTTGTCTTAACTAATTTCCTATCATCGTTACTCGTGCAGATTCGGTTCGCGTTCTCGTCGATTTTTGCGATAAGCATCGAAGGCTTCAGCCATTATTATTCGGTCTCCTAGTTCTAACGCTTTGTCTTCGATGAGTTCCAGTTTCCGAGTGAAATCTCTAATGTTGTGGCTAGGCGTTAAGTAACAGCTCATTATGGTGAATAGGTTGTTTTGTAAATATACAAAACCATCTCCTGATCCCTTTCTAGCAATAGTGTAGTCCTCCAACCACATTGAGCAACACACATGCACAGGTAGCTCTTACCCTTAGTTCTTTCTCTCTTCCTCTCTTTTAGATTTCTATTATACTTCTCTCTCTTTAGCTCTCACTCACTATTCTTTTCTTTCCCTCGCGTTTTCTTTTTCTAACTAACCCTCATTTCAGAGCACGCGAAATTATTTTAAAGTTATATAACACATATGAATGTGTGAGAGAATGTAAGCACCCACCCCAATATCCCAAGAGTCAGAGCTGGAGTATTAACGAGTCTATCCGCTTCCTCTCACTCTGATGTAACTCTATCGTTATATGCTACACGATAGCAAGATAAATTAAAGAGTTTTTTTTTTAAATACTAAACATTTATTGAATCTTTCTAAAATACCTAGAAACTAACAATAAGTATTCAAATCTTACAAACTAATTAAAATTATGTGATATTCCCTACGTTCCATCACAATTTGTTGAGTCGCGAGGTATAGCAATTTCACAGCATATTCAGTGTGTCTTTTCTTTTTAATCGACGATGCCCCGTGCTCAGCAACAATTGCCTAGCAAGGGGATTCGGATGACTGTGTAATTTTTGAATGTAGCTTCTGTAGGACATTTCAACTTCCTCAGAAATTGTGGGTACATATAAATCTCGATGAATGTTAACGTTCCTCATATACCAAGGCGCCTTTACAATAATTCGCAGACACTTGGATTGTATTCGCTGCAATTTTTCGATATTTGATGGAGATTGGCCATTTATTTTGAGTGGGGGACATGTATCTAGCCTTAGTGTGAAAGATACATGTACGCTTTGATTCTCGTTTATTGAACGCGTAAAACTTCATATCCGTTGAATGTCGCTGTACGAACATTATTGTGTGTCGTAAATACCTTTGACAGGAGTTGTCTTCTTTTTTTATGTGATGTGTAAGATTGATCCGTGCCGTGCTGTGCCGCGCTCTGTGAAGCTGGGAATAATGTTTCTTCCCACAAAGACGGCACTGGATATAAGCTCGATATGCCCCTTTTATTTCCTTGATTCCTTCCGTTTCTTCTTTCATTGATTTCAATGTTTTTCTGCAACTATTCCACAGGGCCTCGAATTCCTTTTTTTGGGTTTCAAGTGAGAAGTGAGGGTATCGGCACTGGGAGTTTGGAAAGAAATGGATTTCCTCCACAACAGCTTTGAAACGCTTCAAGTCTGACATTTTCTGATTAATCGGCAATAAATTGGATCAAAAGCTTGCGCACGATTGCACTGGTGACGACGATGGTGTTGATAAAATTGGTTTATTTATTATACACACACACACTTTGTCTACTTTAAT
Organism: Megamerina dolium; assembly: GCA_963854835.1. Taxonomy (NCBI): domain Eukaryota; kingdom Metazoa; phylum Arthropoda; class Insecta; order Diptera; family Megamerinidae; genus Megamerina; species Megamerina dolium. The sequence continues at coordinate 55,185,414 of OY978530.1, forward strand.
GCAATTTACCTTCTTGACTAAAGTTTATTTATTGTTATTGGTAATTCGCTTTACATTTAAATTAAATATCTTAAAGAAGAGGAATATAAATATTACGATTTTAATAATTATACAAGAAAATAAAGTAAAATAATCATAATATTCAAAAATGAAAAATAGAAAAATGGTAGGTAAATGAGAATGAGAATAATAATGTAGAAAAAGAAAGAGAGATAGAAGATTATATATATAGAGATATATATATAGATTGGACCTACTTATTTTAGCCGGTTTCGAACGTCATTGCTATCATGCGAAACTTGTCGCAGAGTTCTGTTAGAAGCTTTTCCATGTCAAATTGTTATTGCCGGTGTCACACTTATATTAAGTGTTATTTTCTACTTTTTAGTTCTATCTCCTATTAAAGCGTGTTTTTTAGTTTTTTAAACTATTATTTTTATGATTTACAGTCTTTATTTGTGGCAACTATAAACCCCGAAGGGCTCTTTCGCCTAGCTTCTGTTCCGTTATTGTTGTGCGTGTTATATTTTGGACAGTATTAGAAGGGACCTATTTATTTTAGCAGGTTCCGGACGGCAGAACTCTTGCGACATCACTTTTTCTGAGCTTTGTAACAGAGTTCTTTTAAAATTTTTTCCATGGCAATTTGTTATTGCCGGAAGAATCACCAATTGTTTGCCTACAGATCAGAAGACCAACACACATTATTAGCAATCATTTTATATTTGTTTGTTATCTAAGGAAGTTATATTTATTCAAACACTTCTAATCGTTTCTATGGCATATTATCCGATTTTATTTATCCTAGAATCGTGCGCCTATGGCACATTGCTCAATTTCTGTTGCTTTTATCATTATTTTAAATATATTTTTTTAATGCTAATAATATCTGTTGTATAACAAATATTATAATAATAATAATAATAATTTGTTGTATTTTTGCTTATATTTTAACTTTTTTGTTTTCTTTTTTCATATTCTCTTGTTATTAATTTTTGATATGACTCTTGTGTATTGCCCGTGCTGATTGTGTAATTACTGTGACAAAGCTCAAGTATTACTTCCTTTTTGTATATGTAGGTAGTTTATTGTTTAATCCCTTGGTAATTTTTATAAAGATAATCTCGTTGTTAGCGCTGGTTTTTTGTCTCTAACCGCAAGATCCTTTTCTTGCTTGTGTTGTGTCCTCTTTGTAGAGGCTTACTCTCTAGGACTAACCCTCTTCTTCCTTGCCCGCTTCAAATGACTTCAATTCTTTTCGGTTTTTACGATTTCTTTATGGAGTCTTATACTTTGAATTTTTCACTACAATAGTTTTAACACCATATTCTACACTTTATATATATTACATATACTTCTTACACATATATTTTACTCTGTTTAGTTTTGTTTTAATGGTCACTTATTCTGTACTCTATTTTGTATAAGATGTTTACACTTAATATTTACTGTTACAATGATCTTCTACTGTACTTTTTTTTTTCTATTTCTTGCTACTTTATTTCTTGTAATGTTTTTTACACTTGTTAATATTAATTGTTACAACGGTCTATACGTAGTCTTTTCTGAGAATAATCTTATTTTCTTCACTGAGTGATCTAGTTATCTTAACTGACTTAATTTCAGAAGTTCTCTTAGTCTATATAGCCTAAATTTATAATTTTACCTCATTCTTGAATATAGAAATTCTGAAGAAATTGCAACTTCTTCACTAAATCAATTCATTGCCATCTCTTCAGAAGGTCATCGTTATAATTTCAGTTTTCTTTTTTTGTTTTTATGCTTTAAATATTACGCATGCATAGTTGTTTTTGGCTCACAACACTTGTAAATTGTGTTTTTGATATTTTCGTGTCTATGTTTTTCAGTTAATGCGGGGTCTGTATAAACACTTCTACGAACAAATATTTTTATAGTTTTCTTTTTAGTGGTTGAATGAATTGAGTAGTTATACTTATATATTGTTATATTTAACAATTTTATTATGTATATTCTCTGCTTTAACGCAACGCGTTACTTCGGTGAGGGTTCAGCCGAATCGTTACACCTGTCTATTTACTCAATTAGTATACGGAGAGGTTTTGAACACTTCAATGTTACATTGATTTTCTATCATAAATGTTATGAGCACCGAGCTTAGAAATATCTCATTCCCATTTCTGATATTCCAAAGGATGTGAGTAATTCTTGGGGAGTTGTTTTATGTCTCTTGACTTAGGAATTTTGGCTTGTGCGTATTTTGAAAATTTATCTATTTCGATAAGGTTAAATCGATATTGGTATGATATAGAACAATATGGCCTGGGTATTTGTAAGAGAGAGGTTGAATTAGTTTTGTAGGATGTCTTTCATATTTATTTTCATGGCATATATTTTACATTGTTTTGAAATTATTTTTATTTTAGCGTTTATTTGAGGAAAACAGTTTTTTTCTAAAAGTTGCTCTTTATTTTCGGTTGGGTGCTCTATTATGTTCTTAAATAATGTCGGTTTCCGTTTCTTGCGTCAGGCCACTTATTCTTTTAAGAGCACATTGTATTATATATCGGTTAAAATGTATTGGATAAATAGGTTGAATTATGTCAAGGAGTGGATCTTCCGCAATGATCGCGTTAGTGACTGAGTGATCTAAGTAACGTGTGAGTAAATTTATTATGTTATCATCGGTTTACTCGGGTTCCAAGATAGTGTGTCTATGGTATATACAGAAAATAGTTTTCAATTTGTAAGATGTGGTTTCTGATATATCTATAAATAACTGCTTTTTGAAGGTATTATTGGGGCATTAGTGTATGGAATCAAATTTTGAGTTGAGCTTCCATCACAATGCTGAGTTGCTGATAAAGAATTTATTTGTTGTTGAGGCGGACATTTGTTTTTCCTGGCTTGTAGTGCAATTCGTAGATATATTTTACCAATACTGCCCCTCCATCTTTTCATTTCCGCATCATCACAAGTGGTTCATGATTAGTGAACATTTTGATTCTCGCTGAACCGTACAACTAGTTTCGGAGAAAATTTCGTTTGGCGCATAGCTTCCTTTGGTTTTTGAGAGAGTCCTAGATGTAAAAGTTATTGGACTGTCGTCTTGAAATAGGACTGCACCTATTGCATAACTTTAGGCGTCTGTAGTTGATTCAAAGTACTTTTTTAAATTGGTAAATCAGCATAACTTCTCTTGAAATTAGTACATTTTTGATTTTGTTAAAGGCATCAATGGCTCCTCTTCCAAAAATTACTTGTATTTTGTATAATTGTTGAATTGGTCTGACCATGAAGCCTAAAATTTCAACCTCTTGTTCGAAAAACTTACATTTGTGGTGTGGTCTGCTTGTGTCTTGCTAAAAATTAATATCATCTATATAAACATACCAGATTTTTCAGATGTAATTTCTTAGGATATCATCAAGGATATCCAAAACGGACTTTACCGTTGTTAATGAAAAAAGCTGTTTTTTCAATATCCGAATCCCTCAAGGAGATTTGGTTAAAACCTCTTTTCAAGTCGACCACAGAGATAAATTTATTGCTGCCTCCTAGCAGTTTCTTTACTTGTTTTTCAACCTCTGTTTTCAAAAGCCGTATTTGTGAGCTAGTGTTCTCAATTACTGCTTTTGCTAATGCAGAGCAGTGTAGGGGCATACTGTGGGCTGGATTGGGTCACATGAAAATCGTAGCCTTTCGTGGGGCATGATGCGGCGCACAAACAAAGAACTACCGCCAACGCATAAGTTGAAAGTAGACTTGTACGATTCCTGGTTAGTCGCTGAGGCTAGCCAGTTGTTCTATTGGACACTGGCTAATAGGTCAGCCTTGTGGGAAAATGTGGCTATCCATCAGACCAAAGGCAGGTCGGAGGATATAGGTTTTCCACTTTGCCAAAAGCCTGCGGGAATGTCTATCTCCTCGAAAGAGGAGGGAAATATCATAAATCCTGATTCATCGTATACTCAGAAATATCGGTCAAAGCTGTCCGGCGCTGGGCGAGAAAGGTTAAAGAAATTACTCACTAAGGGCATTTCCCTGGAGACAGCTCGGTCCTAGGAGGCTAAACCTTCCGATGAGCCTGATGTCGTATAGACGACACCGAAGAGATACCGATCAAATACCTCCACACCGACATTGGGCCCCGAGACGGCGAAACGAATTGCACTACAGGGCGATATTAATTAACAGTCGACTGTGCCCGCATTCGTTCTGGCGGTTTGCGGCCAGATGAAGGAGGTGTAGACCTTACAAGGGGGCGACCAAGATCGCAGTATGAATGGTGCCACTGCCTCGGTGGGACGGGCTGAACGGAGTGTCTCTTTGGAGGTTCTTCGCTCAAAGCCTACTCTTACAGAGACTGTTGGTTCTAAAAGCATCGGGATTCTACCGAGCAACTACCCAGAGGGCATTCGAACCACTGAGGAGATTTGCAAGGTAAAAAGTGTATCCTCTACAATATATACGAGACCCGCTGGGGGCCAGTAAAACCACACTTTGCTAGCTACAGTTACAAGCCCACATGTCTTATTGTAAACTGTCTGGACAACGAAACTCTAGTTTTGACGAAGGCGATGATCCCAGGTCGTGGACGAAGAAGATGTGCCAAAGGTCCGGGTTTTTATCGGGTACTTCCCCGGCTCGGTTTCTTGGCCAAATAACTGAATTCTGGGGCAAATAGAGCCACAGAATTCGGGCATGTGTGTCAGGAAGTGGCAGGTGCTTCACAGGCTCCACAAGGCAACGTTATCGGGTTGGCGATTGCCTTGTCTTCCAAAGTCTTCTATAGCTTTGAAAAAACCTAGCTCAGACTAAGGCAGAAGGGAACTATGGCAAAAGTCGTTGTTGTTGACGATGAACGGCCAACGAATATGTTGGGGCTCGTGAGTAACATACTATAACCAACCACAGCCACTTCCACCACCAAAGCCAGAACACAGCAACAACAACAACCCCAGCAACAATAACAATCACCAGTAACAACGACAATCAGCATTAACAACTACAATCAACAACAACAACAACTCCAGGTGCAACGACCTAACATAATTACTAATAAGAATTTTATTAAATTCATTTACTTAGGTTAATTAAGTATTTTCATTTTTACAAGCAGTCAATAATGCATTTTTCTTATGTTTTCGCAACATAATCAATAATGCGTAATAAACATTTTTCTTTGTTAATAACTAAATCAATAAGCTATCAAAAGTATGTATTTTTAGTTTTAAGAGCAGTTGTAAAACAGAAGTAGTAGTAAATTTTAAGAAGATATATATTTTTTTATTAAGTTCTATGAATAGAAATTATAACTGGCGCAGTCGAATGGAACGTCTCTCGGAAGTGAACTGTGTTAGTGTTTGTGCAATATTAAAAAATAATATTACTACTGTGTTGTGTATTTAATTGTTATTGGAGAGCGATTTCTTATAGCATATCCGACAGTAACGGCATATTACTTGTTGGAATAGTTGAGAGTATCTCCCAATAACAGAGTCTTTTTGAAGGAATATCAAATAAGTCTCATGGTGAGGGTATATCACCAACAAACACAGTAAGCTGACCTTACCATTAAACATAAACTCATCGGTGACACCATATCACCGAATAGATATAAAACATAGGACACAACACCTAACATAAATTTTAAGTTGATTGCATCGGTGACGGTATATCACCGAGAAGATAAATAAAAAAAAAAGTTAAGGCATATCACGAAGAAAACCAACTCCCGGTGAAATTTTCAAATTTCGAAAAGTCGTTAATCCAGCTCATCAACAACGGCAACGAACAACGCAATGAATATCTCACCAACGGCGATCGTAATCTTGTAAGCCCATTAATAATATATAAAAATAATATAGATCATATTATAAATACAATAGTATAACTATAATTAATAAATGGAAGTAGGTAAGTATAAAATTATAAAATATATGAGATACAAATAAAAAAATGATAGAAGAACATGCATATATATATATATATATATATATATATATAGAGAAAAAACGATTTTTATGATAAGAATTATCAAAGAAAAACTAAAACACAAATATCACCTTAGAAATAACAATCACAGAAAATAACATTATGACAGGAAACGGACAGAACACAAACAACACATTAGATATTTTTAACTCATTAAAAATCCCTGATGCCATCAAAGACCTTCCAAAATTTGACGGAAACCCTCGCCTTTTGTACGAATTTATTAATAATGTTGAAGAAATCTTATCTCTCGTACAACAAGCCGACAACACACCACAAGGCAGAATATTCTTAAGAGCAATCAGGAACAAAATTTATGGTGCAGCTAATGAAGTACTAAATATGTACGGCACCCAACTTAATTGGGATGAAATAAAAAATAATCTCATCTTGCACTATTTAGACATAAGGACAGAGACATCTCTAATTAGGGACCTACACACACTAAGACAAGAAAGGAAAACCATAGAATATTTTTAATATAAGAGCCATGAGACCAAAATCTCTGGGAGAAGCCTTCAGTTTCTGCATTAAAGAACAAAACATTTTCTATTCAAGATATGTTCCCTATTGAAGGAATCCCTACACCCAGCAAAGATCTATTTTACCCCAAGTACAACAATCCTTTTCAGGCAATATTATTCAAAAAAGAGAACAATACGCCGAGTCACCACAACAACACCAAAGGAATCAAAACTTCTTAAACAAGAAGGAAATTCGTTCCAAATACGTAGGTCCCAACAGCCACAAAATTTGAGCGATAATAACACGAGATACTCAAATTTTAGACCAAATAGAAATTTCAATGGAGCCAAAATTTGAGGAATAATTCCTTTTCCAACTACAAATCCCAAGAAACAAATAATATAAACACTCTCCAAAATTTAGATGAATACCAAAACAACAACTATAAAAGATTCCAAAATTCAGATGAATATTAAGGCCCAAATTATGAAAGGACAAAAGAACTAGCTAACATTGAGGAACCACAAAATTTTCCTGTATCCGCCTCAACGAACCAACAGTAGATTTTTAGTAGATTTTTAGTAGATACAGAATCCTCATGTCGTTTATTAACCCTAAATATATTAATCTCAAAATAGCCGGCCTATAACAATAAAATCGGTCCTTAATACTTATAATTTAAACCAAAGGTCACGTTACAAACATTTAATGAATTTAACCAAGAAGGATGTTTAGAGTTTCTACTATTCGAATTTCACAAATACTTCGACGGACTCCTAGGTATCAATGCTCTCACCCAAATAGGTTCTAACATAGATTTGGAAAACAAAACATTGCGAACAAAAACTTGTTTGATTAACCTTTGTAGCGTATACATACTTGCATACATATCTATATAAATACATTATATTACACATAAATACATAACGTCATACTCAATGTTCATTATAATCAATATACAATGATCATTATAATCAATACCTAATGATCATTGTATCCAAATACCAATGTGTGAGTAAGTATGTGTGTGCCACACTCCCTTGCTATAAATAAGCCAATACGCCAATAAAGACAATTGATTAACACAAAGTCTTCTGATCGATTCATTTCTTCAGCGCTCTTTACGAAGCGCTGGAAATCACTAGTCATATCCTGAGCACTCTTTACGAAGCGCTCGGATAGTAACACATTAGTAGAAGATGCGTTACATGGCGATCCTGCCTCATCAAATAATAAACTCCAAATCCTAGAGGCACAAATGGAAGAGCAACCAACAACAACTGAAGGACCAAAACGGCTTACTCTGGAAGAGTATCGAAGCCGGCAGAAAAAATTAAAAGAAGAAATACTGACAAGGATTCCTGCCACGAAAAAACCACCAAAGAGGCGAGGCGGGCAACAAGCTCGATTAAGAAGACAACTGGCTTATCTACGTCGGCAGCTGTCAACGAATGCTCAACCAGCATGGGAGAAAGCAGTAATCCTACAATAGGAACTGCAAAACTTGCAGAAAAAGCGGCAACAAAATAAAAAAAATAAAAGAGAGTGCCCTGTTACAGTGGGCACCTCCATCAAGCAGTAACCGTGGCGAATTTAGCTGTTACCTTCAAGCATTTGAATACAAAAAGAAAAATGTTTTCATATATATTTTTAAAACACAATTTTTCCTTGAAGTAAACATAAATTCAATAAGAGCACAAATGGGAAAGACACAATCAAAAGTCGAAAACCCCAGGGAAATAACTACGTTTATTATACTTGAATTCTTAATTGCAATGTACAAAATTCACCAAAAACAATTAAAAAAGAAGTACATTGCAAGAGCTCAAAGCATGCAACAAATATAAGAAAATAAATTAAACCAAAATGAAATAAAAAATAAAGACAAAATGTATTAGAATAATAATGTTTTAACATGTATTTTAATAAAAAAATAGAAATTAAATGGAATCAAATATTAAATGTAGTAGAAACTAAAAAAGAAATTTTTAACAAATCACAAATGTCTTAATAAAAAAATTAGTATTTCAAAAGACAAATTACCAGATATTTAATAACACTGACATTGGAATAGTTTTACATGTAAATTTTGACAAACTAACCCAGGAACATAAGAAAGAGGCAAATAAAATTTATTGGAATTTGAGAGACAAAATACTTAAGGTAGCTTCATAAAGGGGAATTGACTTACAAATAGAAGTAGCCTTAGATAAAGAAATAAAGTTTAAAGTACATGAACCATCAGGTAGTGAAACGGAAGAAGAAAACCAATTAGAAAACGAAAGCCTAAATATGCCTCAAACAATAGTTGAATTCCTCGGTTTAGCATCGAAATTAATACCAGATTTCGATGGTCAACCCAATAATTTACAAGCTTTTCTAGACGCACTAAGTCTAGTAGAAACAATAAAAGAAGGACATGATTTGATAGCTGTAAACCTGGTAAATCTGGTAAAAATTAAAAAACTCGGCACGAAATTTAATTACAGGCAATGAAAAAACATAAAGCGAGATAATAACGAAATTAAAATCATCAGTCAAAGGAGAATCAGTTGAAGTAATTTCAGCTAAGCTGATGAACATAAAACAAAATAATAAAACAGCAAATATCTATGTCAAAGAAGTAGAGGAACTAACAAAAAGCCTCCAGAGCGCATACCTTGCAGATGGACTAACGCTCACTCTGGCAGAAAAATACGCGACAAACAACGCCGTCCGTGCAGTTATCAAAAATTGTACTAATGATAAAGTAAAACTTATAATGGAATCAGGCCAATTCAGCACAATGAATGATGCAATGTCCAAATTCATCAATAGTTGCACTGAAGCAACCGGAGGCCAAAATATCATACTATACTATAATCACAACAGACAAAATCAAAACCGTTTTGGTTATCGCGGACGTGGGCGCGGAAATACAAGGTTCCGTGGACATGGTAGAGGACGTGGGAATAGTAACTACAATACCTACCACAATCAAAACAAAAAGGTCCAATACAAATATTGGGGAAAGTAAAAGCTGATCTGAAAATCGAAAACCTACTAATTAAACATGAATTTCATGTAGTTGAAGACGATTTTCCAATTCCATCTGACGGAATACTAGAACTTGATTTTATGAAGAAATACAATTGTATTCTCGATTATCAGTAAAATCAAGATTTTCTGATTTTAAGACCACATGATTTCTATGAGGATATAGCTATCCCTATGCGAAATTCATTATACCTTAATACAATAGCATTACCAGCCAGATCTGAGGTAATCAGACAAATAACCGTACAAAGTCCAGAAAAGGAAATATTAATTCCACACCGGTAACTACAACCTGGAGTATTCGTTGCAAACACAATAACAACCAATACTCATACATTTATTAAAATAATCAATACAACAAATGATAACATACTTCTATCTAAATTTGATATAAAAACAGAAAGCCTAGATAACTATGAAACAATATCATTACGATCATCAAAATAAAGACGATAAACTACAAAAACTATCTAAAAACTTACCAACCTTTATAAAAGAAAAATTACAAAAATTGTTGGAAGATTATATAGATGTATATACGCTCGAAACCGAAAAAATATCAGTAAATATTTTTTACAAACAAAAACTAAGATTGAAAAATAACGAGCCAACCTACATCAAAAACTATAGAATACCATACACGCATAAAGAAGAAATCACTAGACAAATAAATAAATTAATAAAAGATGATATAATAGAGCCATCAGCATCAGAATACAATACCCCAATTTTGTTAGTACCGAAAAATCTCTGAAAGGAAGCACAAATAAAAGATGGAGATTAGTAGTAGATTACAAAGTAATCAACAAAAAGTTAATAGAGGATAAATTTCCATTGCCAAGAATAGACGACATTCTTGATCAATTAGGTAAAGAAAAATATTTTTCTTGCCTAGACTTAACGTCAGGGTTCCACCAAATTGAGTTAGATTAAAATTCAAGGGGTATCACGTCCTTTTCAACAGATAAAGGCTCATTCCGTTTCAAACGTCTTCCATATGGATTAAAAGTAGCTCCAAACTCATTCCAAAGAATGATGCCAATTGCGTTTGCAGGTTTACCACCAGCACAAGCTTTTCTTTACATTGACCATTTAGTCGTATTAACACGGTCAGAAAATCATATGTCAAAAAACTTAACAAAAGGATTTGAAATATGCCGCAAGTATAACTTAAAACTTCATCCAGAAAAATGTGCATTCTTTATTCACGAAGTAACATATTTAGGACACAAATACACAGATAAAGGCGATAGCACATTCAAAATAATAATCAAAACGTTTTGTTGCATTTTGCAACTACTACAGACGTTTTGTACCAAATTTTGCAGAACATCCACGTCCTTTAACAAGACTCTGCAGAAAAAAGTAACTTTCGAATGGACTACAGAATGTGAAAACGCATTCAAATATTTAAAAAACGCATTAATAAGTCCACAAATACTTCAATATCCAGATTTTCAAAGACAATTTTGTATAACCGCAGATGCTAGTGAATATGCATGTGGTGCGGTACTTAGTCAAGAATACGGTGGATTACAATTACCAATTGCTTACGCATCAAGATCTTTCACGAAAGGTGAAAGCAATAAATCAACAATTGAACAGGAACTAACAGCAATCCACTGGGTATTACACATTTTAGGCCATATATCTATGGAACAAAATTTATGGTCAAAAGCGATCATAGACCACTGTCGTATCTATTTGCAATGAAAAATCCATCTTCAAAACTTACATGTATGAGATTAGATCTCCATTGAGTATTTGCGGGGTAAAGAAAACTATACAGCAGACGCTTTATCACGCATAGATTTTTCCGAAATAAAAATTATGAAAGATACAGCCAATCACATATTCAAAGTAACAACTAGGCTACAACGTAAAAATGAAAATATACAAGAAGAACCACATTCTTCTAAACAAAAGTCATCTGAAAATATAAAAATATATGAGGCGTTCAGCATAAAAAGAAAAAAGAATAGCGCCAAGCTAGCAATTAATGGCGACTGTATATAAAGCGTGATCCATTTCGAGGTTCCCTACTTTAAAAAAAAAAACACAGAAATTTTAAATTGAATGGGGAATGTATATTATCATTTGAAAAAACATTCTTTGGCATTTATTTTTTGAAAATTATGTCTTTCAAATGTTGACCGCGGCTACGTCTCAGATGGTTTATCCGTTGAGTCCAATTTTCGATGACTCGTTCGAGCATTTCGACTGGTAACTGGAGAATGACACGCGTGATGTTTTGCTCCAAGGCCTGAATCGAAGCGGGTTTGTCCGGATAAACTTTAGACTTTACATATCCCCACAGGAAAAAGTCTAACGGTGTGATATCACACGATCTTGGTGGCCAATCGACCGGCCCAAAACGTGAAATTATCTACTCACCGAAGTGTTCTCTCAATAAATCCATTGATTGATGCGATGTGTGGGAAGTGACGCCGTCTTGTTGAAACCAAATGTCGCCGAGATCAAGAGCTTCAATTTCAGGCATCAAATAGTCGGATATCATGGCACGATAACTGTCGCCATTGACGGTTACGTTCTCACCGGTATCATTTTTGAAGATATATGGACCGATGATTCCACCGGCCCACAAACCACACCAAACCGTTGTTTTTTCTGGATGAAGTGGAAGCTGTTGAATCTCTTCAGGTTACAATTTTGCTTGTTTACATACACATTGAGACAGCAATGGGCCTCATCGCTGAACAAAATTTGGCTCGAAATATCGGATCTTCTTGGAACTTTTCAAGAGCCCATAGAGCGATGTCGCTTGGGAAGGTCGGGCGGCGTCAGTTCTTGCACAAGCTCTATTATGTACGCTTTCAATTTAAGATCTCGACGTAAAATGCGCCAAGTCGTTCCATACGTCAGTTCGAGTTGCTGCGAACGGCGCCGAATCGACTCTTCACGGTCTTCGTGTACACTCTCAGCTACGGCCGCTATATTTTCTTCACTGCGTGGTGGACGTAGTCTATTCGGTCGAATATTATCCAATAATGAATGCTGGGTCTCAAGAAGGGTGATGGTGTTGCGAATAGTATGCTCAGTAGGCCGATTATGTTGACCATAAGTTGAGCGAAGTGCACGGAACACATTCCTCACAGAACGTGAATTTTCGTAATAAAGTTGAACGATTTATAAACGGTGTTCAGGAGTAAGTCTTTCCATGATGAAATGCCAAACAATACTAAACAAAAATAACATGACAGCATGGCACGACTCACACGTGATCTGTCAAAAAAAGACTATTGAAAAAAGTATGTCTACTTGGATCACCCAATACATAAGAAAAGTCGACTCTAAACAAAGGAATAAAGTGATCACAATAAATATAAACCATATTTTTGATAATGGCAAAATTGATCTAAATCAATTATTTCCAATGCTTGAAAAAATAGCAGCAGTCAATGAATGATGACTTATTTAAAATGATCCGGATCACTGAATATAAAGAAAAATAAAATAAAATCTTCGAGGATATAAAAATAGAACTGACGCCCAAAATAATAAAAATAACAAATGATGACAAAAAGAAAGAGATTTTACAAAAATATCACTATGATTCACTATGGGGAGGCCACCTAGGTATCAGTCGTACATTAAAGAAAATAAGACAACACTATTATTGGAAAAATATGACCAAAGATATTACCAGATATATTAAAAAATGTGATCACTGTATGAAAAACAAATCACAAAGAAATATAAAACAAGAAATGATAATCACTGAAACACCAACCAAAGCATTTGACGTAGTTCAATCGACCATTACCAAAATCAGAGAAATCAGCAATATATATGCAGCACCGTAATATGTGTCCGGACAAAATCAGTACCAGTAGCTAATAAATATGCAAAAACAATAGCAAAAGCAGTATTTGAAAATGTAATACTTGTCTACGACCCCATGAAGAAAATAATTACTGACATGGGCACCGAATATAAAAATCAAGTTTTTGACGAAATTTGCAAACTACTAAAAATAGAAAATATAACCTCAACAACACACCATCACCAGACTCTTGGAACTGTAGAAAGAAGCCAAAAAACCTTTAATGAATATCATCGATCCTATATTTCGATGGAAAAAACAGACTGGAATGAACGGCTAAAAAACTTCACTTATTGCTACAATACACCTTCATTGGTACATGACTTTTGCCCATTCGAGTTATTATTTGGTAAAATACTCAACACATTTGACTTTCTCATTAATGACAACATAGACCCAATTTACAATTTAGAAGCATATGACGGGACAGGGCTGCTCCAAAAGAGCGTCCTGTGGCATTTACTACATTTGCCATGCTGAAAGGCACGAATTAGGATGTGGATTTTTGGTCAGCAAGAGACTACGACATCTTGTCTCACAGTTCACGCCTGTGAACGAACGGCTGGCCACAATCCGCATCAAGGCAAAATTTTTCAACATCAGCCTTATATGTGCCCACGCTCCGACGGATGAGAAGGACAATGTGACCAAGGAGAGCTTCTTTCAGCGCCTCGAAGAAGCTTATGACCGCTGCCCCGCCACTATATCAAAATCGTACTTGGCGACTTTAATGCCAGGGTGGGCGAGGAAGGTACCTTTGGTCCAACTGTCGGAAAATTCACCCTCCACCAGAACACCTCCGATAACGGAATGAGGCTGATCGACTTCGCCGCAGCACGAAACATGGTAATTGGTGGTACCAGATTCCAGCATCTCGACATCCACAAAGCGACATGGCTCTCTCTAGATCAACGAACAAGAAACCAAATTGATCATGTGGTGATTGACGGAAGTCATGCTTCCAGTGTGATGGACGTGAAATCGATCCGTGGTGCCAACATCGATTCGGATCACTACCTTGTTGCAGGTAAGGTGGCACACGCTTATGTGTCGCAAATAACAAGAGAAGTCCCACACAGAGAAAGCTCGACGTCAGTAAGCTGCGATCACCAGAGACAGCAGATGCGTTTTCCACTCGACTATCGGATCTGCTTATGCAGAACACTCCCCCACTTGATGATACATGCGCACGGTGAACACATATATCCCACTCCATGACTACTGCTGCCGAGGAGGTAATCGGTTATTACCGGCATCTGAGGAATGAGTGGTATGATCAGGAGTGTCGCGACGCTACCGCAGAGAAAGACGCCGCCTACAGAAAAACCCTGCGTGCAGGCGCATCGCGAGCTGTTAAAGAGCGGTAGACAGAGAAAACGAGTGCAGAGAGACATCTTTTCAGGCGCAAGAAGAGGGAGTTGGAAAGACGTGAGTGTGAGGAGATAGAGATGTGTACCGACAAGAATGAGACTCGAAAATTCTTTGAAAAGATCAAGCGCCTGAGTGAAGTTTTAGATCCCGGAGCCTCTTCTTGTCGTGATGGAAATGGGAATCTGGTTACAGATGTCCAGAGTGTACTGAGCCTATGGAGGGAACACTTCACCACGTTACTGAATGGCGATGCTACGAAAAATTCCGCCAGTGGAGGAGATTGCCCGATAACCCCAATTACAGATGATGGTGTTGATGTTCCACCACCCGACTATGACGAGGTTGAAACGGCCATTTTAAGGCTGAAGAACAACAAAGCTGCAGGTGCTGATGGCCTGCCTGCCGAGTTGTTTAAGACCGGAGGCGATGAGCTGCTCGCCTGCATGCACCAGCTCATAAGCAGAATATGGTCGGATGGAAGCATGCCTGCTGATTGTAGGCTCAGTGTTCTCTGCCCTATACATAAAAAAGGAGACCCCACAATTTGCGCCAACTACCGTGGAATAAGTCTCCTGAGCATCGCATACAAGGTTCTATCGAGCGTACTGTGTGAGAGGTTGAAGCCTATGCTCAGCAACCTGATTGGACCGTATCAGTGTGGCTTCAGACCTGGTTAATCCACCATCGATCAGATTTTCACACTGCGCCAAATCCTGGAGAACACCCAAGAAAAACAGATCGACACACACCACCTATTTGTTGATTATAAAGCCGCTTTCGACAGTCCGGTAAGGGATTACCTCTACGCAACAATGTCTGAGTTCGGTATTCCTGCAAAGCTCATTCGACTTTGTAGAATGACACTGCATAACTCCCGTTGTGCAGTGAAAATTGGGAAGGACCTCTCTGCACCGTTTAATACCGAACGGGGTTTCAGACAAGGTGATTCGTTATCGTGCGACTTCTTCAATCTTATTATGGAGAAAATAATACGAGCTGCTAATCTACGACATAATGGCACTATCTTCAACAAAAGTGTCATGCTGTTAGCGTATGCCGACGATATTGACATAATCGGCATGAACACGCGAGCAGTCAGTGCAGCATTCTCAGAGTTGGAAAGAGAGTCGCGTCGGATGGGTCTCACGGTGAACGAGGGCAAGACGAAGTATCTAGTGTCAACAAACAAAGAGTCCCGGCGTCTTGGACAGCACGTCACTGTTGACAACTACGCTTTTGAAGTAGTAAGGGACTTTGTCTATCTTGGAACCAGCATTAACAGCAGTAATGACGTCAGCTTGGAGATCATGCGTAGGATAACTCTTGCTAACAGGTGTTACTTTGGGCTGAGTAAGCAATTGAGAAGTCGAGCCCTCTCTCGAAGAACGAAAACTACACTCTACAAGTCTCTCATCATGCCTGTCCTAACATATGGCGCTGAAGCCTGGACAATTTCCACCTCGGATGAGCGAATACTTGGAGTTTTCGAGAGAAAAGTCCTACGCAAGATCTTTGGACCTATTTGCGTTGGTGGCGAGTACCGAAGCTGTACGAGCTGTATGCCTATAATGACATAGTAAAGCGCATCAAAATCCAGCTGCTGCGCTGGCTAGGTCATGTCGAGCGAATGGAAGAACACGCTCCAGCTAAGGGGCTGTTATATTCGGAACCCGCTGGAGGACGGCGCAGGAGAGGAAGATCCAACCTCCGGTGGAAAGACCAAGTACTGGAGAACCTGGCGGCGCTTAGAATTTCTAACTGGCGCCAGCTAGCGAAGAACAGAGATGGTTGGCGAAGCATGTTATTTTCGACCTAAATTGATATTCGGTTGTTATGGCCACATATAAAAATAACTATAGGAGATTTAGTTTTAATTAAGCAAGTAGGACATAAGTTAGACAGTCTATATAAGGGTCCATTCACAGTAATAAATTAGATGATAGGAACAATTGTATTTTAACAGACAATAACGACAAAACTTTAAAAGTGCACGTGGACAGATTACGACGATATAACCAATAAGAATATATAGCTATATACTTACACTAAAATTATGTACAATTAAATTTAGAAATAAACACCAAAATTATGTAAACAACATTAATATTACGAATAAATTTACTATAGAATATAAATTCATTCTTCTGTAAAAAGAAGGTGTAGCGTATACATACTTACATACATACCTATATAAATACGTTGTATTACACATAAATACATAACGTCATACTGTCGCTATCAAAACGCTTTTCAATACATTGTTGACAGCTGCTCGCTGCCTACGGTATCCCATTTCATAAACACAGCAACAATGTATAGCATAACATATGCATAAACATACGTACTGTTTAACGACTTATAGCTTACTCAGCATAAGTTCTGGACTGCAATACTTAATCAATATACAATGATCATTATAATCAATATACAATGATCATTATAATCAATATACAATCAATACCTAATGATCATTGTATCCAAATACCAATGCGTGAGTAAGTATGTGTGTGTGCCACACTCCCTTGCTATAAATAAGCATATACGCCAATAAAGACAATTGATTAACACAAAGTCTTCTGATCGATTCATTTCTCCAGCGCTCTTTACGAAGCGCTCGGATAGTAACACATTAGTAGAAGTTACGTTACACCTTAAATATAAACCCAATTTGACATTTGGAAAACACATCATTCCAGCAAACTCTAAACAAATTATAAAAATACCTGTAGACATTGAAAACGGCGATATTTTTATAAATTCAGTTAATATTAACTCATTCTTTTTCATAGCAGAAGGAATTTACCACGCAAAAGATTGGTACAGTCTCGTGGAAATTACAAATGTGTCTGACACAGAACAAGTACTGGGCATAAGTGCGGAATACGGACTCAGAAGGAAAAAAAATAAAATAAAAAATTGCATCGGATAGAGCTTCGTTTTGTAAATATAAAAAATAAAAAATTTGTCTTCGCAAATGCCCATACAAGGCGTGGTTCACGGTCAAAGTTCAAAATTGAGGTCGAGATTACTCGAGAGACAAGCTAATTTTTTCTACAATATGGGTATCAAAACACAAGTAATTTTAATACCTTTTTACAGGTATATAATATTTTATAAGAATTTTTAACTTTTTAAATGTTATGAAGAAAATTATAAATTTTTTATAAAAATTTTGTAAAAACCGATTTTTTTTCGAAAAAGTTCCCCATTAATCTATCAAAAATTATATATTATTTCAAAGATCATAGGATTACCTTTCCAATGGTATATAAAACATATTTTTAAAGAATTTTTATATATTTTAAATATATTTTTTTATGATCATACTTTCGCTATAGCAAATTTGTGCACAGAGGAATAGTGAGACAGTTATAATCATAGCGGTAGAGATAGACAAAAGAATTAAGGAAAAATAGGATGAAATAGTATAATTAACTAATTCTTTTATTAATCTAATAAAGACCACATAATTAGAGCCCTATGTTGTAGATTATCCTGATGGTGAATACAATATTAAAACAAATGAATAAAATGTCAATACTAAAAATTACAAAGAGAGTTCAATGCTAAAACTTCTGTTGCGAAGCTGGCGTCGGGCCTATAAGGGTTATTTTTTTTGCGCGCGGCAGAAGGTTGGCTATCAAAAAAGCTTTTGTCATAAAATACTGTTGGTCGCGAAGCCGGCGTCGGGCCTATAAGGGTTATTTTTTTTGCGCCCGGCCGAAGGGCGGCTATCAAAACAGCTTTTATCCTAAAATACTGTTGGTCGCGAAGCCGGCGTCGGTCCTATAAAGGTTATTTTTTTGCGCCCGGCCAAAGGCCGGCTATCAAAAAAGCTTTTGTCCTAAAATACTGTTGGTTGCGATTCTGAATTTGAAGACATGCAGATAATTGTATCGAAACATTGTATTGGAAACACTTGATGAAGTATCAGCTTGAAAACAATTTTTTAAATGCATACAAATTCTTGAGAAATATGTTTTATACACCGTTGTAAAGGTAATTGTATAGGCTTTAGTATGGTGCTAAATTTTCGGTAGGTAAAAAAAAAAAATTTCAAATTTATAGTTTTATAATAACTTTTAAAATGTGATAAATAGGTATTAAATTAAATATATCAGTAGAAAGGTATTTAAAAAACCTTTCTTATGATACCCATATTGTAGAAAAAAATTGCGTGTCTATCGAATAATCTCGACCTCATTTTTGAACTTTGACCTTGTATGGGCATTTGCGGAGACAAATTTTATATTTTTTATATTCACAAAACGAAGCTCTATCCGAGGCAATTTTTGATTTTTTTTCCCTTCTGAGTCCGTATTCTGCACTTGTTCCCAAGTACTGTTCTTAGAACAACCAATTAAAGTACATACATATAACCCCTCTAATTTCATCGAAGTAAACTTAATTAACCAAATCAATATCAACTTGAACTAAATAACCTTAATGTTGCAAACGATAATGAAAATAACAAAATAAAGACAGACCTCTCTAAACTACTAAGAATAAGCCACCTAAATTCCGAAGAAAAAGGAGCTTTACTTAAACTATGCAAAAGATTTAACGATGTTTTTTATAAAGAAGACGAAAATCTAACCTTCACCAATGAAGTGATACATAAAATTACCACAGTCGACGATTCCCAATTCACACAAAATCTTATAGATATCCATACGTACACAAAGAAGAAGTGAAAAAACAAATAACAAATATGCTGGAACAAGGTATCATAAGACATAGTTTTTCTCCATGGAGCTCACGAGTGTGGATTGTACCAAAAAAACTCGATGCTAGTGGCAAACAAAAGGAAGCTGAATGAAAAGACCATTTCTGATCGATACCCTTTACTAGCCCCTAGGATACCCTAGATACCCTAGGAAAATGCATGTACTTTTCAACCCTCGACCTTGCTAGTGGATTTCATCAAATAGAAATGCACCCGAAGGATGTTCTCAAGCTTTCCCAGTAGAAGACGGACATTATGAATATATTAGAATGCCCTTTGGACTAAAAAACGCCCCTTCCACCTTTCAACGTGTCATGGACAACGTTTTAAAATATCCTATAGAAAAAGTTTGCTTAGTCTACTTAGATGACATCATAATATTCTCCACCTCCCTTCAAGAGCATATTTTGAACTTAGGACTCGTTTTCGAAAAACTGGAGAATTCTAATTTCAAAGTGCAACTCGATAGATCTGAATTTCTCCAAAGAGAAATTGCCTTACTGGGACACATTGTTTGAACAAATGGTATAAAACCAAATCCAGCTAAAATCCAAGCAATACAAAACTACCCAATTCCTCGCACACAAAAAGAAATCAAAGGATTTCAAGGTCTCCTTGGTTACTACCGGAAGTTCATAAAATATTTTGCCAAATTAATGAAACCTCTCACAGAATGTTTTAAAAAAGGGAAAACGATTAATTTAAATGACAATTACATTAAAACTTTCGAAGTTTGCAAAAACATCGTAACAAATGATCCAATATTACAATACCCTGACTTTTCTAAACCTTTCGTGCTAACCACTGATGCTAGCAATTTCGCACTCGGCGCAATATTATCTCAGGGCCGCATTGGCAGCGACAAACCAAGATGTTACGCTAGCCGGACACTATCAGAATCTGAAACAAATTATTCTACAATTGAAAAAGAATTGCTTGCAATAGTGTGAGTAGCTTAGTAGCTACCTCACGAAAAGACAATTTCTCGTACATCACAAGGATTACACAACAAATCCATTGGATATTCACGCTGGCGTTCCTCAAGGAAGCGTTTTGGGCCCCTTACTGTATCTCTTATACACTACAGATATGCCCAGCAATAACCATACATTTATATCGACCTTTGCAGATGATACGGCAATATTATGCTCTCGCTCTAACCCCATAGAAGCTACTAAACTCCTGCAGACTCATATCGATTCTCTCGAAATCTGGCTAGCAAAATGGCGTATAAAAGTCAATGAATCAAAGAGCGTACATGTAACCTTCACGCTAAGGCCAGATACATGTCCCCCACTTAAAATTAATGGCCAATCAGTTCCACAATGTTCCTCAACAAAGTACTTGGGTATTCACCTCGACAGAAGGCTGACCTGGAAAAATCACATAGAGGCAAAGAAAACTCAGATCAAGCTTAAAATTAATCAGTTATGATGGCTGATACACAAAAGATCAAAGTTGAATCTCGAATACAAAGTGCTATTATATAAAGCAATCCTGAAGCCAATCTGGACTTATGGTATTCAGTTTTGGGGCACCGCATCTCCCTCAAATATCGAAAAATTGCAGCGAATACAATCCAAGTGTCTGCGAATTATTGTAAACGCGTCTTGGTATATGAGGAACGTTAACATCCATCGAGATTTAAATGTACCCATAATTTCTGAGGAAGTTGCAAGGTCTTGCAGAAGCTACATTCAAAAATTACACAGTCATCCGAATCCCTTTGCTAGGCAATTGTTGCTGAGCACGGGGCATCGCCGATTAAAAAGAAAAGACACACTGAATACGCTGTGAAATTGCTGTGACTCAACAAATTGTGATGGAACGTTGGGAATATCACATAATTTTATTTAGTTTGTAAGATTTGATTACATATTGTTAGTTTCTAAGTAATTTTTAGAAAGATCCAATAAAAAAGTTTGAAAAAAACAAAAAATAATAATAGTGTGGGCAACTAAGTATTTACGACCATATTTCTATGGTCACAAATTTCAAATATTAACAGATCATAGACCCCTTACTTGGCTAATAAACCTAAAAGAACCAAACTCAAAATTAGTAAGATGGCGATTAAAACTTGAAGAATTTGACTATGAAATTATTTATAAAAAAGGTAAATTGAATTCAAACGCAGACGCCCTTAGCAGAGCGAAAATAAACGACCCTTTCAATAACCCAATAGAAGTAAATCTAAACGATGCTAATTCGAACAACGCCACACCTGACACAACAATACACTCAGCTGAAGAAAATCTGAACGACGGAATACCAAAGACCTATAAATGATTATAATGATTATAATGATTATAAGTGATTATAATCTTCAAGTAATCATAGAAATATCTAACGATACCCCAAGCACAACTTTAACAGTACACTTCAGAAATAAACAAAGACGAATAATCAAAATTCCCAACTTTACCGAAGAGGAAATAACAAACATTCTTAAAACATACCTAGCCCCAAACAAACTCACAGCAATATATACACAAGACGACATTTTTGCACTTATACAATCCTCATATTCCCGATTTTTTTCAAACAGTCGACTTTTCCACCTAGTTAGATGCACCATTATCTTGACTGATGTAACAGACAATGACGAACAAGAACAACTAATAAAAAGCTATCATGAAAAATCGAACCATAGAGGAATCGTACTTCCATTTAAAACGACAATATTATTTTCCCTTCATGAAAAATAAAATAAACCAAACAATAAATAATTGCGAAAAATGTCAAACCCTAAAATACGATAGAAACCCACCAAAATTATTTTTTCAAAAAACAGAAACACCAATCAAACCTTTAGATATTATTCATATCGACATTTATAGCATAAATCACCATCAAATCTTAACAATCATAGATAAATTTTCAAAATTCGCAGCAGGTTACACTTACTGCCAGAACAAGCATAGTTGTTCTCCGAGCTAGTGCAGATAGTGTGCGATCAACGTGTAGAATTTACGGCAAACATTTTCAAGGATTTTTTGTACACAATACGAAATAGAACAGCACATTACATCGTTCCAACAAACTAGCAGCAATTCACCTGTTGAAAGACTTCACTCTACTCTCACAGAAATATATAGAATAATATTCACTGCAAGAAACGAAGCAAATTTAACCACAGACCACGAAAATATTTTCCAAGAAACAATTATCACATATAATAACTCTATTCATTCAACCACCAAGCACACACCATACGAACTTCTCACCGGGAAAACTCATGAATTCAATAAAACCGTCACATTCAACAACCGAGTACCTTTCCAAACTAAATGAATACAAAGAAAAAATATTTCCATCCATAAAAAGTAAAATCGAAGCCCTTACTCATTACAGAATTGAAAAATTGAACATTTCTAGGGAAAATCCATAGGGTTTAGAAGAAAATAAGACCATATTTAGACGAGAATGTAGAAGAAACAAAAATACACCTAGATTTAGTAAACATAGAGTCAAGAAAAATAATGGAATTACTGTAATAACGACAGATAACAAAAAAATTCACAAAGGTAGAATAACAAAGGAACGAAAATTTACTTAAAATTCACTTTCAGTTTACCCTTCATAATTGCAAACGAGATAAAATAAAAAAATAAATATGTGGCACTTAAAGCCCCAAAGGGCTCATTGGCCGAGCTTCTCTTCTATTACTGTTATGCGTCTTAAATTTTGGACAGTATTAGAATGGACCTACTTATTTTAGCCGGTTCCGAATGGCAGAACACTTGTGACATCACTTTTTCTGAGCTTTGTCACAGAGTTCTTTTTTTTAGAAGCATTTTCATTGCAAGTTGTTACTGTCGGAAGAATTGCCAATTGCTTGCCGATAGGTGGGAACCGTTCGAAAGAAAAATCTTCGATATTAAATTTGTTATGCATCAGTCGGGTATTGAACCACGACCTACAGATCAGAAGGCGAACACACTAACCACTGAGCTACGGCACCCCTTTCAAACGAGATACTCGTAAATAATATAGACAGAAATGAGAAATTACTACAATTTGACCTCGGGCCAGCACGAATCATCAACAGATACAATAATCTACAAAATTTCAAATGCCGTCGATTACCTAGACAAAAGAAATACCGTAATGAACTCAATAACCGTAACTAGATTAAAACTTAATGAGCTCAAAACCAAGTTAGAAATCACTCCTATAAGAAGAAAACGACGTGGACTCTTTAACGGACTAGGTACAGTAATTAAATTCATAACATGAAACATGGACGAGACTGACGCTGTCGAAATAAACTCACAAATAGAAAACTTACAAACAAACACCAACACTATCCAAGATATTATCACAGACCAAAATACAATTAACACTCAAATAATCCAAAGACTTAAAAACATTACAAACCACATAAACAAATAACACGACGATACAGAAAAATATCTCAACAACCACTTACAAATAGAAAATAATATTATTGACCGAGAAGAAGATATAATTACTGATATACAATATATAAACCTAATCAACTACAACATAGACTTATTAAACAATCACCTGTCTAATATAGCAGATTCAATATTACTAGCAAAAGTGAACACCATAACAAAATTTATACTGAGTCATGAAGAACTCGAAAATATTTCAAATAACTTCCAAAATCAAATCAATTAATATAAAGTCATACGAAGAATTGTACGAACTCCTAAGATTACAAGCCTACTATAACGATACCAATATCATATTTAATATCAAAATACCAATTATATCTAAAGAAATAAGTAGATTTTTACATATTATTCCACTTCCAATAAATAACACGAAAACGATAATAACAAAACCATACATAACTTAAAACAAAAATGAAATTGGGTATTACGATCAAACCTGCCAAACCGTTGAGAAAATGTTCTATTGCAATGAAGCAAAAACAAAGGAAAATAATACTGAATCCAGCTGCATCGACCAACTTTTGAGGAAACAGCCCATTGTAACCTAAATGATGTCGGTTACATGGAAAGCATAAGTTTACCCGAAAACAATTTCATCTTATTCATTAACGTACCAAAAACATTAATTAAGTCTAATTGCAGAAGTCCACTGCAAGAAGTCGAAGGAACAATTCTCATCCAATATAGCAACTGCACAATCAACATCAGTGGTATAGAATACGAAGACAAACCAGCCATCTACTGGGATCAAATCAACCTAACAACAATATCAAGCGACCATATTCACGTCAAATTGATAAAAGAAACACTAAACTTACAAAAACTCCAACAGTTCGGATTCCAAAATAAACAAAGCGTACTAAACATCACGAGATTAGCGAAAACCACCAACATCTATACATGCACAGCATTCGGAATACTCGGCATAGCTATCGCAGCAAAATCTGTCATACATCCCAATCTATCAACGATTACGCTACAGCCCCATAGAATTCGTTGTGGCCTTCGCTTTATTCTAAGGGGGGAGGAGTTACATACTATAACCAACCACAGCCACTTCCACCAGCAAAGCCAAAACGCAGCAACAACAACAACCAACAATAATAACTACAATCAACCACAACAACAACGACACAATATAATAAGCATTTCATTAAATTCACTTACTTTAGTTAAATAAGCATTTTATTAAATTCATTTACTTTAGTTAAATAAGCATTTTATTAAATTCATTTTCACTTTTACAAACTGTAAATTATGCATTTTGCTTATGTTTTCGCAACATAATCAATAATGCGTAAAAACATTTTTACTTGTTAATGACTAAATCAATAAGCTATAAATGTATTTATTTTCAGTTCTAACAGACAGTTGTAACTTAGAAGTAGAGACAATAAATGTAAATTATAAGAAAATATATTTTTTTTATTAAGTTCTACGAATAGAACTTATAACTCGCGCTCGCCGAACAATATTTCGATTCGTGTGAAGACGTCGGAAAATGGCTTGACGAGTGGTTTGCCTCGAAAAATGAGGAATTCTTATACACAAATTGCCCGAGAGATGGGAAAAATGTATAGCTAGTGAGGGCAAATACTTTGAATAAATTAATTTTTGGCTTTCTATGAAAAAAAAAAATGTGTTTTTTTTTACCGAAAAAAAGCTTGTACATCTGGTATCAATGTTTGCTGTCGCTTTTCTGTTTTTTACTCCCGTCAATATTTAAAAAAACGCTCTATTTCAGGTTCAAATTTTTTCTACAATGGATGACAATGGCTCTCCCCATGCAAACCCGCTTTATTAATTTAACCCACTGTAAAATTTGGTTCATGGGTTACACACATTCTTGCTGTCGCCGGTAGAGAAATAAGTAAATATAAACTATAAAAAAACAACAGGATTAATAACAGTCTACTTTTGTTGTGGTTGTATAAAGGCAAATGTTGTTGCACCACTTATGGCAAATGCACGTTTTGCCATTTGCCATCGCGTTTATGCCAAACGAGTGTCTCTTCTGATTGATGTGTCTGTACATGACCTTGTCTGCAAGATAACATATAGTAGTGCTCGAATATATGAAGTTTTATACTTACTTATCAATGTATTGTGTAAGGCGTACATAGGCAATGCAAGCACCATCTTCGCCCAATAAGTGTAAATTTTTTTTTTTTTTATACATTTTCTTTATTTATTGAATATATTCCTAAAGAATCTAACAATAAGTTTTAAAATCTTAATCTAATTCAACAACAGTAGCTCCTTATTATCTAGAGCAATGTTTTTTGTACGATGCTCTTCTTTTTATTGGAAAGCTGGCAGGTCCTTTCTCCGAAGGCACGAAGTATAGCAGGTATTGAGCAAGGTTCTTGCTAGCGTGTTTGGATGTCTTTGTAATCTTTTAGTATATTTTTGTCTAGTATTTTTAACTTCAATTTCTACCATTGGGATATTTAAGTCATTGTGTATACATTCATTTCTAATATACCATGGTGCACCAGTTATCATCCTTAACACTTTAGACTGAGATCTCTGTATGATTTCTATTTATATATTGCTATTACTAGTGTTCCCCCATAATTGAATTCCGTAACTCCAAATTGGCTTTATTATGCTGTTGTACAGTAGGACCTTGTATTTCAAGTGTACATGAGGATTTAATATTGTTGTATTGATCGCCTTGCAATTTTTGCCAAGTACTGCACGAGTACATAGTACACCATTGCATACACTACTGAAGATATATTCTTTCATATCCACGCATTTCTATGCTCACGCTCGAAAAATATAAATACTCACATTCACATACACCCATGATCGTGTCCACAAAATGTAACTACTCACACACATATACACATACTACACATGCACACTCAGTCAGAAAACGGAGGCGGTACTTATCACGAGCAGAAAAATGCTGGAAAAGACGACATTAAATATTGATGGCATACGGAAAGGCGGCACTGGTGGTCCTAGTCAGAGTAGGAGGATGCTCCTGGCCAAAGTTAGCCAGTCCATACTCATGTACGCGGCGCGCATATGGGAAACAACACTGAGCCGTAAGACCTATGCGAAGAAGGCAGAAACAGTTCTCAGGTTAAGCGCTATCAGAGTTGCCTGTGCTTTCAGAACGGTATCATACGAAGTGGTGAGCATCATACCAGGTATTATACCGCCGGACATAATGGCATTTGAGCTGAGCAGAATACATGGCAGAGCCAAAATCCTTAACAGACGGTTAACGATGGACGAGAGCAAGGAGGAGAGCATCGAGGAGTGGCAAAAGCACTGGAACTCTGCGACAAATGAGAGGTGGACACACAGGCTCATCGTGAATGTGCAAACATGGGTTGAGAAAAGACATGGCGGGACGGATTATTACCTCAAACAATTTCTGACAGGACATGGCTGCTACAGGGAGTACCTCCACAGATTTGGTCACGATGATGCGATGAACTGCTCGTTCTGCGGTGGCGCTATTGAAAATGCAGAGCATGCTTTTTGCTCCTGTTCGAGATACGTATCTGAAAGGACGTCCATAGAGAGAATAATAGAAGAAAGAGTGATCCCAGACAATAACGTAAAGCACATGCTGCAATAGAAGTTGGTGTGGGCCAAGATAAAAGAATAGTCTGCGAATGCATTCCAGGAGCTACGAAAGAAAGAATGGCAGCGCAGCAGCGAAAGGAGATACATAAACGAGAAGTAGACTAAAGCATATGTGAAGAACCATTCTGGCCCAGCCTGGCCTCGTGAAGTAATGCCTAACGGCAGTTCCGCGGGGAAATTCCAAGTTATAGACGTCGGAATTTAGGGTTTAGTTCGTAGGCGTACTTGTTGAACTCATCGCAAGTCTACTCACTGGCTGTCATGTAGTTTGATCTGAGCGCTATGTGATGATACCTTTATTTGTTAACGGGGGTAGTCATATAGCTTGCTCTGCTTACTATGTGACGGCGCTTTCATTATTATTAATGGGGGCCCTTCATGTGGCGACCACCGAACAACGTCTTCCTGGCACCCGCTGGAAGGCGGCTGAAGTGAGTGGCGAAAATCTCCTCGGTTAGAGGCTGTGCGTTGGGTTTGGTCCCGCCACATAAAAAACCCCCCCAATGAAAAAAACAAATATGCCTCGGATAAAGACTACCGCTTTTGTTGATGACCCCCGCAAACGAAAAAAGGACCACGATTTACGGATATGCACCTATAATGTCCGATCCCTTTATAGGGAGGGTGCCCCTATCCAGCTGGTTGATGTCCTCGAAAAATACAGAGCTGACATCACTGCTCTCCAGGAAATGCGATGGACAGGACAGGGATGCTCCAAAAGAGCGTCTTGTGACATTTACTACAGTTGCCATGCTGAAAGGCACGAATTAGGATGTGGATTTTTGGTCAGCAAGAGACTACGACATCTTGTCTCACAGTTCACGCCTGTGAACGAACGGCTGGCCACAATCCGCATCAAGGCAAAATTTTTCAACATATGCCTTATATGTGCCCACGCTCCGACGGATGAGAAGGACAATGTGACCAAGGAGACCTTCTTTCAGCGCCTCGAAGAAGCTTATGACCGCTGCCCCCGCTACGATATCAAAATCGTGCTTGGCGACTTTAATGCCAGGGTGGGCAAGGAAGGTACCTTTGGTCCAACTGTCGGAAAATTCAGCCTCCACCAGAACACCTCCGATAACGGAATGAGGCTGATCGACTTCGCCGCAGCACGAAACATGGTAATTGGTGGTACCAGATTCCAGCATCTCGACATCCACAAAGCGACATGGCTGTCTCCAGATCAACGTACAAGAAACCAAATTGATCATATGGTGATTGACGGAAGGCATGCTTCCAGTGTGATGGACGTGAAATCGATCCGTGGTGGCTTATGTGTCGCAAATAACAAGAGTAGTCCCACACAGAGAAAGCTCGACGTCACTAAGCTGCGATCACCAGAGACAGCAGATGCGTTTTCCACTCGACTATCGGACCTGCTTATGCAGAACACTCCCCCACTTGATGATACATGCGCACGGTGGACACATATATCCCACTCCATGACTACTGCTGCCGAGGAGGTAATCGGTTACTACCGGCCTCTGAGGAATGAGTGGTATGATCAGGAGTGTCGCGACGCTACCACAGAGAAAGACGCCGCCTACAGAAAAACCCTGCATGCAGACGCAACGCGAGCTGTTAAGGAGAGGTACATAGAGAAAAGGAGTGCAGAGAGACGTCTTTTCAGGCGCAAGAAAAGAGAACAAGAAAGACGCGAGTGTGAGGAGATAGAGATGTGTACCGACAAGAATGAGACTCGAAAATTCTTCGAAAAGATCAAGCGCCTGAGTGGAGGTTTAAATCCCGGAGCCTCTTCTTGTCGTGATGGAAATGGGAATCTGGTTACAGATGTCCAGAGTGTACTGAGCCTATGGAGGGAACACTTCTCCACGTTACTGAATGGCGATGCTACGAACAATTCTGCCAGTGGAGGAGATTGCCCGATAACCCCAATTACAGATGATGGTGTTGATGTTCCACCACCCGACTATGACGAGGTTGAAACGGCCATTTTAAGGCTGAAGAACAACAAAGCTGCAGGTGCTGATGGCCTGCCTGCCGAGCTGTTTAAGACCGGAGGCGATGAGCTGCTCACCCGCATGCACCAGCTCATAAGCAGAATATGGTCGGATGAAAGCATGCCTGATGATTGGAGGCTCAGCGTTCTCTGTCCTGTACATAAAAAAGGAGACCCCACAATTTGCGCCAACTACCGTGGAACAAGTCTCCTGAGCATCGCATACAAGGTTCTATCGAGCGTACTGTGTGAGAGGTTGAAGCCTATGCTCAGCAACCTGATTGGACCGTATCAGTGTGGCTTCAGACCTGGTAAATCCACCATCGATCAGATTTTCACACTGCGCCAAATCCTGGAGAAGACCCAAGAAAAACAGATCGACACACACCACCTATTTGTTGATTATAAAGCCGCTTTCGACAGTCTGGTAAGGGATTACCTCTACGCAACAATGTCTGAGTTCGGTATTCCTGCAAAGCTCATTCGACTTTGTAGAATGACACTGCATAACTCCCATTGCGCAGTGAAAATTGGGAAGGACTTCTCCGCACCGTTTAATACCGAACGGGGTTTCAGACAAGGTGATTCGTTATCGTGCGACTTCTTCAATCTTATTATGGAGAAAATAATACGAGCTGCTGATCTACGACATAATGGCACTATCTTCAACAAAAGTGTCATGCTGTTAGCGTATGCCGACGATATTGACATAATCGGCATGAACACGCGAGCAGACAGTGCAGCATTCTCAGAGTTGAGAGAGTCGCGTCGGATGGGTCTCACGGTGAACGAAGGCAAGACGAAGTATCTAGTGTCAACAAACAAAGAGTCCCGGCGTCTTGGACAGCACGTCACTGTTGACAACTACGCTTTTGAAGTAGTAAGGGACTTTGTCTATCTTGGAACCAGCATTAACAGCAGTAATGACGTCAGCTTGGAGATCATGCGTAGGATAACTCTTGCTAACAGGTGTTACTTTGGGCTGAGTAAGCAATTGAGAAGTCGAGCACTCTCTCGAAGAACGAAAACTACACTCTACAAGTCTCTCATCATGCCTCTCCTAACATATGGCGGTGAAGCCTGGACAATTTCCATCTCGGATGAGCGAATTCTTGGAGTTTTCGAGAGAAAAGTCCTACGCAAGATCTTTGGACCTGTTTGCGTTGGTAGTGAGTACCGAGTAAGGTACAACCATGAGCTGTACGAGCTGTATGTCGATATTGAGATAGTAAAGCGCATCAAAATCCAGCGGCTGCGCTGGCTTGGTCATGTCGAGCGAATGGAGGAACACGCTCCAGCTAAGAAAGTGTTATATTCGGAACCCGCTGGAGGACGACGCAGAAGAGGAAGACCAAACCTCCGGTGGAAAGACCAAGCCAGCGGGCCAGTTCTGGTGGAGGCTGAATTTTCCGACAGTTGGACCAAAGGTACCTTCCTTGCCCACCCTGGCATTAAAGTCGCCATGCACGATTTTGATATCGTGGCGGGGGCAGCGGTCATAAGCTTCTTCGAGGCGCTGAAAGAAGCTCTCCTTGGTCACATTGTCCTTCTCATCCGTCGGAGCGTGGGCACATATAAGGCTGATGTTGAAAAATTTTGCCTTGATGCGGATTGTGGCCAGCCGTTCGTTCACTGGCGTGAACTGTGAGACAAGATGTCGTAGTCTCTTGCTGACCAAAAATCCACATCCTAATTCGTGCCTTTCAGCATGGCAACTGTAGTAGATGTCACAGGACGCTCTTTTGGAGCAGCCCTGTCCTGTCCATCGCATTTCCTGGAGAGCGGTGATGTCAGCTCTGTATTTTTCGAGGACATCAACCAGCTGGATAGAGGCACCCTCCCTATAAAGGGACCGGACATTCCAGGTGCATATCCGTAAATCATTGTCCTTTTTTCGTTTGCGGGGGTCATCAACAAAAGCGGTAGTCCTTATCCGAGGCATTTTAGTTTTTTTCATTGGGGGGGTTTTTTATGTGGCGGGTCCCAAACCCAACGCACAACCTCTAACCGAGGAGATTTTCGCCACTCACTTCAGCCGCCTCCCAGCGGGTGCCAGGAAGACGTTGCCCGGTGGTCGCCACATGGAGGGCCCCCATTAATAATAATGAAAGCGCCGTCACATAGTAAGCAGACCAAGCTATATGACTACCCCTCATTAACAAATAAAGGTATCATCACATAGCGCTCAGATCAAACTACATGACAGCCAGTGAGTTGACTTGCGATGAGTTCAACAAGGATTGCGCTAGCCCCACCCAGTTGAGGCAGTTAGACACGTTACCTTGCGAAAACACCACCAGACCAAGTAAGTGGTTACTGCCGGAAAAATTGCCAATTCTTGCCGACAGGTGAGTACTGTTCGAAAGAAAAATATTTTCTATATTGAATTTTGTCATGCTTCAGCAGGGAATTGAACCCACAACCTACAGAACAGAAGACAAAAGGCTGGAAAGTTAAAAAACTTGATGTGGACGTTTTGGAATACGTCCTTGATAGTCTGTATACAATCTAAGGCAATGCTGAAAACAAGCTGAGCATGTAATGCGATGTAACGCAGCAATGCCTTGACAGGGGAAAAGTAACGGAAGGGCCCCATTCTACTGGTGGAACGAAGATATAGCTAGCCTACGCTCACAATGTCATAGACATCGCATAATGAAACAGAGGGGCGGAGGTACAGAACAATATGGGAATTTTCAATCACAGTACAAGGCGACAAGGAAACTGCTACGAAAAACGATATCGAAGAGCAAAGGTCAGGCTTTTCTTAACTTAATTGATTAAGTGCAAAACAATCCCTGAGGGAGCGCATACAGGATTGTACTGAATAAATAAAGTTAATAGTAATAATGCTAATTCCTCCATCTGCCCGACCGTCATGCATGTCAAAAAACGTAAATGGCCTATTCCCACAACAGAGTTCGAAAGTGGTTGAATCTACAATCCAAGTTGATACAGACACAATTCCACATATAACTCCAGATGAAGTTGCCACAGCTGCACATAAAATAAAAAATGAGAAAACTCCACAACGGTGGAAACGCCAAAGACTTGTCCTAATCCCCAAAGGCGATAAACCACCGGATGAACCGTCTTCATATCATCAACTATGTATGCTGGATACTGCGGGTAAGGTACTGGAGCGGATCATATGCTCTAGATTGGAAAAATACACTGAAGGAAAAACAGGCCTTTTTGAATTGCAATATGGATTCAGGAAAAAGCGTAGCACTGTCGATGCAATTGAAAAAGTGTGTGAAATTGCAAAAAAAGCAATGGAAGGGAAAATATGGAGAGGGGGCAGTAAAGAATATTGTGCTGTTGTAACCCTAGATACCAAAAATGCTTTTAAATCAGCAAATTGGTCGTATACACTAAATGCTCTTCGAGGTATCCATGCACCGGTGTACTTAATTCGAATAATTTCAAATTATTTTAAAAGTAGAACTCTGTACTATAATACAGAAGAAAGACCAAAGCAGTACAAGGTGACGGGTGGAGTACCGCAAGGCTCGGTACTGGGACCACTTCTCTGGAATATTAAGTACGACGGTATACTTAAAATACAGAAGCCGAAAGCTTCTGTATTTTAGATATCTTGGGTATGCAGACGATATCGCTATCACGGTAGTTGCAAAAACCCTGCCGGAAGTAAGACGAAACGCTGAAAAAACAATTAAAAGTGTTAAAAAGTAGCTCGAGTTTGAGGGACTAGATCTCGTGGATCATAAAACCGAAACAGTATTAATGAGTAGCCGGAAGAAGGTGGTAGCCACATCATATCCTCCAGTCCATACATATAAGTACTTGGGAGTCCTATTGGACAGTAGGATGAATTTTAAGGAAAACCTTAAATATGCGGGTGTTAAAGCAGCAAAAGCTAATGCGGCATTGTCAAGGCTCATGCCGAACATTGGTCGAGCACGTCAACCGATTAGAAATCTACTCACAAGCGTCAACACATCAATAATAATGTACGCTGCACCAGTGTGGGCTACAGCGACAGGTTTTAATTCTTACATGAAAGGATAACAGCTGCATATAGATTATCATCTCTAAGAGTATGAAGCGCATTTCGCACAGTCTCTAATGATGCAGTGAATGTAATTGCGTGGCGATGTCCTATTAATATCATAGCAACCCAAACGCAGTCAATTGGCGATACTTAGAAACTACCGCAGGCTGAACGGATAGAATTAAAGAATATAATTAGCCATAGTGAACAAGTATGGCAATATAGAGGTCCATTACCACCTGACCCAGTTACTCAGTGGTCACGGATGCTTTAGAGAATATTTGTATAAATACAAACACGTTGATGACCCGTGGTGTCTCTATTGCAAACACGAAATTGAGAACGCGCAACATGTGCTATTGAAGTGCGTCAGGTTTGAAAGTGAATGCTACCAGCTTGAATAGTTAATGCTACAATCACTAACACCGGAGGGACTAATCCAATGCATGCTCTCCTCGAAAGAAGCATGGGACACTTCAGCAGACATCATTACAAGAAGATTTCCACCATCCAGCGTATTGAAGAAAAAAAAAACAACAAAAAAATAGTATCTGCAGTACACATGCTTACACCTTTGCACAAACATAGGTACGTAAACCATACAAATAACATATACAGTATAATCTTTAAAATTATTTTTACTTTATAGGGAAGCACGGGTAATTAGGAACAGGCACAGCAGCATTCACTGCCCAGCGTAGGCCACCACCCACATCAAAATATGGCAATATAGAGTGGCTTAACCTAAAAATTTATATATTGAGCAAAATTCCTTTGGTAGTTTCCTGTTCGTCGTCAGCTTGTTTTACATATTCTTCAACACATTCGTTCTAGAGTTGGACAAGTGCATTGGTACGTGTGTAAGTTGTGGGTAGAATCGCTGTTTTCCTAAATGATATTTTCTTGGGTGCAAGGTTGATTTATGTTGAAATTGTTGTATATGAAAGGATGGGTTTGAATTTTTTTGATAGAGTGTATTGATTATCCGCGTGTACTACTCTAAAGTTTTGATTTACCAATTTTATGCACAAATGTAGAGCTTCGAGTACATCGACATGTTCTTTCATACCTATTAGCCTGAAAAGATTGCCCGATAAACCTCGTAGGAAGGTATTGAGTGCATTGTCGCGATATGTATGGGTAAGGACTTGCATGTCTACTTAACTGATTGCCATGCGATTTCACTTAGAATAATTGGTAGATGTGATTAGATAGTACTTCCGTATAAAATTTCTCTAGTGTCTTCGTCCTTGTATCAGGCATATCATTTGTATTCTACGGTACTCAGGCTTCCTTTGTCCGCATAGTGCATTGTGAGACATAGGGTATTGCCTTCCAATTGTTTCGGCGGCCTTTATTATTGCTTGATCGGTCATCATTTACTATGTCGTTCTACTTGAATTTCTCAGTAGGTCTTGTGCGTACGTCGACAAGTTAGTCATAATTAGCCATTCAAATTCTGGACAAGTTTTATAATTTTGAGGGGTCGGGGGTGCAGGGAGCGCGGCAGGTGCTGCTGACGCTGCACTAACGTTTGATAACAAAGGTGGTGAATTGCAGGTGCAAATTTTACACCAGAACTATGGTACAACAATGTAATACATACTTTCATATTGCTGCGCAATGTGTTTGATTTATATGAGTTAATATACGTGTATAAACGACAACTAATACAAACAAGCAACTGTCAAATGACTCCAGGTGCGCATCCATGAAAAACGAATTGGGCCATATATAAGATGAAAAGCAGTTAAAATTATAAAGTATAAAGATAACCGTATGATTTTGACATTTGTTACTTTTTTATATGCTGAAAATTATTACTTACTTACTTACTTACTTATGTGGCCATAACAACCGAATATCGATTTAGGCCGAAAATAACATGCTTCGCCAGCCATCTCTGTTCTTCGCTAGCTGGCGCCAGTTAGAAATTCCAAGCGCCGTCAGGTTCTCCAGTACTTGGTCTTTCCACCGGAGGTTTGGTCTTCCTCTTCTGCGTCGTCCTCCAGCGGGTTCCGAATATAACACCTTCTTAGCTGGAGCGTGTTCTTCCATTCGCTCGACATGACCTAGCCAGCGCAGCCGCTGAATTTTGATGCGCTTTACTATGTCAATATCGGCATATAGCTCGTACAGCTCATGGTTGTACCTTATTCGGTACTCGCCACCAACGCAAATAGGTCCAAAGATCCTGCGTAGGACCTTTCTCTCGAAAACTCCAAGCATTCGCTCATCCGAGATGGAAATTGTCCAGGCTTCAGAGCCATATGTTAGGACAGGCATGATGAGAGACTTGTAGAGTGTAGTTTTCGTTCTTCGAGAGAGGGCTCGACTTTTCAATTGCTTACTCAGCCCAAAGTAACACCTGTTAGCAAGAGTTATCCTACGCATGATCTCCAAGCTGACGTCATTACTGCTGTTAATGCTGGTTCCAAGATAGACAAAGTCCCTTACTACTTCAAAAGCGTAGTTGTCAACAGTGACGTGCTGTCCAAGACGCCGGGACTCTTTGTTTGTTGACACTAGATACTTCGTCTTGCCCTCGTTCACCGTGAGACCCATCCGACGCGACTCTCTTTCCAAATCTGAGAATGCTGCACTGACTGCTCGCGTGTTCATGCCGATTATGTCAATATCGTCGGCATACGCTAACAGCATGACACTTTTGTTGAAGATAGTGCCATTATGTTGTAGATCAGCAGCTCGTATTATTTTCTCCATAATAAGATTGAAGAAGTCGCACGATAACGAATCACCTTGTCTGAAACCCCGTTCGGTATTAAACGGTGCGGAGAGGTCCTTCCCAATTTTCACTGCACAACGAGAGTTATGCAGTGTCATTCTACAAAGTCGAATGAGCTTTGCAGGAATACCGAACTCAGACATTGTTGCGTAGAGGTAATCCCTTACCGGACTGTCGAAAGCGGCTTTATAATCAACAAATAGGTGGTGTGTGTCGATCTGTTTTTCTTGGGTGTTCTCCAGGATTTGGCGCAGTGTGAAAATCTGGTCGATGGTGGATTTACCAGGTCTGAAGCCACACTGATAAGGTCCAATCAGGTTGCTGAGCATAGGCTTCAACCTTTCACACAGTACGCTCGATAGAACCTTGTATGCGATGCTCAGGAGACTTATTCCACGGTAGTTGGCGCAAATTGTGGGGTCTCCTTTTTTATGTACAGGACAGAGAACACTGAGCCTCCAATCATCAGGCATGCTTTCATCCGACCATATTCTGCTTATGAGCTGGTGCATGCGGGTGAGCAGCTCATCACCTCCGGTCTTAAACAACTCGGCAGGCAGGCCATCAGCACCTGCAGCTTTGTTGTTCTTCAGCCTTAAAATGGCCGTTTCAACCTCGTCATAGTCGGGTGGTGGAACATCAACACCATCATCTGTAATTGGGGTTATCGGGCAATCTCCTCCACTGGCGGAATTGTTCGTAGCATCGCCATTCAGTAACGTGGAGAAGTGTTCCCTCCATAGGCTCAGTACACTCTGGACATCTGCAACCAGATTCCCATTTCCATCACGACAAGAAGAGGCTCCGG
This sequence comes from Megamerina dolium, assembly GCA_963854835.1. Lineage (NCBI taxonomy): Eukaryota > Metazoa > Arthropoda > Insecta > Diptera > Megamerinidae > Megamerina > Megamerina dolium. Next base: position 55,222,394 of record OY978530.1, read on the forward strand.
GATTTAAACCTCCACTTAGGCGCTTGATCTTTTCGAAAAATTTTCGAGTCTCATTCTTGTCGGTACACATCTCAATCTCCTCACACTCACGTCTTTCCAACTCCCTCTTCTTGCGCCTGAAAAGACGTCTCTCTGCACTCCTTTTCTCTCTATACCGCTCCTTAACAGCTCGTGTTGCGCCTGCACGCAGGGTTCTTCTGTAGGCGGCGTCTTTCTCTGCGGTAGCGTCGCGACACTCCTGATCATACCACTCATTCCTCAGAGGCCGGTAGTAACCGATTACCTCCTCGGCAGCAGTAGTCATGGAGTGGGATATATGTGTCCACCGTGCGCATGTATCATCAAGTTGGGGAGTGTTCTGCATAAGCAGATCCGATAGTCGAGTGGAAAATGCATCTGCTGTCTCTGGTGATCGCAGCTTACTGACGTCGAGCTTTCTCTGTGTGGGACTTCTCTTGTTATTTGCGACACATAAGCGTGTGCGCACCTTAGCTGCAACAAGGTAGTGATCCGAGTCGATGTTGCCACCACGGATCGATTTCACGTCCATCACACTGGAAGCATGCCTTCCGTCAATCACCACATGATCAATTTGGTTTCTTGTACGATGATCTGGAGACAGCCATGTCGCTTTGTGGATGTCGAGATGCTGGAATCTGGTACCACCAATTACCATGTTTCGTGCTGCGGCCTCATTCCGTTATCGGAGGTGTTCTGGTGGAGGCTGAATTTTCCGACAGTTGGACCAAAGGTACCTTCCTTGCCCACCCTGGCATTAAAGTCGCCAAGCACGATTTTGATATCGTGGCGGGGGCAGCGGTCATAAGCTTCTTCGAGGCGCTGAAAGAAGCTCTCCTTGGTCACATTGTCCTTCTCATCCATCGGAGCGTGGGCACATATAAGGCTGATGTTGAAAAATTTTGCCTTGATGCGGATTGTGGCCAGCCGTTCGTTCACAGGCGTGAACTGTGAGACAAGATGTCGTAGTCTCTTGCTGACCAAAAATCCACATCCTAATTCGTGCCTTTCAGCATGGCAACTGTAGTAGATGTCACAGGACGCTCTTTTGGAGCAGCCCTGTCCTGTCCATCGCATTTCCTGGAGAGCGGTGATGTCAGCTCTGTATTTTTCGAGGACATCAACCAGCTGGATAGAGGCACCCTCCCTATAAAGGGACCGGACATTCCAGGTGCATATCCGTAAATCATTGTCCTTTTTTCGTTTGCGGGGGTCATCAACAAAAGCGGTAGTCCTTATCCGAGGCATATTTGTTTTTTTCATTGGGGGGGTTTTTTATGTGGCGGGTCCCAAACCCAACGCACAACCTCTAACCGAGGAGATTTTCGCCACTCACTTCAGCCGCCTCCCAGCGGGTGCCAGGAAGACGTTGCCCGGTGGTCGCCACATGGAGGGCCCCCATTAATAATAATGAAAGCGCCGTCACATAGTAAGCAGAGCAAGCTATATGACTACCCCTCATTAACAAATAAAGGTATCATCACATAGCGCTCAGATCAAACTACATGACAGCCAGTGAGTTGACTTGCGATGAGTTCAACAAGGATTGCGCTAGCCCCACCCAGTTGAGGCAGTTAGACACGTTACCTTGCGAAAACACCACCAGACCACCGCTGAAAATTATTACTAGTGGGAATTTTACTATTAGAAATTTGCAGCCTGGTAAATCTCCGACAGATGAGAAGAACGATACGCCCAAAGAGAGCTTCTTACAACACCTTGAAGAAGTATATGGCCGCTGCACCCACCGGAGACAGCAAATGCTTTTACCACTCGACTATCGGGTCTATTTATACAGAACACTCCCCCTCTTGATGATATATGCTCACAGTGGACATATATATCCTACTCCTTTACTACTGCTGCCAAAGGGGTAATCGGTTACTACCTCTGAATGAGTGTAAAATCAGGAGTGTCGCCATGCTACCGCAGAGAAAGAAGCCGCTTACAGAAAAACCCTGCGTGCAGGTGCTATGTGAGCTGTAAAGAAGTGATACAGAGAGAAGAAAAGTGCGGAAAGATGTATCTTCAGGTGCAGCTAGAGAGAGCAAGAAAGGCGCGGATGTAAGGAGATAGATAGATAGATGTGTAGAGACAGGAATGACACTCAAAATCCTTCGAGAAGACCAAACGCTTGGGTGGCGGTTTAAATCGCCGAGTCTCTTCCTGTCGTGACAAAAATTGGAATTTTTGAGCTTATGGAGAGAACGTATCTCCACGTTATTGCATGGCGACGCTTCGAACAAATCCGCCAGTGGAGGAGATTTTCCGAATTCCTCACTCACGGATGATGGTGCCTACCGGCTGATAACCTGCTAATCTTAAATATCATCTTATAAACGAAACTGCAACAAAAAAGTCTAGGATAAACACTTTCAAAGTTGACGACCTTTTGCACGAAAAACAGGACTAGATTTGGAAGCCTCACGACCAGCCCAGGCGAGCAAAGAGTTTGTAAGCTACAATCTGCTTCTCTTATGCCTAAGCTAAACTAGATGGCCTGGCTCTGAAGAAGTAACAGCAGAAGATGGTTTGACCTTAGTGTACTCCGGCAAGCCCAGCGTCCAAATACAGTCGAATGGGGTTAGGTTATCGCTATCTAAGCAAGCGCGCGAGTTACGTATGTGCTGCCACATACTCAACCAACCCTCACCAATATTACTGACATCGACAATATCATTCGCAAGTACATAAATAATAATTAAATCGTATAAACAGTCGCTGCATTTAAACAAATGCCAATGACACCCAAAAATATTATGCAAGAATTAAAGTCACCGACACTTATGAAAAGTGTCATATAACCATCGCTGCACTAAAAAGAACAAGTGCCAATGACATGGGCAAACGTTGCGACAACGACACTCATGAAAAGTGTCGTATAACCAACGTAGTATCATGGCTTAGCATAGCTGCAGTCACTTAACATTTAGCGATTACATGATCGCTTCACTTTAAGTGGCGTAGCAACAATATCAAGTAAAATTATGTCGACGTCGGTAAATAAAGAAAAGAATAAAGAAAAACAGCGAATACGATTGAATTGCTTTCACTACATTTGGGTTTATATTAATGAACATGAAATTGTAAAAATTTAGTCTTAGACCACCTTCAAACAATAAAGATTAAAATTTTGGTTTGAAAAATTCATTTTATTTTTCCCGAAGGAAAGATATAACTGGCGCAGTCGCGGAAAATATTTCTAAAGAAATATTTCCTTTCGAACCGAAGTGCAAATAAATAAATAAGTGCAAATACAACAAACTTGAACAATTTTAACTGCCACAAAACATAAATTTGTTGCAAATAAATAAATAAGTGCAAATACAACAAACTTGAACAATTTTAACTGAGTGAAAAAAACATGCAACAGAACGAGGAACAAATGGTCCAGATGGCGGTCGTTATCAGATCACAAGAAGATACGATCAACCAGTTGCGCAGCCAGTTGCAGAACGTGCAACAGCAACAAACGCCACAACACCAAACATTCCTGTCACCAAAGGATATTCTACAACAATTCAGGCAACTAAAATGCCTAGACGACACCCACTACGTCATACCATTCATCAAGTCAGTGGAAGCAGTGATTGCGTTGTGCCCAAGTGACAACACGAACCTGATGACGTTAGCAATGACGATCATAGCAAACGAGAAGATCGTGGGAACAGCAGGTCAATGCATCCAGGAGTTAGGAGACAACGCAACATGGGACGAAATGAAGGCGAAATTGCTGGAGCGGTTTAGACCAAGAGCCACCTACGGCGATGTATTCAATAAGTGCAGAAACATAAACGTAAGCAATCTTAGAGAACTATTTATATATTTCGAAAAAGCTAAACACGAAATAAACCAAATATACTTATTCGATGAAAACAAACCTAGTATATACAAACCAGACAGAGTCGACATGGATTTAGTTAATATACTAATAGAAAAAATTGATATTCCTATGCGATCACACTTAGATCAAGTTAGTTCATTAAACGCGATAATAATGAAATACTCGCAAATTAAAGCACTAGATGACCCTAGGGCTATACATATAAAATATAGAAAAAACCAAACTAATTACAAAAAACTACAAAGTACTAATACATATAATCAAAATAACACACCTGTACACAATGCAAATACCAATAGGCACAATCAATATATACCATTTACTCAAAATTACCCAAACACCCAAAATACTAATACAAGTAGAAATGACAATCGAAGTCAGCAATTTAGGCACAATTATATCCCAAGTAATCAATATCGTAGAGATAACAATACTACTCAAACGAGAATCACCAATAGGAGTATTAACTCTAATAACACCAGACTAGCACCTGAACCTATAGAAATAGGTACCTTTCAGGAGAACCAAATTGAAAAGGATAACGAAATAAATTTTTTAACATTGCCTCACGAGATACATTACCCATAATTCACATTTCAATTGGGAAACAAAAAATTAGATGCCTTGTCGATACAGGCTCTTCTACTAGTGTAATGAAAAAAGGGGTATTAACGGAATACCCAGAAACTACTCTAAAGAAACCATTATTTTATAAAACACTTAACGGCATAAATGAAATTAATTATATTATTACAACACCGTTTCCGAAAGAATTTGGATGCCTTGGCACACTTCAATGGAAAGTTATTAACTTTCCAAACAAAAATTTTTCTGCTATAATAGGGCAAAATTTTTTGCGACCATTAATGGCAAGAATTGATCATAAAGAAAAATATGTTGAACTTCTAAATAATAAATTCTATTTCGACGAATATAATTATCCTCAATATATTCAACATATTTATAATTTACAACAAACAAGGTCTAGTGATGCAACAAATAATTTCGATTTATCTCATTTAAATACTGATGAACATCAGGCAACCTTAAGGATGCTTACTGAGTTCGAGGATTTATTTTTTAAGGAAGGGGATAAGTTGTCCTGCACAAATGAAGTGCAACATGAAATTGTTACCACTAATGACAGGCCTTTATACACTAAAATATATAGGTATCCTCAAGTTCATGAAGAGGAAATAAAAAAACAAATAAAAGACATGCTAGAGCAAAATATTATAAAAGAAAGTAACTCACCCTACAATAGTCCATTGTGGATTGTCGAGAAAAAATTAGACAACTCTGGGATAAAGAAATACAGAATTGTCATTGATTACAGAAAGTTAAATGAATTTACAGTGGATGATAAATTTCCAATCCCGAATTTAAATTCATTACTAGACAAACTGGGTAGAGCACAATACTTTACAACTTTGGACTTGGCCAAGGGGTTTCATCAAATTCCAGTTAGAAAAGAAGATAGAGCTAAAACGGCATTTTCAACACCGTTTGGGCATTACGAGTTTATTCGTATGCCTTTTGGCCTAAAAAATGCCCCATCAACCTTCGAAAGGCTGATGAACAAAATTCTTCACAAATATATAAATAAGATATGCGTCGTTTACATGGACGATATCTTAGTGTTCGGCACTTCACTGGAAGAGCATTTAATTAATTTAAAATTAATATTTCAGGCTCTAAGGAAGGCCAAATTGAAAATACAAGTAGACAAATGCGACTTTCTGAAGAAAGAAACGCAATTTTTGGGACATATTCTCACAGAAAATGAAGTAAAACCAAATCCCGCCAAAGTTGAAATTATCAGAAATTTGAAAATACCAAATAATACAAAGAAAATAAAATCATTCTTGGGAATGACGGGTTTTTACAGGAAATTTGTAAAAGATTATGCGAAAATCGCATATCCTATGACCCAATACCTAAAAAAGGACCAAAAAGTCAACGAATACCACCCCGCTTTTATAGCTTCATTCGAAAAATTAAAGGATTTCGTGACAAATTCACCTATATTGCGTTATCCCAACTTTACAAAAAAATTTAAAATCACTACAGATGCTAGTAACTTTGCAATTGGAGCCGTTTTATCTCAAGATGAACATCCCATTGCATATGCATCAAGAACATTGAATAAACATGAAGCAAATTATGCTACAATCGAAAAGGAGTTGTTAGCAATAGTATGGGCCGTTAAATATTTTCGCCCATACGTTTTTGGCAGACAATTTGATCTGGAAAGTGATCACCAACCACTAAAGTGGCTAATGACAAAATACACTGGCAAAGACATAAGTCCAAGATTGCAGAGATGGCTCGTTAGTTTAGGAGAATATGACTTTTCACTCGAATATATAAAAAGAAAAACCAACAACATTGCCGATTTCTTAAGCAGAATAAAAAGCGACGAAATTAATGCTCATATAGAAATTCTTCAAGGCGATGAAGAAAATAACAGCATGTCAGTGGAAGTAGAAACTGTCCACTCACAAGAAGAGAACTTAGGGTTTGGAATTCCTATTTTAGACACCGTAGTGAATAGATTCAGAACACAAATAATCATAGTACAGCAGAAACAAAACCCCGTTGAAATTATATTTAATTCCAAGAGAATTTACTTAGACAAGAATGATATCGATCAAAACAATGTGCTAAATATCATTAGAAGAGAGATAGACAAAGGGAAAGTAGGCATATATTCCCACCTTAATGATCACGAATATTATAAAATTTACAAAATTATCCAAGAAGAGTATTCAGCAAATCCCAGCGTCAAATTCGTCAAATGTTCACAAATGGCGATTGACATAGAAAACGAAGAAGAACTAAGAAAACAAATTGCTCTTTTTCACAAAAACGAAAGTGGTCACTGTGGTATAACAGCATCTTTCGAGAAATTAAAAACTAAACTGTATAATCCTCACCTCAGAGAGCAAATAAATAAAGTAATAAATAATTGTGACATATGCTCAGGTGGAAAATACGACCGAAATCCAATAAAAAATAAATTTCAATTGACTTACACCCCAAAAACAACTAACGAAATAATCCATGTTGATACTTACGTAAATAGCAAACATTCTTTTATTGTCTTCATCGACAAATTTTCAAAACACGCTACTTGCTTACCACTAGTAGATAGAAATAGCAGAACTCTCGTAACCCAATTACAACAATTTTTATCCATAAAAGACAAAGTAACTAAAATGATATTCGATAATGAATTCAACAACGATAATGTTAAGGAATTTATGCAAAAAGAGGGAATACAATATCATATTACCAAACCTAACAGCCACACAGGAAACAGTGATGTAGAAAGGCTAAATAACACAATAACAGAAAAAATACGGACCTTAAATTTAGAACAATATTTACCAATAACACAACAAATTAACAAAGCCATTATGTTATACAATAACACATTTCATAACACAATCAAATGTACTCCAAACGAAGTACAAAACTCTTCAGTAAGTCATTCAACAATTTACGAAAGGCTTTGCAAAATAAAAGAAGAAAACATAACAAAAGCAAATAGGAGAAAGGAAAATTATATAGAAACAAGACAGGAGGGATTTATAAAAAATTACAAAAATTTAAGGCATAAAGAAGAGCCAAAATTTAGGAAAAAGCCTCTACAAGGAATCCACACAAGCAACATCAAAAGACCCACAAAATTCGGTAACTATTAGAAGGTACTAATATTATTAATATTTCTAAATTACAGATAATTTTATGGACACTAATAATACTCTCATTACCCCGAATCCACGGTAATCTAATTACACACCAAATAACCGAAACTAATGGCTACATTGATATTGACAATAAGAATTACAGTATCCCAGTAGAATCAGATCTAATTTTGCATAAAGTAGATATTAATGAAATAACAAATGTACTACTATCAATGAATGAAACTTCAAATACCTTAAATCCAAATCAAAAAGCATACATAAATAATCATGTAGAAGTATTATTAAGTAAACTAAAAACCATAACACCCACCAGTAGACAAAAAAGGGGATTAATTAATTTTGTAGGTAATGCTTGGAAATATCGAGAAGATATTACCAACCACCTTAGCACAGTTGATTCAAACCTACATAACTCTATTACAGAATTAAATCAGCAAATAAAAATTAACGACCATTTTGATAGTACAATACAGTTAATAAAAAATACAATCAATCAAAATCAAAATGACATTCTTTATCATATTAATGGGCTTCAAAGAACAATAAAAGACGTCCTAATACAAAATATTTACCTAGAAAAACTATTAATGTTAACTACAATTCAAAATCATATTGAACATATTCAAAGTTACGTGACAACAGCACAAAATGGCATTAGCGATGCAAGTATTCTTACAGAAAAAGAAATAAACGAATACGGAATAAATATAAGCAAAATTATGTATTTAAGAACGGCCATATTTCAAAATAACAATGATTTAATATTTGTAATTAAAGTACCTAAAACGTTTCAAATTATTCATGTTATAACAATAATACCCATCCCAAGCCCAGATTAAGAAATAAATGCAGAAATAGAGGAAGTATTTGAATATAATAATAAAATATACACACACAGAGAAAATAAATACATAAACGAATGTACTTTGTCAAAACATTGCACAATAAATAAAACATGTCAATTAATAAAAAACGAAAACACAGAAATTGTATATATTAACGACTACACAATAATTGTAAAAAATGCAAGAAATAATTCAATCACAAGTAACTGTGATACAGGAAATAAAACCTTGAATGGAAATTTTGTAATACAATACAATAATTGTTCAGTAGAAATTGCAAACAAAAAAATTTTCAAACAATTTAAAAATGTACACAGATAAAATTATCTTACCAAAATTCACTAATATTACATTCAATAATACACTTACGATAGAAGAAGTAAAATTAACAACAATTCAAAATTTAAAAGAAATAGAAGAACTCAAATACAATAACAAAATTATAACTTATAGCATACCAACAATTGTAGTAATAGCAATAATAATAACATCAATCGTAATACTGTGGGATAAATGCATAAAATCAAACAACAGAATTCAGGAGAATCCTGTATCAAAAGGGGGAGGAGTTACGTATGTGCTGCCACATACTCAACAAACCCTTACCAATATTACTGACATCGACAATATCATTCGCAAGTACATAAATAATAATTAAATCGTATAAACAGTCGTTGCATTTAAACAAATGCCAATGACACCCAAAAATATTATGCAAGAATTAAAGTCACCGACACTTATGAAAAGTGTCATATAACCATCGCTGCACTAAAAAGAACAAGTGCCAATGACATGGGCAAACGTTGCGACAACGACACTCATGAAAAGTGTCGTATAACCAGCGTAGTATCATGGCTTAGCATAGCTGCAGTCACTTAACATTTAGCGATTACATGATCGCTTCACTTTAAGTGGCGTAGCAACAATATCAAGTAAAATTATGTCGACGTCGGTAAATAAAGAAAAGAATAAAGAAAAACAGCGAATACGATTGAATTGCTTTCACTACATTTGGGTTTATATTAATGAACATTAAATTGTAAAAATTTAGACTTAAGACCACAATAAAGATTAAAATTTTGGTTTGAAAAATTCCTTTTATTTTTCCCGAAGGAAAGATATAACTCGCGCAGCTCTAATTGAGTGGATTCTACACCCCGATCGAATTATAGCGGCCCGTTTTCAATCCCTCTTCAGAAACATCGCCTGTATCCAAAGTTATGCACCAACTGAGGCTGCTCCCTACGTCGAAATAGAGGGATTCTATAGTCTTCTATCATGGGTATCATCAAATGCCAACAAAGGTGATTTAGTGCTGTTATTAGGAGAATTCAAGGCTCAAGTCGGCCCTGACAATAAAATCATGGAGCGTGTTATGGGTGTACATAGCTTGGGTAGGATGAGCAAAAATGGTGACTTCTTCACTGAATTTTGCGCCAATATTTTCGCATAAGCCCAAATATAAAATAACGTAGGTATCAGCCAATCACTCATCTAAAATTCAAATCGATCACATCGCAATAAGCCACACTTGGAGAGGCTCTCTTATGGACGTGCGGAATAACCAAGGAGCTGACTACTACAGTATGTCGAAAAACGTTTCAACACCTAAAAGTATATCTACTCTTTGAGGTTTGAAGAAACTAGGACCAATTGAATATTTTGAGGAATGTTCCAATCACTAGTGCTGACGACATGGTCTGGTTGGTAACCTGATATTAAACGAATAACCGTGAAATCTGTAGAAAACTCATGTTCGTTCAAGCGCGACTTGATAAATGCATAAACACTAGCCCGAACTGCCTTATTTGATTGGCCGATGCCAGCAATGCTCAGGTGTCTGTCGGTCTTACGAAGACGAAGCTTCTAAACAAGTTCCTCAGTCATAAAATTTACTTGCGATTCAGAATCCAAAAGAGCGCGAGCTAAAAGTAGTCTCCTGAATTACATTTGACTCTGACTACTGCGGTAGCCAATATGACTTTATTTATACAATCCGATACTTGCATGGCATGGGAGGTCAAAGGTTGTGTTGACAGTTGTGTAACAATATGTCATGCGAAGGATCACATATTGTACACAGCGATTCGCTTTGCATTTTGAGACCGTGTGCCCATTTTTGAGGCAATTGATGCACAACAGAGCAGACTTTGCAAAATCGAATATTTGCTGAACTGATAATGATATTAAGGCAGTACAAGCGAAGATGAAATGATCAGCTACATTACAAAACAGACACTTTGAGCCATGTTTTGATGTAGTTGCAACAAGAGATGAGTTGAGAACGATGAGTCCTATGGCCATTATAAATAAATAAATAAATATGTGGCACTTAAAGCCCCAAAGTGCTTATTGGCCGAGCTTCTCTTCCATTACTGTTGTGCGTCTTAAATTTGGACAGTATTAGAAGGGACCTACTTATTTTAGCCGGTTCCGAACGGCAGAACACTTATGACATCACTTTTTCTGAGCTTTGTCACAGAGTTCTTTAAGAAGCTTTTTCATGGCAAGTTGTTACTGTCGGAAGAATTGCCAATTGCTTGCCGACAGGTGGGTACCATTCGAAAGAAAAATCTTATCGATATTAAATTTGTTATGCATCAGCCGGGGATTGAACCACGACCTACAGATCAGAAGGTGAACACACTAACCACTGAGCTACGGCGTCCTATGGCCATTACAGGTGGGTACCATTCGAAAGAAAAATCTTATCGATATTAAATTTGTTATGCATCAGCCGGGGATTGAACCACGACCTACAGATCAGAAGGTGAACACACTAACCACTGAGCTACGGCGTCCTATGGCCATTATCGTTCTTAAACCTCCGTTGCACAGATGTGCCTTTTGGCTTGGAAGTTAACGCTTCTTCAGCAGAAATGTGCTGGTATCGCTTATTTAGCGCGCCTTCACAATCGCTCGACAAAAGCAAAATGTGGTAGTTCAGTTGTTCTTCCCGTTTCATTGATGCTGTAGGATCCACCCTTGATATAACTAAATAAATAATTATGGTATTAGTTTATGTTTTCATCATCTCCCAAGAATAAAAGTGAATCGTACACAGCCGACGCTGAATCTATCATTGAGGGAAGTGATGATGCCGATGGTTTTGAAATTGGTGGTAAACTGAAAAGCGTTATTATTATGTCGAAAAATATCAAGCATTTTTTCTCATATACCCTTTTTAGGCTGCCTAATGCCTTTGGGTTATTTTCATCTGATATCTGAAAAGCTTTGACCGTTTCTAAAGCTTCACCAGAAAGACACAATATCAGATTATTGATTTTTTCTATATCCGGAAGTGTTGGGTCATTATGTACTAAACTTTCAAACAAACTTATACAATTCTTGAATTCCGAATATTTGCCTTTGAATTTCGGAAGGGCCATTTTGGGAAGTCGAGTATGTGTCGGATTTACGAATAATGCCTCAACCGTACTCGTCTTAAGTGACTTACACAAAAGTAACATGAATAATGCCTTTGTACTTACGCAAATATCTTCTAAAGCTCCTCGACTCTTCTTTCTATAGTCAATAATTTCAACACCTGACTGACATGCTATTAACCTAGTAATATAAAAATCTCTAGTTGGCACTCCAGTTTATTTGGATCCGACGAGATAGTTTTATTGACCAGCGACTGGTTAATTCGTACAATATTGCCTTTGATTAAGGTCCATTGAGTATTAAACTCCTTAAGCCTTTCAAGTTGACTTTGGAGACAAATCTTGTCCCTTCACCTTTGTTCCTTTCTAACCAACCGAACTAACCGAAATAAGAATATAGTGCCGTAAGCGAAGAGGAGAAAATCGAAAACAACTGAAATTAAATTATTAAATTGGAGTTTCGTTGCTGTTTATACAAATTCCGTACCTTTCCTATAAATTTCTTTTCACCAAGGCACATGTGATGTAACCCACTGTAGTATTTCAGCTGTTGTAATTTTACAACGTATACTTGAAATTTATAACGGCTGACAATGACGAAAAAACCACAACCTCAACAACAAGTACTCAGCTTAGCGAAAACGAAAACGAAAAAAAGCGTGAGCACAGGAGTTGTTGTTGTAATATATGTATGTATGTCGAAAGTACGTTTGAAAAGTATGGATAATATTATGCCGCGAATATATTTCATTACTTCAATTTACTTCAATACAAATTTCAATTCGTATATTGTTTATGTTTCACTTCAATAAGCAGGTGTGTATATGTAAATACAATAGTATGAGGATACAACAAAACGAGAAAGTTAATGTCAAATGCTTTATACGAATGAAGCTTGTACATGTGACTAATTTTCATTAGATTTAATTGACGAAATACGCATTTGAATGCGTCTTGTGTACTTATCTATTTTTGTACTTACAGTGGCTCACAGCTTATTTCGTACAGTGTATATATTTTTATGTACATGGCTGTAACATCGAAACTAAAAAACTTATCGATAAGTTTTGAATGTAGATGTCTGTGTATGTGTTTAGTAAACCTAATAAGAAAACGGGGAACCCCAAAAATTTTTCTTTTTGTTATGCAAGAGAGAAAAACTATTGATCAGCTGATTTTCAGCTCACATCTTATTTCGTACACAAACTTCAATGTAAGTAAGTTTCATTCTGCCGCGCAGTTACAAAGTTTTTTTGAATTGTATGAGTTTTTGGACCTTTTTAACTATTATAACAATTTTTATTATTATTATTTTAAATAGTTAAAGTGCTGTAAATTAAACATTTAGCTTTATGGGTCATCGTACAACGATGGAACAGCGTAAACTGGTAATTAACCATTTTAGGAAAGGTCAGAGTGTGCGAAAAATTGCTGAAATGACAAATTTAAGTGCCTCAACTGTCCAATACATCATTCAACGCTTCGTTCGCGAAAATCGGTTGGAGAACAAGGGCAGAGAAGCACCTAATAAGATTTTCAACGCATCAGACAAGCGTTATATTGTACGAAAAATTAAGAAAAATCCAAAGTTATCCGCTCCGAAGTTGGCTGCAGAGGTTCAGCGTGAAATAGGAAAATCATCCAGTGCTGAAACTGTCCGACGTGTGCTGCGCAATCATGACTTGAACGGTCGAGTAGCCCGAAAGAAACCATTCATTTCGAAAATGAATATACAACGCCGACTTGACTTCGCCAAAGAGCATATTATTAATACTCCTGCGTTCTGGAATACCGTTATTTTCGCGGATGAGTCTAAGTTTAATATTTTTGGCTCGGACGGAATGTCATATGTTTGGCGTAAAGCTAATACCGAGCTAAACAAGGAGAACCTTAAGCCCACAGTGAAGCATGGTGGCGGTAGCGTGATGGTTTGGGCCTGTATGTCAGCAGCCGGAGTAGGTGAATTGGTTTTTATTGAGGGAACAATGGACAAAATGAAGTACCTCGAGATTCTGAAAAACAATTTACTTCAAAGTGCAGACAAACTGGGTTTGCGGGAAGAATTTCGGTATTACCAAGATAATGACCCAAAACATAAATCTGGGATTGTGCAATCTTGGCTTATTTGAACTGCTCACACTTGATGTCTCCACCACCACAGTCACCTGACATGAATGTGATTGAAAATCTTTAGTCTATTTTGGACAATAAAATAAGAACACACAAGATTTCTAATAAGCAAGACCTAAAGAAGGTACTGATGGAGGAATGGAAAAAAATCACACCAGACATCACTCAAAAATTGGTGGATTCAATGCCAAGTAGACTCCAGGCTGTCATTAACGCTAAGGGATGTCATACTAAATATTAAAATCAACTTACTTTGTTTTTAGTTTGAACTTAAAGAGACTGTACGAAATAAGCTGTGACATGAATTTTCCTATTTTTTTCTTATTTTATTTTTTTATAGTGTCAAACACTAAAATTTTGAAAAAGTAAATTTTGGAAAATAAAAAACAAACCTTCCTTTCAAAAATGGCATTTATATTTTGTTCAAATTTTTGCTATATTAGGAATTACGACTGCAGCAATTTTTAAACTGTCACTGTACGAAATAAGCTGGGAGCCACTGTATATGCACCCTATAATAATTATAATAAAAATTTAGTTAGACTTTTTTTGGTTACGCATTTGATAGCGTTTACTTCAGAGACAGCGATAAGCAGTTGCGATGACGGTGACGGAACCTTAACGCAGCAACGATGAAAATTTTAACGGCAAAAAATTTTAAAAACACTTCAGTGCCACCTTGAATTTTCGGACACAAATGAGTACACTGTATTCCTTTTCAATATTTCTATTGTACCTCTATTTGTTGTTGCTGAATTCACACACGTATATACAAACCCTTCTTATTACACTTGCACTGCACTTTTCATAACTTTACCATGACGCTTATTCGTTGTAACGGCGAAAACTGTCTACGATCTTAGGCTGATGACAGAGTGAGCGCTGCAGGCGTTGCTATGCTTGAAGCTACAACCGCTATTGCTATATCAATCTTTGACGTGTCAGAGTAAGCGCTACATTGTGTGCTACATTGTGTGTTTTTTGAGAGAGAGAATGTGAGCGCAAACTTTTTTACGCTCTTTAATGTATTAAATTTCCATTTGTTTATGTGCATATGAACATATGTTTATGTGTTTATATGCACCCACACATTGTCCATGACAAATTTTTTATTTGAACTCTTTCTCTCTCTCTGTTTTTACTCTCTCTCACTTCAATATGTCGCTGCTATAAATCATTTCACTACAAGCTTTATAGCGGCCAAGCACTGAAACTATTTTGTAGCTCTGCTCTCACTCTGACAACATTTGAACGAGCACATAAGTAAACACAAGCAGAGTTTTGTAGGAAGTTGTAGCGACATATCATAGCAACGCCTGTAGCGCTCACTCTGTCATCATTCTTATTGTTGTTAAAACCACTTTAATGAATTTTACACCGTTGATCTTTTTTTTTTCTTTTGAAATTAGAAAAACTGTAAACTGTGAACTGTACCACACAATATCTCCTTTTTATTCGAATAACTTCTAGAAGCCTTTACCGTTGATTCAATTTAGCGGGATCACTATTTATTTTGACTCAAAATTTTGTTCTTATTTCTTTTTCAGGTTTAATGTATTGTTGTAGGTTCAGGCGAGTACCATACACTTGTAAATGTTAATGAACTTTTAAATTATACACTTATATATTATATATATTATATACCGCTGCCCCCGCCACGATATCAAAATCGTGCTTGGCGACTTTAATGCCAGGGTGGGCAAGGAAGGTACCTTTGTTCCAACTGTCGGAAAATTCAGCCTCCACCAGAACACCTCCGATAACGGAATGAGGCTGATCGACTTCGCCGCAGCACGAAACATGGTAATTGGTGGTACCAGATTCCAGCATCTCGACATCCACAAAGCGACATGGCTGTCTCCA
Organism: Megamerina dolium; assembly: GCA_963854835.1. Classification (NCBI taxonomy): domain Eukaryota; kingdom Metazoa; phylum Arthropoda; class Insecta; order Diptera; family Megamerinidae; genus Megamerina; species Megamerina dolium. Next base: position 55,238,193 of record OY978530.1, read on the forward strand.
GATCATCGTACAAGAAACCAAATTGATCATGTGGTGATGGACGGAAGGCATGCTTCCAGTGTGATGGACGTGAAATCGATCCGTGGTGCCAACATCGACTCGGATCACTACCTTGTTGCAGCTAAGGTGCGCACACGCTTATGTGTCGCAAATAACAAGAGAAGTCCCACACAGAGAAAGCTCGACGTCAGTAAGCTGCAATCACCAGAGACAGCAGATGCATTTTCCACTCGACTATAGGATCTGCTTATGCAGAACACTCCCCCACTTGATGATACATGCACACGGTGGACACATATATCCCACTCCATAACTACTGCTGCCGAGGAGGTAATCGGTTACTACCGGCCTTTGAGGAATGAGTGGTATGATCAGGAGTGTCGCGAGGCTATCGCAGAGAAAGACGCCGCCTACAGAAGAACCCTGCGTGCAGGCGCAACGCGAGCTGTTAAGGAGCGGTATAGAGAGAAAAGGAGTGCAGAGAGACGTCTTTTCAGGCGCAAGAAGAAGGAGTTGGAAAGACGTGAGTGTGAGGAGATAGAGATGTGTACCGACAAGAATGAGACTCGAAAATTCTTTGAAAAGATCAAGCGCCTGAGTGGAGGTTTAAATCCCGGAGCCTCTTCTTGTCGTGATGGAAATGGGAATCTGGTTACGGATGTCCAGAGTGTACGAGCCTATGGAGGTAACACTTCTCCACGTTACTGAATGGCGATGCTACGAACAATTCCGCCAGTGGAGGAGAATGCCCGATAACCCCAATTACAGATGATGGTGTTGAAGTTCCACCACCCGACTATGACGAGGTTGAAACGGCCATTTTAAGGCTGAAGAACAACAAAGCTGCAGGTGCTGATGGCCTGCCTGCCGAGTTGTTTAAGACCGGAGGCGATGAGCTGCTCACCCGCATGCACCAGCTCATAAGCAGAATATGGTCGGATGAAAGCATGCCTGATGATTGGAGGCTCAGTGTTCTCTGTCCTGTACATAAAAAAGGAGACCCCACAATTTGCGCCAACTACCGTGGAATAAGTCTCCTGAGCATCGCGTACAAGGTTCTATCGAGTGTACTGTGTGAAAGGTTGAAGCCTATGCTCAGCAACCTGATTGGACCTTATCAGTGTGGCTTCAGACCTGGTAAATCCACCATCGACCAGATTTTCACACTGCGCCAAATCCTGGAGAAGACCCAAGAAAAACAGATCGACACACACCACCTATTTGTTGATTATAAAGCCGCTTTCGACAGTCCGGTAAGGGATTACCTCTACGCAACAATGTCTGAGTTCGGTATTCCTGCAAAGCTCATTCGACTTTGTAGAATGACACTGCATAACTCCCGTTGTGCAGTGAAAATTGGGAAGGACCTCTCCGCACCGTTTAATACCGAACGGGGTTTCAGACAAGGTGATTCGTTATTGTGCGACTTCTTCAATCTTATTATGGAGAAAATAATACGAGCTGCTGATCTACGACATAATGGCACTATCTTCAACAAAAGTGTCATGCTGTTAGCGTATGCCGACGATATTGACATAATCGGCATGAACACGCGAGCAGTCAGTGCAGCATTCTCAGAGTTGGAAAGAGAGTCGCGTCGGATAGGTCTCACGGTGAACGAGGGCAAGACGAAGTATCTAGTGTCAACAAACAAAGAGTCCCGGCGTCTTGGACAGCACGTCACTGTTGACAACTACGCTTTTGAAGTAGTAAGGGACTTTGTCTATCTTGGAACCAGCATTAACAGCAGTAATGACGTCAGCTTGGAGATCATGCGTAGGATAACTCTTGCTAACAGGTGTTACTTTGGGCTGAGTAAGCAATTGAGAAGTCGAGCCCTCTCTCGAAGAACGAAAACTACACTCTACAAGTCTCTCATCATGCCTGTCCTAACATATGGCGCTGAAGCCTGGACAATTTCCACCTCTGATGAGCGAATACTTGGAGTTTTCGAGAGAAAAGTCCTACGCAAGATCTTTGGACCTATTTGCGTTGGTGGCGAGTACCGAATAAGGTACAACTATGAGCTGTACGAGCTGTATGCCGATATTGACATAGTAAAGCGCATCAAAATCCAGCGGCTGCGCTGGCTAGGTCATGTCGAGCGAATGGAAGAACACGCTCCAGCTAAGAAGGTATTATATTCGGAACCCGCTGGAGGACGACGCAAAAGAGGAAGACCAAACCTCCGGTGGAAAGACCAAGTACTGGAGAACCTGACGGCGCTTGGAATTTCTAACTGGCGCCAGCTAGCGAAGAACAGAGATGGCTGGCGAAGCATGTTATTTTCGGCCTAAATCGATATTCGGTTGTTATGGCCACATAAGTAAGTAAGTATATTATTATTATTATATGACTTTATTATTATGGTAATATTTCGCAAGAGATTATATACATATATATATATATATATATATATATATATATATATATATATATATATATATATATATATATATATGTATATATATATATATATATATATATATATATATATGTATATATATATATATATATATATATATATATATATTATGTTCTTATTATTATTTATCTTATTATGTCACTGTTTTTGTATGTTAAAGATGAACAAAATCCGTCTTGTAATCTTTAGCAACATAATATTTTTTTTTCAATATTCATATTTCACTATATAATAAGTTTTCCACACTACTTTAGTTCATCAAAAAATCAATAACCAAAATAGTTATAATATAATATTTATCGCACTTTAAAATAATAAATTTTCAGACGATCTCATTAAACAAAGTAGCCGAAAAAGTTAATATATTTTTAATCAAACAGTCCCTGGTCGAGCGCCATGAAAAATTTTCAGAATTTTGCAAAATATAATTTAATCGTTTTAATAACCCGATAACAAAAAAGCCGACCCTTGATTGAGCAAAATTCAACTGAACTCTTTATTCGGTATCATAAGAAAATAATAGAATAAGAAAATTAGAGTTAAGTACATATGTATAACAAAAGGTAGGTAAGGTAAGTATATATTTAAAATTCAACATTTAATCATAGAGCTACTGATTTTGCCCACTCATTGTAATAAAAGGTTCAGTTTGTTCTGTCCCTTACGGGATTGCAGAACCTAAATAGTGAGTATTTGGAAGAAGTTGAACTTTCTCTTCCTCACCTTCAGTAAAACTTCCATAATATTTTTTAAGGTTAGAAGAGGTAAGGCTGAGCGCCTTAGTTTTAGTCAATATTTTATACTGCTGCAGAAATTTCTAAAACTTTCTCGCTTTACTTCTCTGATCTCCTCATTATAAAGTGTCAGAGTATTTCTATAAATTTTCCAATCACCAGGCTTTTTTTAATAGGATGCGAACCGTAGTTCTGAGTTTCTTTAAGTCATTGTTCCACCAAGGTACACCCTTTTTGGAGCTGACCCTACTTATTGGACAGCTGTCCTCATAAACCTCATAAACCAAAATAAAGGCTTTATTTATGCCTTCTACCACAGTTTCTTATTCTATTTCATTCTTGATATTATTTCCCAACTTGAGCTGGTTTAAATTTGTTCTCAGGTTTTCAAGATATTTTTTGCAATCTGTTTTCCTAGGTTTCGAATTTTATTATTCTATAATCCAACATGGATGGTTAGGTTGACAGAAACTAATTTATAACTAGTTCACTACCCCAAGTATTTTCTAGCGTTATGACGCTGTGTGTGCTCGTAACAAAAGTTGGTGTATTACCAATGCTTAATAATTCTAATCTATTTCTTAGAATAAATTCAAGAATGTACTAACCCCTTGTGTTGGTGTCCGTACTACCCCAGACCTAGTTGTGCGCATTTGCGTCGTAGCCGAGTATCATCGGTATCTTCTTCCACCATTCTTTGGATTGCCGCAGGTGCTACCTATGAGTCGCCGTCGTAGCCGTCGCTACTATTATTTCTTTTGCAAACCTGTTTATGTGTACCGGGATTTGCACTGCCACTAGGTACCTCTAGGGAAATTTCGAAAGTCAAAGAAAGTTCATATTATTAGTAAGTATCAAACATTATTTATTAGATTTTTATCAACATCTTATTTGGCTCCCGAATATCCAGAGATCTTTAACCTCCACTATAATCAGTTTAGACCTGAGCGTTACCCTCGCAATCACCGCCGGGGAAGCCTTCGCGTGATGAAGGTTCATTTGCGCAACTCTAGCGCTGTTTATCCTGTAGTTGCTGACTCAGATCAAGTGTATCCACTGTCAGGTCCTCATAAAATTCTCACAGGGGACTCTATGCTAGTCATCTCCTGGCCTCAGATTTAACATGGTCATGTCGAGTTCGTCTGGCTCCACACTCTCGTGAGATGTGTGTTAAATTGACGTCTTCAACTTTTTCATCCTTGGAGACCTCTTCTTCTATTTTTCAAGCTATATCCTTAGTAGAATGTTCTCTAATGTAGCCACATTGCCCTCTCCTTATCATACACTTGCACGTCGTTAGTTCACATCCGTTCCATCCGGATAACTTCGGAACTTTTCCGCTGAACCACTCAGCTACTTCTTCTGTTCCGCAGTCTACCAGTATTAGTATTAGTCGAAAGTTGATATTGTCGAATTTTAACTTTGGTTTCTATTTTTTATACATCTGCTCCACTAAGAGTTCCTCAATCTTTCCCTCTTCCTCACGTGCGAGTATTTGTTCAGGGTAAAGTTGCAGGAGTACAGTCAGTCTAATACCTTTAGTGACGCTAGCACAGCTAACGTCAGGCTAATTATACTCATAGACGTTGTAGGTTTAGTCCTACCGTCCAGTTTTGTCTTCTTGAAGACTCTAGAGCCCACTTGCTCACGGCTTTCCATCCGTATTTGTCCAACTATGATTCCAATATGTTTCGTCGTAGGTAGTGGTTTATTCCCTTTAGATATCGAAGTATTCTTAGAGCCCAGCCTTTGTTCCGAACACTTAGCTTTCCCGCCGCAACCCAATTATTTTAAATAACCTTAATACAGCGCCAAATATTTTATCTCTCGTCCTTTACCATCCGTCCGCTTTTAAGACCTTTTTGGCTTTAGTACCTTGCGTTCATTTTTGCTCTCATTTAGTCGCAACTATGTCGGACTATACGGGATGTTGTTCAACTAACATCCGTTCAAAAAATTTTACATATCACAAAAGGTAGCTCGTTCTTTCAGCCTTCCCTAACTCTTTTCGCAATTTCCGTAACTTTATGCTCTCATCATTTTTTTTACTGCGTTGAAATGCGCGTCTAGCTTGGTTTCATTTCCATGTATGATAGTTCCGCATGCTTTTCGGGCTCGACAGAAATGTTAACATTTTACTTAGTTCTCCTCCCATGTGGATAAGTTCATATTCGCACTGTATTTCTGTTTCTATTTTACTGAGGTGAAATGCCCAATCCATCCTTTTGCACTCATTAGTGCTTTTTGGTTTCTGGTTTCCTGGTTTCTTTGGGTATGGCAATTGTATGTACATATGATTATAGCCACTTCTGACATCACTGTTGTGTTTTATATTAATAGAAAAACCGTAGATAAAATTCCGATTTACAGCGTTTATTCCATGTTTTTGGTCTAAATGAATGCCAAAATATTTAACATGGGAATGCTGTGTAATTATTTGCCCATTAATTTTAATAAGTAGGCAAGTACACATTTCGTTTCATTAACGGCAATTTTCCAATACGAAAGCCAGTTTCTCAGAACGTAAAGATGTGCTTGCAGATTCGTTGTAGCTGTAGTCAGACTTCCGTGTGTGCTTAAAATAGCCGTGTCATCCGCGAAAGTTGATACCATTTTGTTATCATTTAAAGGCATATCTTCTGTATACAAAAGATAGAGAAGAGGCCCCAACTCGCTGCCCTGAGGAATATCAGCTCTTATGTTAAAAGGTGTTGACATAGACGATTTGTATTTAATGGCAAAATTTGCTTGATTTTATGGATCAACACTTCATGCCAAACTTTTTCGAACGCTTGAAAAATATCTTAGAAAACGGCCGTGCAGTACTGTTTATTTTCAAACGTACTCCTTATAACGGAGCGACTATCAAGCTTTAAGAAACTCCGAATAACAGGTATGATTGAGGATGGTACCAAGAAATTGGAAGGCACCATAATTAACTGTTATGAGAAATTGTGTCTATTAAGAAGAAGTAGACAGGGAAATGCGGTCCCGTGGTGAAACGCTGAACTCTCAATGCTTCGAAAACTGTCCAGAAAGTTCTGAATAAGACCTTAAAAACCCAAAATGAAGTGGACTATACTAATCATCGACTCACTCAGAGAGTATATAAGAAAAAGGTGAGGTAGCCAAACTAGAGTCTTATAGAATGAAATCGAAGGAATAAAAGAAACATCTAGACTTTGTAAGGTCCTTCAATAAGATCGAGCAATCAGGCTAGATTCTATTCGAAAACCTGAAGGCTCATATACCACTTCTAAATCGGAGATGTACAATGTACTCCTAGAAACACACTTTCCGGGTACTAGGTCGTCTTCTGTTGATGTCTGCTGTAGTGCTGGCGTTAACGGTAGAAATGGTGTGACCACCAGATACAATTGATATATCGCAAATTAGATAGTGACGAAGGAGTCGATAAGTTCTTCCTTATCCTGCTTTGCAGACTATAAGTCCCCTGGACTCGATGGCATATATCCAGTAATGCTAAAAGAGAGAGAGGAGACGGTCTGAAAAGATCCTGAAAAGGATCTTTACAACTTGTCTTGCTCACGGTTACATACTATCTTAATGGCAACGTGTGAGAGTAGTCTTCATTCCTAAACAATTAAAAGATGATTATTCTTTCGTGAAAAGTTTTAGACAAATCAGTTTGACATCGTTCCTACTGAAAAGTTTAGAACTCATGGTAGAAACATATATTCGAGCGAGAGTGCTGTCGAATAGTCCTCATCACAGAAACCAACATGCTTACCAAAGTGGAAAGTCTTGTGAGTCAGGTTTGCATGATCTTGCTTACAGGATCAAAGCTGGACTGGAAGCAGATGAATACACTATGGGAGTGTTTGTGGACATTGAAGTGGCTTTCGACAATGCTACTTTTGACTCAATATGCTCTTCTGCTGAAATGCATGGATTTAATCGATTCGTTGTTAAATGGATACACTACTTACTCTCTAAGAGGTTGCGACGAAACAATTACGGCTAGGATTAGACAGGGCTGCCCTCAAGAGGACGTCCTGTCTCCCCAGCTCTGGTTTTTTGTCGTAGATTCTCTGCTAACAGAGATGTAAGAACTCGGATTTCATATCCAAGCATATGCAGACGATGTTTGTGTTCAACTTGTGTACTGTTCAAGAGAAAACGGAAGATGAATGGTCTTAATCTTCCAGCACTGCAAGGTGTGACACTCAACTGCAAAGTAATGTTTTGTAATGAATTCGAACAAAAAGCTGTCAAACTTTCTTTTGAAACTTGGAAGGAAAGATGTTGGCTTAATGGTCGGAATCATCACAGGACATAATCCATGCGGCCAACATATGGCCAACATAGATATCATTAGAAATCCAATATGCATGTCTTATTTGGAAGGGGAGGACAGCCTGCCCTGCCTTATCTCCAGCAAGCAAGCATAGATAAATTCCATTCTCTAGCCCCAGGAGAGATATTTAGATTCGTTAAAGAATTTGGAAAATTCTATCGGGAAGATTAAAATCACCTACCACCCCTCCCACTTTCCCATATCTTTCTTCCTTTCCCTTCCGACTATCTCCCATTATCCTGAGCTTTAAATACAATTTGCTTCTTAGCCTGAGTGTTTAAGTGTGTATCACTCTACTGGTACCACTTGGCTCACCCTAACATCCATACATCCATTCATATAACCCTGGAATGGTGACGTTATTTTTTATCTTCTAAACATAATGTGAGTGCCGTAGCTCAGTGGTTAGTGTGTTCGCCTTCTGATCTGTAGGTCGTGGTTCAATACCCGGCTGATGCATAACAAATTTAATATCGAAAAGATTTTTCTTTCGAACGGTACCCACCTGTCGGCAAGCAATTGGTAATTCTTCTGACAGTAACAACTTGCCATGAAAAAGCTTCTAAAAAGAACTCTGTGGCAAAGCTCAGAAAAAGTGATGTCACAAGTGTTCTGCCGTTCGGAACCGGCTAAAATAAGTAGGTCCATTCTAATACTGTCCAAAATTTAAGACGCACAACAGTAATGGAAGAGAAGCTCGGCCAATGAGCCCTTTGGGGCTTTAAGTGCCACATATTTATTTTTTTTTTAAACATAATGTTCTTCGATTCGACGAAGTTAGTTTTAAAACTGACTAAAATTTACTTTTATTTTACACAAGAGGCACCAAGCTCAAATTTGTGTTCCTCACAAACGTGTATCTTGCATTTTTCGCACCATAACTTAGTCATACGGCGTTTTGGGTAAGGGCAAAATCCACAAATTTTTCTCTTTGTCCTTCGTTGTCATTTCTATTTTTCCCCTTTTTGATTTTGGCGTTAACACTAGCTGTGGTTTGCCGTTGTATTTGCCTTCTTTTGGCGTTTTTGGGTATTTCATCTTTTGCTCAGTCACATGTATTGTGCTCAGTTTACACGTATTGTGTGAAGCTGCTGCACATAATCTCTACGGCTTAATAATTTTGTGGCTAAACACATTATGGGTGTAAATCAAATAATTGGTTATAAATGCTATATTCAAAATGTCTAAAAACATGCACATGGGCGAACGACTAGTTTTATTAGAATATGACGTAACTCTGCCCATCTGATCGAAAGTGTCGACCTCTTCTTCAGTGCTGTTGTAGAACTGGACCCAGCAAGGCTTTTTATATTCGGGATTTAGAAATCTTTGTTCTAAGAAGACCGCATGGAAACAATTTTATTCGGTTTCGCCTTGTAAAAAAAGAGTGAGCTCGTTAACGTAATAGAACAGCCTTTTTGTCCGTTCGTCCGTCTTTGTGTTTTCCAATTCTTTCTTTTTATTTGAAAGTAAAGTTACCGCAAACGTTAGGTTGAAGGGCTCGCACAAAAATGGTTTTACCACCTAAATGGATGTGAACTAGTTATCCATGATTATGTTTCCGTTCGTTCCATGTATAAGCTCGATATAAATAAAAGTACTCAAAAGGTAAACTTCGTCAATTCCATGAAGTTTGTCTTCATTTGCTACAAAAAAAAACACTTACGTCATGCTCACGCCGCTTAACGTCTGCTCAACTTTAAAGCACAATTCAAACTATCGTTATTGCAAAAGAGGGTCCTATATGACAAGCGAATGGAGAGACAAGCAGCAACGGTGTTCGGCGAATCGACGAAGGTAGCCCTTGCAGGGTTAAGGATATAACAAAATCTACTATCAAATATTGTTTTGTGTTTTGGGTTTAGCCAAAGATACTAGTAATATGGTAGTAGCTTCTGACGAATTAATAATGATGGAACAGTGTTTGTGGCCATACATTTGCAGCCACGATGCTGACAAATTTAGCTTCAGAGCTCCTTTTACACATACATATATGCAGAGGGTCAAACTTTTTGGCCACAAATATAGCAAAAATTGAAACTACAATACATTAATTCGACGTATATTTGCCCGGAAAACGATGAGTCTAAAATTAATTTTAACTCTCCGCATTAAGAGAATTGAGTATTTCTATACATATTAAATTAATATTTTAAAATATTTTGTACGGAAAGGAATATTTATTTGTGGAAATATGTTGGTCGAAATTGGTTTTAGGCTCATGGTATTTTGGAAAACTCAAAATATGATAGTATATTGGATTTGTGGGTGGAAAAGTTGATGCCGTAGCTCAGTAAGTTGTGCGTTGCCATCTGATCTGTAGGTGGTGGGTTCAATCCCTGGCTGAAACATAGATTTAATATCGAAACAATTTTTCTTTCGAACGGTGCCGACCTGTCGGCAAGCAATTGGCAATTCTTCCGGCAGTAACAATTTGCCATAGAAATGCTTCTAAAAGAACTCTGTGACAAAGCTGAGAAAAAGTGATGTCGCAAGAGTTCTGCCGTTCGGAACCTTCTAAAATAAGTAGGTCCCTTCTAATACTGTTCAAAATTTAACACGCACAACAGTATTGGAAGCGAAGCTCGGCCAAAGAACCCTTCGGGACTTATAAGTGCCGCATATTTATTTTATTTATTTATATTATATATTCTTCGGTCCGGCTTTCTTTTCTTTTTTAAAAACTATTTTACTTACGACTTATAATTTCAAATATTGCTATTTAAATTTTGGGGAAGTTTAAATTTACATGGCGTTGGTATTTCGATACTGACAAATGCTTTAATTTTTATGTTTGTAGTACTTTTTGTGCTATCCATGAGAAATTTCGTAATATTATCTTCATTTCGTAAAAAAGCTATCCTTTCGTTTGTGAAAAACACATTCAATGAAGAGAATATCGTGCTAAAGGTAATCCAAGACCAAAAAATCGAACAAAAGTTGCTCTAAAATCAAGGTAATGTTGACAGTTTTCTGTCAGTTTATCGTGGTATGGTGCAATTTCAATTTCTCCGCTCGGTCAAACTGTGAATAAGGAACATTAATTGAGTGCTAGACGTCGTTTGTGTGATGCTATTCTCAAAAGGAAAGGTTTGTGGAAAACAGCTCTTGACTTTTGTACCACGAAAATGCGCCATCTCACACTGAACACGTTCTTCGTGCCTATTCGCCAAAAACTTGGCTCATATTGTTGCACAACCACGTCTCCTGACTTAGCTACGTATGATTTCTGGTTATTGGATAAACTCAATAGGCCTCTTGTGCCTTGGCGTATGACGCAGCCAGTTTAATGTGTCGACCAATGCCACAAGTAAGTCAACTAGAAGCGGAAAATGTAAATGGCAAATGCTTCATTTGTAACAAACCAGGGGTGAGAACTGACTCCAACATTGGGTTGGTTGCCCTATCATTCACATCTCACAATTACAGCGTGTGCAAAACAACTTGGCAAACCAACATAAGTGAAAAAAAAAAAGATCGATATGATCACACAAACAACATATATACATGTGCTTGCCTAATTGGATCTAAAATATATTTACGTTGCGATTTTTTTGAGTTTCAAAACTATTGCAATAACGTCCCATTGAGTGATTCATCTTTAACGAGTACTCTTTGACGCAGAATCATATATGGTGCGCGACATAAGAGTTCTTATCCTAAAGTGAACCCAAATACGGGTGCTTCGGGTAGTCGATTGCGATCCTTCCGCTCTGCCTAAGCAGTCATTTTGACCACTTTGAATCCAGCTCTGGTTGTGGTTCCTCCTTTCTTCCATTTCTTGTCTCCTACTTGTTTGCGTAGGCTGCGAATAAGGTATTAAAATCATTTTTATCTAGTCACTGGTCTATTTTGCATAATTCTTTTATACTTAAAATTTTATCTTTTTTTGCTTTTCATGTAAAATTTCATTTTGTATTAAATAAGAAAATAATAATAAAAGTACCAATTATACCACGAAAGGTATACCATTCGAGCCGAACACGCTAATATCGGTAATATTACTGTGAATTTGACAGTAAGTGTGTAATTCGGTTTTCGTCCTATAACAAGAGTTTTTCGCTGCTCTCTTGTGCACCCTGGCTGGCTAAGTAATACCCCAGCTGGAAAATCAAGGCACGCGTAACAACGTCTTCTGATTTTACAGCCAGATTCGCTGCCAGAAATAAACTGATTAATCTCCTTCCTTATTTCCTAGGATTCAGCTCCAGTAAATATTGGGACTAGTGTACTGCTCCTGTGCTATTTCATCTATTCTCATACTTAATAGTGGTTGCTGCTGTCGTTGCTGTCTAGAAATTGTACATTTTCCAAAGTTGTGTTCTTATTGGGGTGACATCCTGACGTTCTGCTTAAGGGAGTATGTCATCGAAGGCGTGTGTCTACCGCTAAGCTACTTTTTCTCTCGAGATTTCTTACTTGAGTTTGGAGGGCTCTTATCTCCACAGCGTATACGGAAGTTCTGAGGCCGTCTTCTTCAAATTCCTCCGAAACATCTCTCGCTCCTTTAGTAAGTGTTTTACCTCCTGATTTCTTCTGTAAACTTCTACGTTTCTCGCGTCTAGTTGTTCAGCTTCCAACCCTTGGTTCACAATTCCTAATCTAAAGCTTCTGCTCCGTCTACATCTTCCTTTACATATATTTGCCTCGCACCAGTGGCGTAGCCAGGGGGATGAATATCCACTGTTAAAAAATGGACTTGTTAAAAAAGAAATATAGTAATATATAGGTATTTTTAATCATTCATTAAAAATTTATTCTTATACATCTATTTCATCTTGTTCCTCCCCTTTGGTCTAAATCCTGGTTACGACACTGCTTCGTACTGACTTTTGAGCAGATCACGTAGATCTTATAGCGTAGCTTTTAGGTCCATGCATGATGATAGTGCTTTGCCGTGCTGTACTTTTACGTACTCGTATTGCTCGTAAGTAGTGGGCCGCTTAATTAGCTCCCACGGAAGTCTGATGGCTTCCTGTATTGCAATATCTTCGGAGACACTATCTCCCATTAGATATTAACCCAAAACCCTGATTGAAACTATATCCGCCAGCTGTGTATTGCTTCCACTACAACACTTCATGTTATCTAAAGACTAAACTCCTAGCTTTCAGGCATCGAACTTTTGCTAATTTGGATTAATACAGGGTGCCTTGTATACGTCGTGAACCAAAATAGTTGTCTCCATGATTCTTCCCATATTAACAACGCTCTTTTCTACTACTCATCCACTACTTTTCATAAATTTCTACTACTATAATTTTAAGTTCAAAAGGTATGCAAAAAAGCAACGCTGACGAGTAGCCAAAAAGAGATCGGGAAATTAAACCGCCACTCAAGCGCTTGATCGTCTCTCATTCCTCAAAAACCGGTAGAAACAGATTACCTCCTCAGCAACAGAGGTCATGGAGTGGGATATGTGAGTCCACTGTGCGCAGGTATCATCAAGAGGGGGAGTGTCCTGCATAAGCAGATCCGATGATCGAGTGGTAAATGCAATTGCTGTTTCTGGTGATTGCAGCTTATTGGCGTCAAGCTTTCTCTGTGTGGGACTTCATTTGTTCTTTGCGATATATAAACGTGTTCGCACCTTAGATGCAACAAGGTAATGATCCGAGTCGATGTTGGCACCACGAATCGATGTCACGTGCATCGCACTGGAAGCATGCATTCCATCGATCATCACGGAATTAATTTGATTTTTCGTTCGTTGATCTGGAGACAGCCACGTAGCTTGATGGATGTCGGATGTTGAACCCTGGTACCAGTAATTACCATGTTTCGAAGTCGATCAGCCTATTCCGATATCGGAGGTGTTCTGGTGGAGGCTGAATTTTCCAACAGTTGGACCAAAGATGCCTTCCTTGCCCACCCTGACATTGAAGTCGCCAAGCACGATTTTGATATCGTGGTGGGGATACCGGTCATAAATTTCTTTGAGGCGCTGAGAGTAGCTCTCTTTGGTCGCATCAGCTGTCTTGTCCATGGTCGTGGGCACATATAAGCTGATAATAAACAATTTTGCCTCAATGCAGATTTCTGCCATCCGCTCGTTCACAGGTGTGAACTGTGTGACAAGATGTCGCAGTCTCTTGCTGACAACAAATCCGCATCCGAGTTTGTGCCTTTCAGCATGGCAATTGTAGTAGATGTCACAGGACGCTCTTTTGGAGCAGCCCTGTCCTGTCCATCGCATTTCCTGGAGAGCGGTGATGTCAGCTCTGTATTTTTCGAGGATATCAACCAGCTGGATAGAGGCACCTTCCCTATACAGGTAGCGGACGTTCCAGGTGCGTATTCGTAAATCGTGGTTCTTATTTCATTTGAAGGGGTTCGTCAACAAAAGGGGTTGTCTTTATCCGAGGCACGGTTTGATTTTTCATTAAGTGAGAGTTTTTATGTGGCCCAACGTACAACCTCTAATCGGGGAGGTTTTCACCACACACTTTGGCCGCCTCCCAGCGGGTGCCAGGAAGACGTTGCCCGGTGGACGCCACATGGAATACCCCATGAAGATAACTTCACATAACAAGCAGAACTAGCTACATGTGGCACCATCTTTATAGAGTGAAGGTGCCATTACATAGCTCATAGAACAAACTACGAGAAATCCAGTGAGTTGACTTGCGATGAGTTCAACAAGGATTGCGCTAGCAGCGTTGAGGCAGTTAGACACGTTACTTTGCGAAAACACCACCAGAAGTAATTTAGTTTATGCAAAATTCGATGTCTGTAAAACTGTTTAAGAAAATGTCACTTCAAGAAGCAAAAAAATCGAAATGAGACAGTGTCTACGTTATGTTACGTTTCGCCTGTCCAAATATAAGCAACATCCATTTAAGAAAAATTTTAAGTGATAACTTCTAAGTTAAATTAACTTAAATTAGGTTGCCAAGATGGCACATGTAGAAAACCTAGAACTGAATATCATCCCTGTAAAAAATTGTGCAACTAATCTCTAAAGAGAGTAGTACGGGATTAATTTCTTTAGGTATCAATCGGAGATTGATTTGTCTCTGATCGATCTTTTTAGAAATGCGTTGGAGATCAATTTCAAAATTTATTATTATATTTAAAGATTTTCTACACTTTCAAGTGGGCAGTTTTAAGTCAGCAATAATATGCTACAGGTTCGCGCAGGTGATATAACATACGATAACCATACACACCCAGGTACCCAGCTTCGAATACTCGTCAAGTTACAGAAAATAGGTAAATTTTGAAATAAATTTAAATTTGAAATTTTGCTTAATTGTCCTCTCTGAGGTTGTTGAGTGCGAACGCAAACAAACGTGTGTGCGCAATATTAAATAAATAAATAATAAAAAACAACTAAAACCCAAAATAGATGCCCGCAGAAAGAAGAGGAACCAACTCCACAAGTGTATAAATATAATATACCTATACAACAAACTGAACATAAAATATAGATACTGTGTCTATTTGTTAATAAATTAAAAATTATTAAAATTGATAATAAATGAGTGTAAAGCGCTCTCCACCCCCCGCGCGTAATTCTCCTTCAACTAATGTTATGGAGATTAAAACAAGTGTAGACGCATCTCATGTAAATAAAAACAATGCTAAAGAACTAAATAGAAATATACTTCTAATCTCGTCTTTACCAACAAATAATTTGAACAGTGCACACTCCAACACAACACAGATCAACGGTACTTCTCTCTCGTGGAGCGAACAATGTCCCTCTCCCAATCTTATTGAGGGACCAACAACAGCTTCGAATAGCAACTCCGAAACTCATGTTTATAAACAAACAAGCAGCAACATTGTTGATAACACATTGAATGCAAATAAGTCAGAAACAACAAAAGTACAAACAGGTATGGACAGATACATTACAATTAAAAGGAAATTAAGCCCACAGAAATTAAATGATGGTAATAAGGCAAAAATAAATAAAACTAAAATAAATGAAGATGGAAGTGCTTCAGTAGGAAATAGATTAGCATTACTGAGCGACAAAAACCATGCAACTAATTGCATTGACTTGGGTTCTACATCTAGTACCTCTAATGCCAAACCACCTCCAATTTACTTGCGTGAATGCAGTACCAAATAATTAGTAGACAATCTAACGCGCATAGCTGGCCAAAATAACTTCCATATCGTGTCGCTAACGAAAGGAAACATTAAAGAGACAAAAATACAAATATATAATGAAGACAATTACCGCGCCATTGCCAAATTTCTCAATGAAAACAACAAAAACTTTTACACATATCAGCTCAAAAGTTCCAAAGGTCTTATTGTTATCGTCAAAGGTATAGATCCGAATGTAGAACCAAATGATGTAAAAGCACTGGAAGGAAGCACTGGAAGAAAAAGGCTTTCCGATAAAAACAGTTATAAATATGTTCAATAAAAATAAGGTCCCACAACCAATGTTTAAAGTTGAATTGATTCCCGAATTCAAAAAACTAAAAGAGAATGAAACACATCCTATTTACCAAATGCAATACTTGCTTCACCGTAAAATTACAGTGGAAGAACCACATAAGCGTAAAGGCCCTGTACAATGCACAAATTGTCAGGAATTCGGCCATACTAAGAGCTATTGCACCTTAAGAAGCGTATGTGTTGCATGTGGAGATCTCCATCAGACATCAGCATGTACTTCTAAGAAAAACATCCCAAATACTAAGAAATGCAGTAATTGCAATGGTAACCATACAGCAAACTATAGAGGCTGTCCTGTGTATAAGGAATTAAAAAACAGGTATAATCAGAGTCAGGCAACTCACTCCCAAGTGGCTACAAAATTTCAAAGTGATGTTATACAAAACAACGCAAATATTCCAAAAATGTCATTAAAACAAACTGAGCAACATTCAAAAGAACCAATTGCCCAGCCCAATGGAACCGTTGAATCTATGATTTGCAATTTAACCCAATGCATGACACAATTTATGTCTAATATGCAAACTATGATTCAAGAACTGATTAAAGCGCAAAATCAAATGTTACAAGCTCTATTAAATAAAAAATGAGTGTCCTTAAGATCTGCTTCTGGAATGCAAACGGTATTAATAACCACAAAATTGAACTAAAGCATTTCTTAGATAGTAAAAATGTTGATGTAATGCTTCTTGCTGAAACACACCTTACAACCAAGTACAATTTAAATATACCAGGATACACATTCTATAGCACTAACCACCCTGACGGCAAATCACATGGTGGTACAGGCATTCTCATTAGAAGCAGAATTAAACATTATTCTTTTGAAGAATATTTAAAAAACTACTTACAAGCTACTTCAATATGTCTGCAATGCCTTAACAAAAATATAACACTTTCAGCTGTGTACTGTCCACCACGATTTTCAATAACCGAAAAGGTATTTAAAGAACTCTTTGACAAGCTAGGAAAGAGATTCTTTGCGGCTGGTGATTATAACGCCAAACATACGTATTGGGGCTCTCGTTTAATAAATCCTAAAGGAAGGCAACTGTATAACACTATAATAAATCCACAAAACATGCTCAATTTCATGTCTCCTGGCCAGCCAACATATTGGCCAACAGACATATCGAAAATTCCTGATTTGATTGATTTTGCAGTCGTTCGAACTCTTAATCGAAATATTGTCACTGCCGAAATAAGTTACGAACTATCCTCAGATCACTCTCCTGTATTATTTTATCTAAATGAACGCCCTCCATTGTCAAAACTACCATTTAGGCTGACATCCCCAAAAACAGATTGGCTGAAATACAAAAAGTATATAAGTAGTCATATCAACACCAGTCCTGTAATCCAGTCTGAGATGGACATCGATGATAATCTAAACATCATCAATACCATGCTCACTACTGCTGCAATAGTTTCAACCCCACGTGATTACCAAAAACAAACGAATGTTCGTATAGCCACCAACACCCAAATTGAAAAACTCGTTAATGAAAAGCGCCGGCATAGAAGAGAATGGCAGACATGCCGGTCACCTGCATCAAAACAAAGACTTAAGTGTGCTGAAAGAGCTCTGAAAGAAGCATTAAAACAGGTTGAGGAATTTGAAGAGCTAAAGTATATCGAAAAGCTTTCTCCTATGACTACCAAAACAAATTCGCTTTGGAACTCTTACAAAAAGCTGAAAACGCCACTTGATGCAGAATTTCCAATCAGAAATCATGTCGGAAATTGGTCACGCACTGTAGAAGAAAAAGCCAACACATTTGCTATACATTTATGTAATGTGTTCCAGCCCAATCCGCCCGCAAACGACTTTCGAATCCCTCCACATAGCACTGCAACTAGTGGCTTCACTCCCCTCAAAATATCATCCAAAGAAATCAACGAGATTATTAAGTACCAACTTAATCCAAAAAAAGCTCCTGGTTTCGATGGCATCACACCAAAAATGCTAATTGAAATTCCAACGGCAGCTGTATTATTTTTAGTGGTTTTGTTTAATGCAATGCTAAAACTGGGCTACTTTCCTAACCAATGGAAAAAATCACAAGTAACAATGATCCTAAAGCCAGGAAAAGATAAAACATTGCCGTCATCCTACAGACCCATAAGCTTGCTACCATGTCTCTCAAAATTATTTGGAAAACTGCTGTTAGCCAAACTCAGACCTCATCTTGAAGAACGTGACATAATTCCTCAGCACCAATTTGGATTTCGCGAAAAACATGGGACGATCGAGCAGGTCAACAGAATTACCAATGAGATACGGAAAGCATTTGAATACAAAGAGTATTGTTCAGCTATATTCCTCGATGTTGCTCAGGCATTTGATAGAGTGTGGCATGAAGGGCTAAAGTATAAAATAAGAAAACTTCTACCAGAAAGCTCCCACCAAATACTGGAATCATACCTAGATAACCGTCGTTTTGTTGTAAAATATATAGACTTTTCCACAGAAGAATTCAATATCAAAGCCGGAGTTCCACAGGGTAGCGTTCTTGGCCCCATTCTATATGTATCCGATCTACCAACAGATGCACGGTTGTTGACATCTACATTTTCTGACGATACTGCTATTCTAAGCCGTAATCGAAACCCAATTAAGGCATCCACAGATTTAGGGGAGCATTTAGTACTTGTTGAAAAATGGTTATCTAACTGGCGCATAAAAGTTAATGAGTCCAAATGTAAACATGTAACGTTCACACTTAACAAAAGCACATGCCCGACAGTTACACTAAATAATATCGCCATAACTCATACAAATGAAGTCACCTACCTAGGGATACACTTAGATAGACGGCTTACATGGCGCAAGCACATCGAAGCAAAAAGAACTCAGATGAAATTAAAAGCTTCTTGTCTGCACTGGCTCATCAATTTCAGATCACCATTAAACTTGAAATACAAGGTCCTACTGTACAACAGCATAATAAAGCCAATTTGGAGTTACAGAATTCAATTATGGGGGAACACTAGTAACAGCAATATTGAAATTATACAGAGATCACAGTCTAAAATGTTAAGGATGATAACTGGTGCACCATGGTATATTAGAAATGAATGTATACACAATGACTTAAATATCCCAATGGTAGAAATTTAAGTTAAAAATACTAGACAAAAATATACTAGAAGATTACAAAGACATCCAAACACACTAGCAAGAACCTTGCTCAATACCTGCTATACTTCGCGCCTTCGAAGAAAGGACCTGCCAGCCTTCCAATAAAAAGAAGAGCATCGTACAAAAAACATTGCTCTAGATAATAAGGAGCTACTGTTGTTGAATTAGATTAAGATTTTAAAACTTATTGTTAGATTCTTTAGGAATAGATTCAATAAATAAAGAAAATGTATAATAAAAAAAAAAGAAAAAAAAATTTGAAATATATGAATCGGAATTATAATGAATTAAATGAAAATAAATTGTGTGATCTGTGCTGTACTGCACGCGGTAAATTAAAAAAAAAACAATTTTTTTACATGTGAATTATAATGTAATTAATGAAAATAAATGTTTTGTTTCGAATCGCGGCGAAGATCAAACATGGGCAAATTGTCAAATAATTAAAACAAAATATACTTGAGAATTGTAATGCAGGGAATGAAAATTTCTAACAGTGCGACTAGTCTATAGTTATACCTGATCGGATTTAAAAGGGTACAACTAGTCTCTTCATAGGACATGCTCTCCTTCTCAGGTACTCATCTTGTCGTGGTGTAGCAGCTTAATATGAGCTGGAACATGGCACATGAAAGACTGTATCATAGTCCAGCACGTAAACTAAGTACTACCTACGACGCACAAGATGAAAGTAGTTTACTACGATTCCTGGTCAGTAGTTAAGGGCTTACTAACAGTCCGAATAGCTTTTATAGCATCTCGGGGAGTAAGCAGTTCACCTGCTCAGACACTATCAAATTAGTCTGCCCTTAGGGAAGTGCGGCTATTATTTCTGACCAATAGCTAATTTTCAGTACGGTCATGTCTCTGGATTTGGGTTGCCGAATAGACGTGCTGGGGAGAAAAAACTCCTAAGGCAGAGTCCGCTCATGCCACAGACTGTTGTGGTAAGTCCTAGCCTTGGCATGGACCGACTCATAAATTACCTAAAATAACCTCCTAAAATCGCGGTGAAACAGCTATGCCTGCGAACTTGCTTGACGGAGTAGAGCCAAGCATAATACCGAACTTCGTACAAGGCCTGGCAAACCTACGTTTTCAATTTGCCTTCCCATTGGGGGCACCCAGAATACAAGTTTTAGTCAATTAAAGCTCTATGGACTTTAAATTTGAAAATAAAAATATGGACTGCACACCTTTAAAGGTGCAAAACGAGGTTAAAAACCAAAAAACTCCAGTAAATAAAGTGCTGCTGAACATAGTATAATTTAATAATTGCAATTATTATTGATAGAATCCAGTCATCGAACAGGGTTGATTCAAGTTAGAATAATATGTTCACAAAATGGAAATGTAGCAATTGGTGTCAGAAGGTGGACAACTGGAAAGCAGTTATCAAAGAAGAAGATATCGTCAACATTTGATGGCAACACGCTATTCAACATCTTCAAGCTTCAATTCGAAACAACACCTTCGATGAATCATTGGGACAATAGCGACAAGACTGCTGCTTCAATAGTCGCAACAAAAGATAATGCCTCAGAAGTGTAGCAGATGATTCAAAAGAAAGATCGTGGTTGCTATCAACCCCTGTTGGACACACTCCAGTGCAAATGCAGAAATGAATATAAGGGCCAATTACACCAAGTGAAATAAGATAACGTAGTAATGAGAGCCTTCAGGATTTTGCTTCCGATATTGATCGTTTGTGTCATCTAACGTTCTCTGATAATTCGGAAGAATTCAAAGAGAAAATTAAAAGAGAGGCATTCATCGACGTGATGGAGAGACTAAGCGTGCTTTAGTCATGTTACCAAGGGCTACATATGTTGAGACAGTTAGTAGTGTTTTGACGTATGAAGTCAACTAGAAACAGAAACAATATATCTAATTGAAGCAGTATGTTCGGGATTAAAATCTGTATTGTATTACTGAAGCAACAGCAACGGGTCGACGTGGACATAAATTTTCA
Organism: Megamerina dolium; assembly: GCA_963854835.1. Classification (NCBI taxonomy): domain Eukaryota; kingdom Metazoa; phylum Arthropoda; class Insecta; order Diptera; family Megamerinidae; genus Megamerina; species Megamerina dolium. Next base: position 55,259,202 of record OY978530.1, read on the forward strand.
GATGAATGCTTCATATGTGATAAACGAGGACACATGTCGCTTGATTGCTATCAACCGATTGAGAAGCCTAAAGCAAGAGAGAGGAGGTAGTGCAAAAATAAGTTTACTGGTAAGTGCTTCACATGCGACAAAAGAGGACATAGGGCGCATAATTGCAGCCTACGACGCAAGAAACCGAGATCGAATTCTCCATGACAACGAAAGGAAGATCGTGATGCAGGCCATCGTGCTACTTTGGGCTACGTCAGCAATTGAGAAGTCGAGCCCTCTCCCGAGAAACGAAAATCGCACTTTACAAGCTCTTATCATGCCTGCCCTTACATATGGCGCCGAAGCTTGGAGAATTGCCACGTCAGATGAGAGAACGCTGGGAGTTTGCGAACAAAAAGTCCTACGCAAACCTTCGGACCTATTTGTGTTGGTGGCGTGCTTCGGATAAGCTACAACCATGAGCTGTATGAGCTGTATACCGACACCGACATAGTAAAGCGTATTAAATTTTAGCGGCCGTGCTGGCTAACCTAGCCGAGCGAATAGAAAACACGCTCCGTAGTTCATATAACTTATACTAATCTTAAAGGTTATTAAAATTAACTCTAAACTATTCGTATGCATGTATGTGCGTTGATAAACCATCAGAAAAAGCGGGAAATTGAAGTGGGAAGTTGACGTTCACATGAGTGAAAAAGAGCCCTTGAGAAGGGATGACGCATGTTGATTGTTGATGATTTGATTGATGAGGCAGAAAGAGTATTGATTGTTGAATGTTGGTTGGGGAATGTTGATTGAGAGAGATGTTGATTGGTGACAAATGAAATGTATCTCCTCAAAGTGATGTAACACTTGTGATCACCTCCACTTTTAGAGTAGTGACCTAGTAATTCAGTTTATGAGGGTTTCCAAACTGTAAACTTTGTGGCTTCTCAAACTACTTTTTCCTTCCATCGTAGATTTTGGGGTCAACGTAATTGCCAAACAAGTATCGAGTTGAGATATATGGTAGCGCATCGATAATAATACAATTAAATACTCGGAGTGCCTTTTTGTGAGAGAGAGTGAGTGAGTCCTGAAGTTCGTAATGTCTGCTGCTCTAACATGGTGCGTGAGAGAACAGTACGTACATTATGGAATATATTTCAGATTGTATTTCACATATAGTAATCAGAAATGCCAGAATGGCGGGATTAGCGTTATATGTAATACATCCGACTGATCTATAATGTGAGACTTCGGGTTAATGACGTTACGATGGTTGACTCGGGTCATGAAAAGCATCAAACAGTGGGAAGTTAACACCTGAGCCCATTCATACGCAGGTAAACTATGGCAGCGCACAGTTATCTTGATGCTTCGTCGAAGCTAACAAACTTGACTAGTGTAGTTATGAAGAACTGTACAAAGTAAGGAAGGGACTCGTAAGATGGTCGGTATCATGAAATCTTCAAGAACGTTGTTAAAATGATGCGGGTGTGGCCTTCAAAATGTTATATAATGCCCGAGCCACAACTCTCGAATCAGCATTTCCGTGATAGTTATCGTAAGCGGCCGGCGGTTGATATTCGTGAATCATTTCTCTCGTCGAATGAAGTATTATCTCTTCAGTTACGAGCTTGGAAAACTTTGTACAACGTCGCAGTGGGTGCATGCCCAATGAGCAGCGTGTATTTGTATTCGTACGGTTTGATGAATTAACATTCTGAGTTGCTATAAGGGACATATCGAGATCTTTCGGATGTTGTCTATTATTCACTTGTGTCCTATCCGTAGGGCTTCGAGCATCGTGAGACGATCAAGGTAGTTTAACGAAAATTATTCCAGTATGGAATGAAGAAACTGCTCAAGTTCGTGTAACGACTAATAGCTATTCATCAAAAATAGTGTTTTGTGCCATCAAACTTCCAAGAATGCCTTTTTTCACTCCTTCAAATACCAGTGATTTCATCGGATGTGCAGTAACTACCTCCTTCAGGCCGGTGACTTCAGTTCGAACGTCGCAAATAGGGAGGTGCAACTTGGTACGTAAGCGTTCTGACATGAAGGTCGCTCCGGAGTCTGAGTCGATCAAGCCACAGGCTTTAAATGTGTTGTTCTAATGTCGAATATATACCAGTGCTACTCCAAGGACCACTGTGGAATCTGCTGTTGAAGATTTTGCTGTATCCAAAGCTGTAAGCTGATTCTCAGCATTGACAGCTTGAAGCTGGGAAGTGAACGATTGACAACGTCGTCCAGAAGATGTTCCAGCCGAAGTTGGAACAGGAGTTGCTTCATGACTCTCGATGAGTCTTCCAATCTGTGAAGAATGGAATGGTGTCGCTTTCTGCAAAACGAGCACGTGAATCGACTCTTGCAGTTGCTGTAGTCGTGGGAGTTCTCGAGGCACTTTGTGCACAGTGTGTGCTTGCTCACTATATTGTATCTCTCACCGATTGACAATTTAAGAAAGACAATGACGAAGCGGATGTGACTTTCAACATAATGGGCAATCTCGATATGAAACGTTGACGTGATCTATGTTTACTTTGCGGGGGTTCACTGTAGGATTGTAGAATCGCTTGGGAGGACCAAATCGACTGGGTTTTCGATTAGGTTGCTGGCTGAATGGCCGAGGACCACTTCGTATATCTGAAACAGACTCCAGTGTCCGATACACTCAGATAAGAACGCGTCAAGATCGCTCCACTTCGGAATTTCACGCTTATCCTTCAACGATTGCTCCGTAGACACAGGTTTGTATAGTCAACGTTCAAAAGTTTCAAGTTTGTGATACAGTCGTTAAGGTGAGTTGTAAGCGCTTTAAATTGGGATCGGTTGCATTAGTAACCGATTGTAGACCGAAAAGTGTCTTTAACTGTATATTTATAAGTATCCTCTTGTTTTCGTACCGCAGCTCAAGATTGTACCAAGCGAGCGCGAAGCCATCATTAGTCAGGGGAGTCGACTTAATGATGCTATGAGCCTCACCACGGGTTTTTTGGAGTAAGTGGTAAAATTTCCCTACTAGGAATAATCGGGGGTTATTTGGATATAAGGCCGTAAACATATCTCTGAAGCTCGGCAAAAATACATAATCCCCGTAAGAGCATGTTTTGTCACATGGCGGCAAGTGAATAGGGCAAAATGAGTATTCATTATTTACTCTTTCAACGGGTGAATGCGGAATTGCGGGAGAAGACGAAACTGCGAGGGGTGCCACTTTGGAACTCAGATCGTGAAGATGAGCGTTGATTGCAGAGAGACACCGAACATAAGGGTTTAGACACTCTCTATATGCCTCTTTGATTTGACAAACGTCAACATCTTCGGCTACTTCATCTGTTATGAGAGAGCAATATGCCGTTTTGCTATCGCTCCATAGGGACTGGAATTCTTTTTTCTGTGCCTCCAACATAAATTTTGTGTGATCTTCCGGGTTTATGGCATGAAAATATCCATCAAATTCAATAACCTCTTCGGCTATAGCCTTGAAACGATTGCGAGCTCATATTTCGAATATTAATAGTTCCTTTCAGGGCACTTGCGCGAAATAGCGTGAGAGATTTTAAAAATGACCGTGTAATCCAGTTACTCAATATTAACTCTTAAGCAAATTGATTGCACAGCCGTAGCGAGAAAAAAGTAAAAACTTTTGCAATTTAATAAAAATGTAGTATTAAAAAATTCAACACCAAAATCGGTTGTTGGTACCCACTGTTATAGCCTAATAGCAATGGCTAATAAATATTTGGGACCAACAACAATTGTGAAGTATTTTCCTAGTTCGTTGTGAAATTGCAAAATTAAGGACCATTTTGATCTCGTCGGGCGTATACCAATAATGAATAATTGCCAATACGCCAATTAAATGTTCGTGAATGTGTGTATATGTGAGTCTCTCTTGTTTTTAATTGCATTAATATGTACTTCTAAATGTAAATGGTATCTACAATAAGTGATATATGAGCTTGGGTATTGTTTTTGCACATATATCAATTACCAACACTTCAAATCATGAGAGGAAGAAAATCAGCGGGAAATAAAATAGCAACAAAGTAGATCAACCAAAAATGCATTTTGCCGTCGACAAAACAATGTCCATCGTATCACAATATATATGTTGTATGCTTCTATTACGATTCACAACTAGACCAAGTTAAGTTGTAAATGTAACAACTCAACTGAACTAATTTTTTGCATTTCTAATTTTTGAATCACAATGCATTTCAGTTGTCTTCGTTAAGTTGCTGTCAACCTTATACTAGTTAGTTTTGATGGCAAAGAATCAGCTGTTAGTTATAATTTACAATAAAATGCGTTCTTTGCAATAAATTGCAGTGGTAATCCATTAATTAAATTAAATTCAGTTTCTTAAAAATAAAAACAAAAAATATATTTTCTAAGAAAATTAAGAAATCCATTAATTTGATTAAGTATATATATATACATATATATATATATATATATATATATATATATATATATATATATATATATATATATATATATATATATATATATATATATATACATAATATACTTACTTACTTACTTATGTGGCCATAACAACCGAATATCGATTTAGGCCGAAAATAACATGCTTCGCCAGCCATCTCTGTTCTTCGCTAGCTGGCACCAGTTAGAAATTCCAAGCGCCGTCAGGTTCTCCAGTACTGGGTCTTTCCACCGGAGGTTTGGTCTTCCTCTTTTGCGTCGTCCTCCAGCGGGTTCCGAATATAACACCTTCTTAGCTGGAGCGTGGTCTTCCATTCGCTCGACATGACCTAGCCAGCGCAGCCGCTGGATTTTGATGCGCTTTACTATGTCAATATCGGCATATAGCTCGTACAGCTCATGGTTGTACCTTATTCGGTACTCGCCACCAACGCAAATAGGTCCAAAGATCTTGCGTAGGACTTTTCTCTCGAAAACTCCAAGTATTCGCTCATCCGAGGTGGAAATTGTCCAGGCTTCAGCGCCATATGTTAGGACAGGCATGATGAGAGACTTGTAGAGTGTAGTTTTCGTTCTTCGAGAGAGGGCTCGACTTCTCAATTGCTTACTCAGCCCAAAGTAACACCTGTTAGCAAGAGTTATCCTACGCATGATCTCCAAGCCGACGTCATTACTGCTGTTAATGCTGGTTCCAAGATAGACAGAGTCCCTTACTACTTCAAAAGCGTAGTTGTCAACAGTGACGTGATGTGCAAGACGCCGGGACTCTTTGTTTGTTGACACTAGAGACTAGACCCATCCGACGCGACTCTCTTTCCAACTCTGAGAATGCTGCACTGACTGCTCGCGTGTTCATGCCGATTATGTCAATATCGTCGGCATACGCTAACAGCATGACACTTTTGTTGAAGATAGTGCCATTATGTCGTAGATCAGCAGCTCGTATTATTTTCTCCATAATAAGATTGAAGAAGTCGCACGATAACGAATCACCTTGTCTGAAACCCCGTTCGGTGTTAAACGGTGCGGAGAGGTCCTTCCCAATTTTCACTGCACAACGGGAGTTATGCAGTGTCATTCTACAAAGTCGAATGAGCTTTGCAGGAATAACGAACTCAGACATTGTTGCATAGAGGTAATACCTTACCGGACTGTCGAAAGCGGCTTTATAATCAACAAATAGGTGGTGTGTGGATTTGTTTTTTTTGGGTTTTCTCCAGGATTTGGCGCAGTGTGAAAATCTGGTCGATGGTGGATTTACCAGGTCTGAAGCCACACTGATAAGGTCCAATCAGGTTGTGGTGCATAGGCTTCAACCTTTCACACAGTACGCTCGATAGAACCTTGTACGCGATGCTCAGGAGACTTATTCCACGGTAGTTGGCGCAAATTGTGGGGTCTCCTTTTTTATGTACAGGACAGAGAACACTGAGCCTCCAATCATCAGGCATGCTTTCATCCGACCATATTCTGCTTATGAGCTGGTGCATGCGGGTGAGCAGCTCATCGCCTCCGGTCTTAAACAACTCGGCAGGCAGGCCATCAGCACCTGCAGCTTTGTTGTTCTTCAGCCTTAAAATGGCCGTTTCAACCTCGTCATAGTCGGGTGGTGGAACATCAACACCATCATCTGTAATTGGGGTTATCGGGCATTCTCCTCCACTGGCGGAATTGTTCGTAGCATCGCCATTCAGTAACGTGGAGAAGTGTTCCCTCCATAGGCTCAGTACACTCTGGACATCCGTAACCAGATTCCCATTTCCATCACGACAAGAAGAGGCTCCGGGATTTAAACCTCCACTCAGGCGCTTGATCTTTTCAAAGAATTTTCGAGTCTCATTCTTGTCGGTACACATCTCTATCTCCTCACACTCTCGTCTTTCCAACTCCCTCTTCTTGCGCCTGAAAAGACGTCTCTCTGCACTCCTTTTCTCTCTATACCGCTCCTTAACAGCTCGCGTTACGCCTGCACGCAGGGTTTTTCTGTAGGCGGCGTCTTTCTCTGCGGTAGCGTCGCGACACTCCTGATCATACCACTCATTCCTCAGAGGCCGGTAGTAACCGATTACCTCCTCGGCAGCAGTAGTCATGGAGTGGGATATATGTGTCCACCGTGCGCATGTATCATCAAGTGGGGGAGTGTTCTGCATAAGCAGATCCGATAGTCGAGTGGAAAACGCTTCTGCTGTCTCTGGTGATCGCAGCTTAGTGACGTCGAGCTTTCTCTGTGTGGGACTACTCTTGTTATTTGCGACACATAAGCCACCACGGATCGATTTCACGTCCATCACACTGGAAGCATGCCTTCCGTCAATCACCACATGATCAATTTGGTTTCTTGTATGTTGATCTGGAGACAGCCATGTCGCATTGTGGATGTCGAAATGCTGGAATCTGGTACCACCAATTACCATGTTTCGTGCTGCGGCGAAGTCGATCATCCTCATTCCGTTATCGGAGGTGTTCTGGTGGAGGCTGAATTTTCCGACAGTTGGACCAAAGGTACCTTCCTTGCCCACCCTGGCATTAAAGTCGCCAAGCACGATTTTGATATCGTGGCGGGGGGAGCGGTCGTAAGCTTCTTCGAGGCGCTGAAAGAAGCTCTCCTTGGTCACATTGTCCTTCTCATCCGTCGGAGTGTGGGCACATATAAGGCTGATGTTGAAAAATTTTACCTTGATGCGGATTGTGGCCAGCCGTTCGTTCACAGGCGTGAACTGTGAGACAAGATGTCGTAGTCTTTTGCTGACCAAAAATCCACATCCTAATTCGTGCCTTTCAGCATGGCAATTGTAGTAGATGTCACAGGACGCTCTTTTGGAGCAGCCCTGTCCTGTCCATCGCATTTCCTGGAGAGCGGTGATGTCAGCTCTGTATTTTTCGAGAACATCAACCAGCTGGATAGAGGCACCCTCCCTATAAAGGGATCGGACATTCTAGGTGCATATCCGTAAATCGTGGTCCTTTTTTCGTTTGCGGGGGTCATCAACAAAAGCGGTAGTCCTTATCCGAGGCATATTTGTTTTTTTCATTGGGGGGGTTTTTTATGTGGCGGGTCCCAAACCCAACGCACAACCTCTAACTGAGGAGATTTTCGCCACTCACTTCAGCCGCCTCCCAGCGGATGCCAGGAAGACGTTGCCCGGTGGTCGCCACATGGAGGGCCCCCATTAATAATAATGAAAGCGCCATCACAGAGTAAGCAGAACAAGCTATATGACTACCCCTCATTAACTAATAAAGGTATCATCACATAGCGCTCAGATCAAACTACATGACAGCCAGTGAGTTGACTTGCGATGAGTTCAACAAGGATTGCGCTAGCCCCACCTGGTTGAGGCAGTTAGACACGTTACCTTGCGAAAACACCACCAGACCACCTACATAATATAAAATAATAAAATAATATAAAATTAAGAAATCAATTAATTTGCTTAAGTATATATATATATATATATATATATATATATATATATATATATATATATATATATATACATATATATATATATATATATATATATATATATATATATATATATATATATATATATATATATATGTATATATATATATATACATAACATAAAATACAAAAAGACTTATTTTTGATATTAATAACTGGGTAATTCTGGGATGAAACAATTTTGTATAAAAGTGTCCCACCCATAAGTATGGAACTGTTCAACCAATAAAGCATATATTCACAAAATATCATTTCTAAAGTTGCTTTAGCTTCTTCTGCGCTATCTCAATTTTTAGATCCCTGAGAACGCTTTTACTTGCTTCTCGCTTTTCCAATAAGTCTCTTTGGTGTTTTGGCGACTCTACCAGTTTTGGCCCTTGCCTCTTCCAATATCGGGGTGTTTTTCCACCAAGTCGACAAGGCGTTCAATTTGTTGCTTGTTTGATATTTTTCTGGAATAATTCTTCAAAATAAATATTAATTATACGCATATATTTTAGGTATTTCATCACAAATACTTACATTCCTTTTTCCATTTTCTCACAGCCATAGATAGCAAACAACCGATAAAAAGTAGTTGTTAAATTTTGACAACTCATACAGCTGAAATAAGTCTGGTTGTGAACAGTAATAGATGTAAAAACTTAACGAAGTACACTAAGAGAAATATATATGGATTTGACAACTACAACTCAACTAACACCTCAATTGTGAATCGCAATAGGGGCTGTAATTTCGTATTTAACTCAGCGAGAGGTTCGCTGTAAGTTAGAGCAGGATTTGTATAGCAAAAAATAAAGAAACTAACAATAATTTGTGCTGCAACAATTTACTAAATATTTCTTGTTGATTTTAGAGAGATATTTATTTTTTTTTGTCCATATACTTGTATTTATTGATTAATTGCATCTTTCTTATTTGGAAATTTACAATTTATATTCAAATCTTCAAAAACTATTATAATAGCAATGTGCTTAAGGAATAACATTTAATGACTTACTACAAAAATCACAAAGCAAAAATTTACAATTTGCAACTGGATTTTTTTTAATTATGTTGACATAAAAAGCTTTTTCTTTAATCTATTGATTTTAGAAGCCACAAGCAGCTGTATCGATTTAGGATTTTGATGAAGTTCCAGCTTTGCTTTATACTTTTCAATGTTTCGCCGCACTACATCAGAGACGGGATTTGAAGGTCGGAATTTGAAGGTCATTGTGAATGTGTATGTTTTTGATATACCATGGAGCACCAGTGATTTGTCTGAGCAATTTATTTTGCACTGTCTGAATTTTTTCTACATTTGTAGAACAGGCTGAACTCCACAGCTCTAAACCATAGCACCAAATAGGTTTTATGATGGCGTTATATATCAGGACTTTGTTAGGTAAACTGAGCTTAGAGTTTTTATTAATTAGCCAAATGAGTTGCTGAGACTTTCATTTTATTTGTAGTTGTTTGCTCTATATGTGTTTAATCCATGTTAGTCTTCTATCAAGATGGATTCCAAGGTAATTAATATCAATTGCTTGAGGTGCGATGATGTTATTCAATTTCACAGGGCGACACGTATCTTTTCGCAGCGTGAAAGTGACGTGAACGCTCTTTGCTTCATTTACTTTGATGTGCCAGTTTGCAAGCCACTTTTCAAGAAGATCTAAATGGGCGGACAGACTTCTGGATGCGCTTATATGATCATTATGAGAACAGAGGATTACAGTATCATCTGCGAAAGTAGAAACTACATGAGTCGAATGCAGTGGAAGATCAACAGTATATATCAAATACTGAGGAACGCCAGCCATTATATCAAATTCTCTTGATGTAAAAGAATTGTAATTCAATTTAAATTTCCGGCAAAGTAAATGAAAACTAAAGAGCTTGTGAATATTTTCTGGGAGATATTGCGTTATCTTATACATTAGGCCCTCGTGCTAGACTATCAAAAGCTTGGGCTGCATTCAAGAATATTGCAGAGCAGTATTTTTTATTCAGAAATGCGGTTATAATCTCTTTAGCGATCCTATCAATAGTGCTATGACATTTTCTAAAGCCAAATTAGTGATTCGGTATAACTTTATTTTGTGTAGAAGACTGATAGGTCTATATGATGACGGCACAGTTGGGTCTCTTCCAGGCTTAGAAATCATTATTATTTTTGAGATCTTCCATTGTTTTGGGAAGTAGCTATAACGAAGAATACCGTTAAAATTCACCGTAAGAAACAAAATAGCTATCTCAGGTAGTTGTTGAATCATTTTACCATATATTATCGTGGCGAGGAGCTTTTTTAGGGTTTGAATTCACACGAAATGCTTCTTTAACGTCGGTATAACGTAAAATAATAGGAGTTTGAACTATATGCGGAATGGTGATAGTTGGTTGGAAATTTGTAATTTGCGGGTTTGGTTGAAATACTCTTTTCAAGTGTTTGGTTAGAATACAGCCTTTTTCTTCATCAGCGCGCGCCCAGGATCCATCAGCTTTTCTAAGTGGCGGTTCGTTATCTATGGGAGACTTAAATTTGTTCGCAGTTCTCCATAAAGAAAAGTTATTTCCTTTTTGAGGGTCAAGCCTTTCTAGGTATTCATTAACTGCTCGATTTCGGTCTTCATCCAGTGCTCTTTTAAGGGCTTTGTAGATTTGATTAATTTCTGTTTCACGTTTGGAGATCTGGTTCTTTGCCATTCTCGAATAGCTTGCCTTTTGGTTGCAATGAGACTATCGATATCGGATTGGAAAGTGATAACAGAATTAGCTGAGTGACTTTTGCTCTGAGTAGCATGGTCATTGCATCATTTAATGTTTTATTTAAACGATCTACTACATTATCTATTTCTACCGGTGAACTAAGAGATAAATCGGTGTTTATTTTTCACTTACTTTCTTTCTGAATGTCTTCCAATTTATGAATTGCTTGCTTTGGATATTAGGAATGATATTGAGTTTCGTTAATGTTATTAAAACTGGAGAATGCTCCGATGATAAATCAACAGACGGTTTTACTGCCATGTCTTCGCGTTTCATATCTTTAATGATTCCAATATAAATGAAGTCCGGAATCTTTTTATTGTCTGTCGGCCAGTAGGTTGAGTGGCCCGAAGAGATAACGTCTAGATCTCTTCCAAGAGCACTATATAGTTGACGACCTTTAGTCGCTGGAGTTTTCAATGCAAAAAAATCCAAAATTCATTAAGTGTTGTGTGTTGGGAGCAATGGGCAACAACATATATGAGCTGGAGGAGTCTGAATGGCACTTCACTTGGCCTATTCCAAGCGAAAGACATAAAAAAATAACCTGAAATGAAAAGAGAGTAGTGAATGGCAGGAATTCCAGTGTGATTGTGAAGTGAAACAACTGGATAACTTCGTTGTGTGTTAAACAAATAGTTCGTCAGTCCACGGTGCACACCGTCTTTGTGTCGCTGCAACATACTTTCGCTTGCAAAGCCGGAGTTTTGTTACATGTGGTCTGTTGTCCATAGTTGTTGTAACTGTTGCGTACTATTTTTCCACAACACTCACTAAGTACCTAACGCACAAGATTAGCACTTAGACCTAAGCTCCTAAACATTCCTCGAGTCTAACACACTAGTTGGCTGAAATAAAAGAATTATATTTTATCAATGATACTTGCGGTTTTGGGTATTCGCTTTATTGCTAGTGTTTTGTATTTTCTACTTTTACACTAATACTGGAGGGCCTCGTAAGGATCGCAGTATTTCACAATTTCTTAAACGCTAACACTTCGGTGTAAGACTCAAAACTGAAATTATACTGCCTTCGGTAAGCTGGCAGCTTATATCCATTTTTCTAACACTAGCCACATATCAATCTACCCACATACCAACATATAACATACAATAGTATATTCACAATAGTATATTCACACCACTTGTGTGTGTGTGTCATAAGCAGATTCGAGGGGGCCTACAAAAAACACAAACTAGAGGGTGGAAAGTGGAAACGCTCGATGAAGAAATTTTCAAACTCATTCTAGACGTGAACCCAGACTGTTCAAACGACGTGGACCGACAGGCTGACATGCTGTCAAAGTACGTAAGTAAAGCTTGCGACGCCGCCCTGTGCAGAAAAAGACAGAATATGTTTAGAAAGCCCACGTACCGGTGGAATCAGGAGATTAATACATTAAGAAGTGAATGTCATAGAGCAAGACGTGTCTCCCAAAGAAGCCAAGGTACGCCGGAGCATATAATACTACGTGAATGCTTCAAAAAGAAACGCAAAGAGTTTAAAAAGGCGATCAAAAGCAGCAAGTCCTCATGCTTCAAAGAACTCTGTGAAAGGGTGGACGAGAACCCGTGGGGCGACGCGTATAAGATAGTGATGTCCAAGGTCAGAGGTGGTAGAGGTAAAGCACCAACCTGCTCTATCCTCCTATCAAAAGTAGTAAAAACGCTTTTTCCGGCGCAAGACTTGCAACCGTATATGGTGATACCCCCAATAGAAGAAGTAGTGACAATCGACGAGTCGGAGATTATCTTAGCGGCGGAGAGATTCGGTAACGCAAAGGCGCCTGGACTTGATGGCATCCCGAATAAGGCGCTGAAGATCGCCATTAATCATAACACGAAGCCTTTTGCCGAGCTTTTTACGAGATGTTTGAACGAGGGTGTTTTCCCGAAAATATGGAAAAAACAGCGCCTGGTCCTCCTTCAGAAGCCGAATAAACCGGCGGGTGAGCCAAACGCGTATCGTCCACTTTGCATGATTGATACGATGGCCAAAATATTGGAGCGGTTGATATGCACACGTCTGGAACAACATCTAGAAAGGAAACAACCTGGTCTGTCCGAGAACCAATTTGGTTTCAGGAGACATCGGTCGACCATAGACGCAATTAGAAAATTGACGGACATTGCTGGCAAGGCCATAGAAGGCACTAGATGGATGCATGGCGATAAAAAATATTGTGCAGTAGTGACACTAGACGTACAAAATGCCTTCAACTCGGCAAACAGGCATCTTATTATGAGGGCATTGGAGGCAAAGGAAACGCCAGCGTACCTAATGCGAATAATAAATAGTTATCTGTCTGACAGACTACTGTTGTATGACACGGACGAAGGGCCCGAAAGCTACGTGGTGACGGGTGGAGTGCCGCAGGGATCTGTACTTGGCCCGCTACTGTGGAACGTGCTGTACGATGGGGTGTTAAACCTTCCATTGCCAAAAGAAACCCAGATAATTGGCTACGCGGACGACATTGCCGTGACGATCGTTGCGAAGGAGCTCTCACAAGTTCAGAGCATCTGCAGAGAGACAGCTTCGAAAATTAAGGATTGGCTCACGACAACAAAGCTCCAGCTTGCGGTACAGAAAACAGAGGCTGTACTTATCACGAGCAGGAAAAAACTAGAAAAAATCACCCTAAACATTGACGGCTACAACATTACAACGCAACCTTCGTTGAGGTATCTAGGTGTAATGATTGATGCGAGGCTCAACTTCAAGGCGCATATCGAAAAAGCCTGCGGTAAGGCGGCAACAATGACAGCGGCTCTGACGAGAATCATGGCCAACATTGTTGGCCCCAGCCAGAGTAGGAGAGCGCTCCTGGCTAAAGTTAGTCAATCAATACTGATGTACTGATGTATGTTTTTTGCTCTGCGGCAAAAAACATACTCGAAGAAGGCGAAGATAGTTTTCAGGTTAAGCGCTATTAGAGTTGCATGTGCATTTAGGACAGTGTCACAAGAAGGTGCCGGTATTATATCTGGCATTATGCCGCCGGACATAATGGCCTCGGAGTTGGGCAGAGTATATAACAGAACCAAAAGCCTGAATAGGCGGTTAACGGCAACCGAACGGAAAGAGGAGAGACAGACGAGCCTAGACGAATGGCAAAGTCAATGGGAAGCCGCAGAAAAAGGGAGGTGGACCCACAGGCTCATCAGGAACGTGCAAGCTTGGGTCGAAAGAGTACACGGAGAGACAGACTACTACCTTACGCAGTTTTTGACGGGCCATGGTTGTTTCAGAGAGTACCTCCACAGATTCGGTCATGATGACACGACAGAATTTTCATTCTGCAACACTGTTGGCGAAAACGCTCAGCTTATCTTTTTCTTCTGCCTAAGATTTGAGACGCAGAGAATGACCATAGAGAAGATAATAAATGAAAGGATGACACCTGATAACATTGTGAGCCATATGCTGCGATCGAGTTTGGTGTGGTTTAAGATGAAAGAATGGGCTGCAATAGCTCTCAAGAAGCTCAGGAAGAAGGAGTGGCAGCGGAGAAATATAACTGCAGCTGTGTGAACGCCATGTACGGGATGTTTGAAGAGGCATATTAGCTCAGCTTAGTCCTGCGAAGTAGTCCTTAACGGCGGTCCCGCAGGACACAAACAAGCTATAGAGGTCGGAGTTAAGGGTTTAGTACGTAGGCGTACAGGTTCGCAAGTCCAGCAGAGTAAGATAATACTGACTGGGCGTGGTCCCGAATGAGGTGTACCTTTAGCGGACAGTATGAATCGTACATGCCGTCTATGGTGGACGGTATCTAAGAAAGATTCCCCCTTCGAATACAAAAAGAAAAAAAAAAAAAAAAAAAAAAAAACACTTGTGTGTATGTATGTATGTGTTTATGTACACGATCGATGCACTCCCCATGTGTGTATATACTACGTGAGAAAGCAACTTTTGATATTCACACACATGAGTAGTCCACATGATTTTAGTTATCATGTATGCTTACACAGGTATGCTTACGTAAGTGCAGAACTACGAATTGTGTGGGAAAGTGCTTTGTCAGAATTTTCACACCCAACTGCAACTCAGTTGGCGCAATGTTCTGACATTCCACAAATATTAGCATGGATTGTGTATATCACAACTTCGAACAATGTTGGTATGTGAATGGACACATATGTAGTTCACAATTTCGGGAAATATGTCTCGAGGCAAAATATTAATATGTGCATATTTCATATTTTGGCTCGCAACATCCCTCCCTTCTCTCAGGAAGAAAAAAATATCATTATGAAATAATAATAATTTTTTCTTATAAGGAAAAAGTTAAAATTATACTTATTCTGTAAAATTAAGAATAATTCAAAGTGTATGATACTATGAGGAATAAAATACGAAATATTCTTTACATATATGGTTACTGGTAATTCGGTGATTATGGTGCCCATGATGTCGATGAGTTTAATGCTAGTTGTTGTCTGCTTAGGTTTTTTAATAGTTTTGTTGAAGTCTAGTGATGAAAACAGTAACTTCTTCTTTATCAACGTTCAATTTTTGTTTCGGCAATTAGAGCGAGATTATTTACATTGGGTTGATCTTCTGGCTGTTTTTTCACGGAAGCGTTATCTGGATTATTATCTTGGTTTAAGTGAAAGTTGGTTTGGTGTGCTTGTGGGTTGATGCTGGTGTCTAATGCGGAAGTGTTCAAGTTTTTTTATGGAATGATATGAACAATAGCTTGCAAAGTGGGTTTTGTTGTACCGCACTGCTAAGCAATATTGTCGATGTGAAACTCTGTACTTCTGGTGTAATTGCTTACTGATTGGAACAATAATGCATATGTAATGTTGGTTCTGTTGTTTGTCATATTCTTCTGATGTGTTATTGGTTGTAAATTTTATTGTTTTGTAAGTTTGTTATAGGTACTCGCTGTACTAGGCCTGCTGGGTTTCTGCTCTGGGTTTATTTGTTCTTTACTCCCTCAAGGATGGTTTTGTGTCATCATTTTCTTAGTTGTTGCTGTTGTTAAAGCTGTTAATGTTGCTGCGTTGGCATCTCTCGAAATTTCACTGTATGAGTTGATTTTGGATTCTCGTGGACATACTGCTGCTTTCTTGTGATTGTAGGGGAATTACCAGATTCTTTTTCAATAATAGATCACTTACATCGACTATATATATTATAACTACTATATCTACTATATCACTTTAGTTAATTTTTCTTATTAAGATTTACATATATTCTTATATACCATATAAAAATAATTTTTTTTTGTAATATTCATTTATAATCTATACTTAATTTTTTAAAAAGTATTAAAAATGCATTGTTGTTTGGTATAAAAATATAGTGACTACATTGCATTTTCTCTTCATAGTTGCAATGACCAACTTTTCGTACTTTTAGGTGGTACGATTTTCAATATTGAAATTGGAACCTATTTTGTTACATATATTTCATCTTATTTTTCGCAAATATATATATAGATTTTTTTTATATTTATTATTATTTTCTGCTTGTTTTGTATTCAACCTAGTTAACCTATTGCCTATTTATCATATTCCGTCATATAAATCCTAACGTGTTCTTACTATACTGTATTTACTGTATATTTGTAATTGTAATTTTCCTTAAGATATTGTATTATATTACGCCGAATTACACTTCAACGCGATGAATTTCAACAGATGTCTTTATACGCATGAACACTGCGCCTAACTCTTTCTAATTTGCAAAATATTCTAAATTTTTACAATAATTCCATAACTTTTTGTGTTTCATATCTAAATATTTTAATTCTTCTTTGCTATGACCATTTTGTCTCTTTCTATTTGTTTTTAATCCCTTAGAAAAACCGTATATTTCTTTTTGTGTTTGGTGTTCCACTGTTGATGCTGCACTTTATCCACAGTGTAGTACTTTCCAATTTCGACTTCAGCTATCTCTTTAGTGTACCTATATTTCCTAAGGACTCTGTATTCTTGTACGAAGGGAAGGATAGGAGAAAGAAAAAAGAATAAATAAATGTAATTCTAATATAATTCCCATAACGTTGAGGAATTTTATACTTCCATGCCCAAAACAAAAATTTTCATAGTTGTGCATTTGCTTGGGTTATGTGCATTTTGTTTGAAATTTGATTCTTGTATATCTTTGCTTAATATGGTCAACGTGCTATTAATTTTATTATTTTTTTTTTGTACGGAATTTTTTTTTTGTACCAAATTTTTTTTAATTTCTGTAGTATTATGTATTTTGTTTAGTCTGAAAACTTAATTCTCTTGTATCTTTGTTTAGTACATTTCGTTCTCATGCTTTTATGCATACTCGGTATTATGTTATTGTATGGTGCTATTTGTAAAGGTTTGGATCATCGAACTTAATATTAATCTAATTTTGGTTGGAAAGGTTTTATTAAATTATTGTGTGAAGCTTAACTAGTAGTTCTTACTTCACACTATTGTATTTTATATCCTAACTGAATTTTTTTTCTGCCACAAATACTAATAATTCGTTAAACTACTATTACTTATTGATAAAAATGTTTTAGTAAGTTGTTATGGTACTTTCTAACATTTTGTCCGATTTTAATAGTCGTCGTTACTGGACTGTCCACATGTATCGTATGGTCCAGTCCAGATGGCACTAAATTTAATTTTCCTAGTCCTATTTCTCAGTAATACTTTATCACCTATTTTAAAAATTATAGGGTGGATCCCTTTGTCGTATTGAATTTTAGCTGATTTCTTTGATTTTCCCTTACTAACTCGTGTGACCTTTGTAGTTGGTATTTTAATACTTTATTTTGATTATCTGTACTGTACAGAGGTGATCTTTTGTTTTTAGGTTTGTCGGCATATCAATATTGAAACCTTATAGAACACTGAATGGTGTACGTTTTGTCGAAGTAGGTATGGTGTTATTGTGTACGTGCATCGCTGATGCTAACCATTGGTCCCAATATGACCCATCTTCTTTATCAAAACTCCTAAGATTTTCTGCTAAAAGTCTGTGGCTCCTTTCGAAAGACTTTTTTAACACCCAGCATCTTGCATGTATCGGAAAACAATTTCGAAGTGAAATTTGTACCATTATCAGTCACTAAAATTTTTGGTATGTTATATCGCGCCATAACTTCGTTGTAAAACGCTTTTGCTACCGTGCTAGCTTCAGCATCTGGTATAGCAACACAAATAAAAAATTTGGAAAAATCATCTTGAAATGTAAGTATGTATTTGTTTGCAGATGTCGTCACTGGAAGAATTCCTACCATGTCCATATATACCTTTTCAAATGGCTTAGATGGTGTATCAGTTAATATCATTGGCATTTTCGTGAGTCTTGAACACTTGTTAGTTTGACATTTTTTTAAATTTTTAACATATTCTTTAATCTGGCTTCGCATACTGTATGGTAAATAACCGTTTTTCTTAACCTCAAAAAACAAAAGCTAAATTAGCTACGAAGCCGATATTAATTTATATAAAACAGAGCGATGTGTAAGGTTTGGTTGCCATCAAAAAACTAATTTATTATATTATATTCAAACATATAAAAGTATGATCTCAAAGAACAAAGCATAAGAGAATTGACTAACGGTTAAATCTCATTTTATTTTAATTTTAATATTAATCTGTTCAATTATATTAAATACATAAGAAACACAATTAACGGATCAATCGTAGTATATACAGGGGTTCTCAAACCATGGCCAAACAGTTATAGCACAGATGTTCTTAACGTTTGGGTATGTGACCCAACACATACCTTTCCACCTGTACTGTTATCTAATCCTGAAATAAGTTTTCAAAGCGCCCTGATGCCCTTCTAGAGGTGAATCGTGGAAGTTGCGAAGTATCGTCGATATATCCTTCTCATCAGTGAGAAGTTCCGCGTTCATGTTCTCCTGATTTTCTTCATTTTCATCTAGTTCTAACTCGTCATCAGAGCTTTCATCAGGCTCTTAGTCGACTTTATTCCTCGCCATAGAATGAGTCACAACCATTGTTGACTCCTGATTCGGTCGTGGAACTCTGCTGAGGGCATGTGCGTTCAAGTTCCTTTTGCCTGGTTTATAAATTATTTCAAAATTAAATTCAGATAATTTGGCCTGAAACGTGCTAACCGTGATGTCTTATCCTTTAGGTTTGAAATTCCTCGTGGTGGCTGGTGGTCGATGTAGATCTTGAACGGTCTACCAAATAGATAAGCTCGATAATTCTTCACAGCCCACACGATGGCGAGGAATTCCTTTTGGATGGTGGAATACCTTTTCTCAGCATCACTGTACGCCCTGCTCGCAAAGGCTATCTTTTCGAATTTCACCTTGTGATAGAATTGCACCTACAGCCTCGTTGCTAGCATCTGTTGTTAACACAAAAGGTTTAGAAAAATCTGGGTAGGCTAAAATTGGCGGAGAGCAAATTGCTTTCTTCAAATCTTCAAAAGCTTTCTGACATATTTCTGTCCATTCTTTTCTAAGGAGTTTGTTGATTGGCAGTGCTAGCTATATTCTCAACAAATTATGGGTAATAATTTACTAAACCTAGAAATGCCTGAACATCTTTCTTATTTTTGGGCACAAGAATATTTTTAACACATTCCACCTTACCAGGGTCTGGTAACGCTACTTCCTCAGTACATTTATGGCCTAGGTAAGTTATCTCTATTGACATAATCGGCATGAACACGCGAGCAGTCAGTGCAGCATTCTCAGAGTTGGAAAGAGAGTCGCGTCGGATGGGTCTCACGGTGAACGAGGGCAAGACGAAGTATCTAGTGTCAAAAAACAAAGAGTCCCGGCGTCTTGGACAGCACGTCACTGTTGACAACTACGCTTTTGAAGTAGTAAGGGACTTTGTCTATCTTGGAACCAGCATTAACAGCAGTAATAACGTCAGCTTGGAGATCATGCGTAGGATAACTCTTGCTAACAGGTGTTACTTTGGGCTGAGTAAGCAATTGAGAAGTCGAGCCCTCTCCCGAAGAACGAAAACTACACTCTACAAGTCTCTCATCATGCCTGTCCTAAGATATGGCGCTGAAGCCTGGACAATTTCCACCTCGGATGAGCGAATACTTGGAGTTTTCGAGAGAAAAGTCCTACGCAAGATCTTTGGACCTATTTGCGTTGGTGGCGAGTACCGAATAAGGTACAACCATGAGCTGTACGAGCTGTATGCCGATATTGACTGCGCTGGCTAGGTCATGTCGAGCGAATGGAAGAACACGCTCCAGCCAAGAAGGTGTTATATTCGGAACCCGCTGAAGGACGACGCAAAAGAGGAAGACCAAACCTCCGGTGGAAAGACCAAGTACTGGAGAACCTGACGGCGCGTGGAATTTCTAACTGGCGCCAGCTAGCGAAGAACAGAGATGGCTGGCGAAGCATGTTATTTTCGGCCTAAATCGATATTCGGTTGTTATGGCCACATAAGTAAGTAAGTAAGTTATTTCTTTTCGTAGAAACTGGCACTTTTCTGTATTTAACTTCAAGTTATGTTTACGTAAAAGTCCAAATACTCTTCGTAAACGCGACTCATGCTGTGCCAAGTTCCGACCATAGACGACGATGTCATCCAAGTAGACAAAACAATCTATACCTAGAAGTTCTGTTATTACAAGGTTCATTAGTCTTTGGAAGGTGGCAGGGGCTCCTGTTAAGCCTAAAGCCATTCTATTAAATTCATAGTGCCCAACACTTGTAGTAAAAGATGTTTTTTCTCTGTCTGATTCTTTCAATAACACTTGATGATACCCTCTGCCCAAATCAAGTGTAGTGAAATATCCACAATGACCTAACTGGTCTAATATTTCATCGATGCGTGGAATGGGAAAAACTTGTTTAATATTGGTGTCATTTAATTTCCTGAAATCTACTACCAGCCTCCACTTTCTTTTGCCATCTTCTGCCGCTTTCTTTGGCACCAAAATTATGGGAGAATTCTAGGGCGATGGGCTGGGAATAATTATGTCGTCTTCCAACATTTTGTTTACTTGCATATTGATTTCTTCCTTATGCGCTTCTGGTAGCCTGTACTGTCTTTGGTTGATTGGCGCCTGGTCTGCTTTTATTGGTATTGTGTGTTTTATACCTGTGGTGTGAGACAGTTTGTCGCCTTCCAAGAAAAATAAATCGTGGAATGACTCAAGTATTCCATCTATGGATCTCTTTTCTTCAATGTTTAAGTTTTCGTCTAGCTTAATTGTTTCTAATATTTTGGTAACCCTTTTTTGGCTATCAGTTTCATTAATGTTATTTATTTTATGAGCTATGTCGTATTCTTCGTGTTCTAAATGATTAAATTTAATTATATTAGTTTTAAGCTTATTATTTACAATATATGAATCTGTATTCGTATTGAGAATTGGGACATAAACTGTGTTATCCGTCACAATGTCTCACCTAAATATATTCCAGGAGATACTTCCTGTTTCTCTACTATACTTGGTTCGAAATTTGTATTTACTTTAATGGGGACTACCTTCATAGTTCTCCCAGGTACTACAACCTCACTGGTGTGTAGTATTCTTTTACCCTCGTTCAACGGTTTGAGAGGGAAAGTCATCAAATGCTGTTTTCGTTCACCGAAGAAAATCAGTTTCTTTTTCATAGTATTGATAACCGATCGCTTCCATAAATTGTCTCTACCTAGGATGCCATCAGCAGGTATCCCTCTTTCTTCAGAGATTAAGTGTAGTTCTAAAATCAAATCTTTAGTCCTTTCATGTTGGACTGCTATTGACCCTAATGTGGTGACAAATCTTCCAAATGCACCACTAAAATTTTTCCTTAAATATCCCTTCTTGCTAACAGATTCTTTAATCACTGATGATTTTATTAAACTGGTATCTTCCCCAGAGTCTACAAGTGAAATGAGTTTTCCATTTTTTACTTCCACACACGGAAACTCAATGAACACATCATCTACATCAGAGACTCCCAAACAGTAGCCATGTTTGTTATTACTGGATGGGAAAGATGCTTCAACAATCCCCTTGGACGCTTGGCTACCAACTTCCGCCATCTTGCTATCCAACTTGGAGGGTGTGTCAACAATCTCTAAGGACGCATAGCTGTCACCTTCCATTTCAACTGGCCTACTTTTAGCAAAATTGTGGGGTCCCCGGTTTATTGGTCGTACCTGGGCCCCCCGTAGTTTCCCTGGGTTTTTTCCCATTCTTTGCTTTTATAACAGTTGGCGATCCTGTGTCCCGGCTTCTTAGAAAAAAAAACATTTGGTCTCAAAATATCCACGATTGGGGCCTTTGCTTTCTTGACCTCCCTTACTAGGTGCAGGTGTTTGATTGCCTTTTCGTTGTGACCTGTTATTGCTGAAAGGTGTGCATGACAAATTGAACTCATGTCCGTATTTTTTACACTTTATGCAGTAGGGCATGTTTTTTTTCTCTTAAAACAGTCGTCTCTGGTGTGCCCTTTTTTGTCACAGAAGGAGCAGGTAGGAACTTTCCTTTGGCTATTTTGAGGACTTACGCTATTATTATGATATTTGTTCATTCCGAATGGCATCTTGTAATTTCTGTTCTGGTGAAATGCCACTGTATTACTGGTCTCAGTCTGGTGAACGTCGTTTGAATATAGTGCTCCCATATTAAACTGATTGAATCGTTGTCCTCTTTCAAGCAGAATACCCGTATTTACGGCCTCCTCTACTAATTCTTCTAACGAGCCCGTCTTACCTAGCATATGAGTTCTTAACAATGGGTCTTAAAGGCCTGATATAAAAGATGTCCTCGCATACCCCTCTAGCTCTTTTAACAACGCTTGGTCTCCGATCCCACCATATCTATTCCTAATACATTGTATCGCCGTGGATTGTAAATCACCTAATCTCCTTGAAAAACACGTATATCCTACTGAGGTAGTTGGCGTGCGACTTGTATTTGGTGCGTAAGCGGTTCCAGGCGAACGGTCTTCAAATATGTGTTTCGCAGTGGTGTATACTATTCCTCTATATTAGCGAACTTCTTACTTAGCACCAAGTTATAAGCGTTACCATATAGTCGTTGTTTCATACCTTTCCGTGATGCACCTTTGATTTTATGAGCTGAAATTGCACGTATGTGCTGTGTTGCTTCATCAAGCTCCACACGAAGTCGATTGACTCGGTTATTGCAACGTCTAGTTCTCTTGCTAATGATTCGTAGGATTTCTTGTCCATTTTGCCCCAAAAAGGCAAACACACACTAGAATTAGATCCTGTACTGCGTTAAACGTTGAACGTAAAACACCTTGTATATACAAGATATTTCGCAGTATCCTACCGGATGCGACAAAATGCTGCGTACTATTTTTCCACAACACTCACTAAGTAAATAACGCACAATATTAGCACCTAGACCTAAGCTCCTAAATATCCCTCGAGTCTAACACCCTAGCTGGCTGAAATAAAACAATTATATTTTATCAATGATACTTGCGGTTTTGGGTATTCGCTTTATTGCTGGTGTTTTGTATTTTGCACTTTTACACTAATACTGGAGGGCCTCGTAAGGATCGCAGTATTTACATTTTCTTACACTCTTACACTCTTAATGGAGGGCCTCTTAAGGATGGTAGTATATCACAATTTCTTAAACGATAACACTTCGGTGTAAGACTCAAAACTGAAGTCACTGCCTTCGGTAAGCTGGCAGCTTATATGCAATTTTTCTAACACTAGCCACATATCAATCTACCCACATACCAACATATAACATACAATAATATATTCACACCACTTGTTTTTTTTTTAATCGAAGGGGGAATCTTTCATATACACCGTCAGCCATAGCCGGCATGTACGATTCATACTGTCCGCTAAGGATACACCTCATTTGGGACCACGCCCAGTCAGTATTATCTTACTATGTTGGACTTGCGAACCAGTACGCCTACGTACTAAACCCTTAACTACAACTTCTGTAGCTTGTATTTTTTTTTTGGCCTTGCGGGACCGCTGTTAAGCATTACTTCGCAGGACCGAGCTAACCCAAAAAAACTCTTCACACACGCCCTTCAGGCTTATTCATCCGTTGCATGTATATTTCTACTTCTACGCTGCCTTTCTTTTGTCCTGAGCTCCTGGAGCGCTATTGCGGACCATTCCTTTATCTTAGACCACACCAATCTCGACTGCGGCATGTGACTCACAATGATATCGGGCGTCATCATTTCGTTTATGAGCCTCTCTATATCCGCTATCTGTGCTACATATCTCGAACAAGAGAAAAAGATATGCTCTGCGTTTTCACTGACACTGCTGCAGAAGGAGAATTCTGTCGTGTCACTCTGCTCGAATCTGCGGAGGTACTCCCTGAAACAGCCATGACCCGACAAAAACTGCGTCAGTTAAAAGTCTGTCTCTCTTCTGCCTATGCTTCTTTGGGAGAGCCGTCTCGCTCTATGACATTCGCTTCTTAGTGTGGTAATATCATCGTTCCACCAATATGCGGGCTTTCTGGACATATTCTGTCCTTTCCTGCACATGGCAGCATCGCAGGCTTTGCTAACACACTTCACCAACATGTCGGCTATTTCGTCCACGTCGTTCGAGCTGTCCGGGTTCTCATTTAGCATGAATCTGAAGGCCTCTTCATCTAGCTTTTCCAACTTCCACCCTTTGGTCTGTGTTTTTTGCACCCTCCCTCGAAACTGTGCATGCTTGCCGAGTTTCATCATATAGCAAGATGATCACTATGTGTGTAAAAGTCGCATACCTGCTAACTTGCCGTTCGCACCAGTGCACGGCTGGCGAACGTAATGTCAATTATTGATCCGCGACCGTTCTTCTTTAAGGTATTCTTTCCGCCGGTATTGAGCAACACCGCGTCTAGCACGGAAAACGCCTTAAGCAGAGCATCACCCCATCTGTTTGTATAACTGCTGCCCCATTCTTCATCCCATGCATTGAAGTCGCCTGCTATCACGTTTATCGTAGTATTTCGAGCATCATCCACTAGCTCGTCCAGGATCCTTTCGTAGTCGACATGCGTCACACTCGGCGGAATGCAGCAGCTGTAAAAATTAATTCCACAGATCTTCGCCCGAGTATACTGTCTTTTTCCAGTGAGTGGTTTATCTTGAAGGGAGTTGCCTCCACAGGCCCATATGGCAGCTTTGTTTCCATGATCAGAAATCCAGGTTCTGGCGCTTAAGTTCTTGTACTACTCGCTAATTATCGCAACGTCTATCTTCTTCTCATATATTGTCTTTATCAGTAGCTGCTGAGCAGCTTCACAGTGATTTAAGTTGATTTGTACAACTCACACTTGAGCCTTTTGCACGCTGCTTCATATAGGGGACACTTCTTACTGCCGATTTGGTGATCTGTATCCTCCTTCCCGTTGATTTTGCATGCTCCACAAAATGGTTTTTTGTCGCATACCTTTGCGAAGTGATCCTTCTCGCCACATTTCATGCAACTTTTACTCCTATCGTCTACGTTGGTACACTCCTTCGCCACATGTCCGTACCTGAAACACTTCTTTAGGTTAGGCTTTTCCCTTATTCGACAGACCACCCATCCAATCTTGATCTTCTGAGCGTCAAGCAGTCGCCGTACATCAAAAGCCGGAAGGCTTACCACCGCAGTCTGCGTGCCTGCATACGCCTTCCTGATGTGTTTGATCGCTCTCTCGTCGAAGTAGCTTAACTCCTTTACTTGCGATCTGATAGCCTCCACTATATCGTCTAGGTCGCGGATCTCCACCGATATCTCCTGTGTTAGCGCTCGGATATGCGCTTGGTCACCTAGCACCTTGCTTATCTCCTTCTCATAGACTCCCGTGTTCGTCATCTGCGCATTTTTTAATTCCAGCAGAATCTCTCCTTTCTCTGTCTTCCTGATCAGCGAAACATTCTCCTGCAGAGCATCGTCTTTTTTAACAGCCCTAAGTATGTCGCTGTATGACATGTTTCCAGCACATGCAATGACTATCGCATCCTGTCTCGGGGGCGGCGTATAGGTTGCCTTGTTCTTAGCGGTTTGTGTTTTGCGCTTGACCTGCGTCCAGCCATTCTTCTTCTCCGTTTTTTCTCTACTTTTTGCAGGATTATTACTTCCATCCTTCCTGCTAGCACTCGCCATTGGCTTGAGCACTTCTTCGTGGTCGGGTTTATTCTTCTTGGGTGGTGTTTTCGAGCCAACTGTTCATCTTCGCGCGGTCTCATCGGCGTTGAGTCTATCGATGTCAGCCTTTGGGGGACATTTCGTCTGACTTCTTTTATTCTATTGTACTCGATTTGAGCGCATGTGTGAAGTCTCGTTACTGAGCTGAGTAGATCTCTGATTTGGTTATTAATCGATCGTTGCGGCAGACGCATTGCTTCCGTCAACTTCCCGATTGTCTCACCTAATTGCGACATGTTGTCGCCACCCGAATGTGTCGCTTCAGCCAGAGGCGTGCTATTCTGAAGCGTAGGTGGCAATGATCGCGCTCTTGTAGATTTTCTACAGTGAGTGCCTTATTGGGCGATCGCACCAGTTTTGATGCACGCTCAAAAGGGTCAGCTTCGGTTTTATCATCTTTTGGAGTCTTGTCTACTATGTTGCACACCCCACTTGTAATCGGAGTTCTCTTGGCTGGATCAACTTCAGACACCTTGCTTCCACTATTACCCAGAGTTTGTGTGCCGCTATTCATGAAGATGTTGCTGTTAATACTGCTGCTATTGTTGTTATTTAATTTCTCCATTTACTTTCTATACCAGCAACTTTTGATATTGACACACATGAGTAGTGCGCATGATTTTAGTTATCATGTATGCTTACACAGGTATGCTTACGTAAGTGCAGAACTACGAATTGTGTGGGAAAGTGCTTTGTCAGCATTTTCACACCCAACTGCAACTCAGTTGGCGCAATGTTCTGGTATTCCATAATTATAAGTACTTAATATTAGTATGGATTGTGTATATCACAACTACGAGCAATGTTGGTATGTGTATGGACAAATATGTAGTTCACAATTTCGGGAAATATGTCGCGAGGCAAAACGGGTTTTATATAAAGAAGAAAGAATAAGCACTGGGTTTCATTAAGCACAATTAAAAACAAGGACACAACACGAACTTTTTTTTTTGTATCACTTCACACCGAGACAGGAGTAATTTTTGTTTAAGCGAAATGACACTTATTCCTCGATTATAAACATATGTCATATGATCCACAATTGAAAAAAAAACGAATTTTGGATAAGCACAAACAATTAAAATTAAACACCTGGTTGTTTTTATCAATACAATGCCATGGTCAATAAAATGTAAACAAAGTAACGACAGCTTGAGACCATAATTGCGAAAGTCTCCACGTGTTAGCAGTACCGTGTTGCCATATTTTTAAAATATATGTAATAGGTTATATGTTTTCTTTTATATATCTTATGTTGTGTAATTTGGGATATTTCTAGATATATTTATTTCGCAAAAAAATTGTAGTCAAGAAAGATAACGGTTTTCAACGGAACCGCAAGTTACGGGTATGAGATTGTTAGCGTTCCGCGACGTGTTGCGCTAACAGAGATTCCAAGTTGAGGTGGATTTTATTTTATGGTATTGCGTGTGCGTGAAATATATGGCTGGCAATACCCCAAATAATCCCCCCCCAATGAGCTCAATGGGTGTAGGGCATAATTACGATGGTCCTTATTTTTTTTATTTTTTTCATAGACGCGTTCACATTCCCCTTAATTTTTGTTTCTTGGTACGTGTTGCGATACGTATTTCCGTTGTTCCTTTATTTGATTTTTGTTACCTCTTATTTTTGCTTTTTTATTGTCTTGTTAATGTAAGCATTTTGTTTTTGATAAATGATTTGTTAGGACATAAGATACTTGTATATAGTTAATCCTCAAATTAAATCTATTTATATATACGTAAGTTAGAAATAAATAATATATCTATTCATGAGTTTATGTATCATGATTATGTATGAATAATTGATTTCTTTATGGGGGATGGATGGAATTGGAACGGCGGTAAAGTAGGACAATTGGTCCTAAAAATGTTTTAGTGAGGGTTGCCCTCGGTTTATTAGTATGTATGAGCAGCCCAGGTAGGGAGGGAATCACACAATACTGTGTGATTATCTATGATATGCCTAAAGACGGAATGATGTCAGTTTTTTCTTTTGTTTAGCTATTTGAAAGCTTTTCGAAATGATAGTAAAATTAAATAACATATATCGAGCAAAAAAAAAAAAATAAATAAAATATCGAGATGACATCATTCAGTAGTGGACTATAAAGGCGCGCAAAGGGAAGTTCAATATCATCCTGTATTTTAAAACAATAATTAAATTTTACTCATAACAGTCTTCAGGCTGATAAAAATGAATGAGTTCTATTCGTTTTCAATTCATGAATTGAAAATCCTAAAGAATTCATACAGAATTGAAATTTTGATGAATGTAGCCGCAGATGGCTGCAGCCTAAAAAGAATGGGAGTGGCGATATCCATTCACTAGCAAGCTGACAGCCTTTCTTCTTCTTCGCGTTTTACAAAATATCTGTATGGTTATTGGATCATTCATTTTTGGGTTGCCATTGGCTTGTATTAAATATGAAGAAAGTATTAAATGCAAAAAATTATAGAAGTTTTATTTCGTATTACAATTTTTTTGTTTGTTTTTTCGCTATATTTTTAATAAATTGAGAATTAACTACTAGCATGTTTGTTTCTGGTAGTTTGACCTCCCTCAAGTATTTACGTATATATTGTTACGTTTTTATTCTGTGAACGTTTAATTCTATTTGAATTACCTTGTTCGATCACTGGATTCTGTTAATGAAAACTGCAACACTTATTTTATACAACTATATACAGCAACAATTTATTTAATAATCTCTATTTACAATCAACACTGTTTACAATCAACTATTTACTATAACACTTAAATGTACTTGCAGCTTTTGCCTCTGTATCAATGTTTTCGCAATCACGTTCGGAATTAGATTGATTTTCCTTCTCAACACTGGCTCTATTTATACTCTGTTGGCAACACCCCAGAATCTTCCGTTATCGAGATTCTTCTCTTCCTTTCTCGTTGGCTTGTTCTGGTTATCGCTTATTTCTTTTTGTTGACATTCGTTTCGATGCTGCCAATAGTGTCAGTCAGAATAGTGATGAGTAATCAACTATCGATACTCGTTACACTGCCCTCCTCTTAACCTTGTTCGTCCCGAACAAGTTTTTATACTTCCCCTGGATATGGCGCAAGTCGCTCTAAGTGCACTACTTTAAACTTTGCTCTTTTATTCCAGGCATGTTGAATACGATACACTACGTCATTTATCTTTGCTATAATCTCATATGGTCCTCCCCAATGAGTCTGTAGTTTAGTGGACAGGCCTTTCTTTCGTTGTGGATTATGAAGCATTACAAGCTCTCCTTCATAGAACCCTTTTGAATTTGCTTTCAAGTCATACCTGGCCTTCATCTTATCGCTTATCATCTGCGACCGCTCTCTGATGAACTGATGTACTTCATCCAACTGTTCCCGCTTTTCGCTAGTATAACTACCTTCGGTTGATCTCGTTGGTGTTACGACTCCAAATTTTAAATCGGCTGGCAGTCTTAAATCGTTTCCAAGAATTGCCATTGCCGGTGTAGTAGCCGTCGTATCATGTTGTACGCATCGATATGCCATGAGGAACATTGGTATATGTACATCCCAGTCTCTTTGGTATTTATCTACGACTTTTCTCAAATATTCCTCCAAGGTGCGGTTAAATCGTTCTACCATGCCATCAGATTGTGGATGCAAAGGTGTTGTACGAGTTTTGTATATACCCAGCATACGGCATATCTCTTGGAATACAACTGATTCGAAATTTCGACCTTGGTCCGAGTGTAACTCCATCGGTACACCAAAACGAGTAACCCATTGGTTGACGAATACATCCGCAACTGTACTAGCTTCCTGATTTGGAATGGGGTATACTTCAGGCCATTTACTGAAGTAATCTATAACCACCAGAACATACTTGTTTCCTGCGTTGCTTATTGGAAATGGCCCAGCTATGTGCATAGCAATTCGCTCAAATGGAGCACCCACGGTGTGTTGGTGCATCTTACCACGACTTTTCTTAGTGGGACCTTTGGCCATTGCACATTGCTTACACTTCCGAATCCAATCAGCGACATGGTTATGACATCCAACCCAATAAAA
The DNA here is from genome assembly GCA_963854835.1 of Megamerina dolium. Taxonomy (NCBI): domain Eukaryota; kingdom Metazoa; phylum Arthropoda; class Insecta; order Diptera; family Megamerinidae; genus Megamerina; species Megamerina dolium. The sequence goes on from OY978530.1 coordinate 55,288,983, forward strand.
TCGTTTCTTTATTTTCTCGACGGTTTTGGTGATTCCCAAATGCCCTCCACTGGAGGCATTGTGATACTCAGCTATCACTTCATTTATTCTTGCCTTGGGTACCACTAGCAGATCATAAGTGATTTTTCCATCTTCGCTTTCCCATGTTCGGAATAAACATCCGTCTCGTAAGTGCAGGCTTTGCCACTGCGCCCAGTATGCCTTTGCTATTGGACTCTCGTTAGCCATTTCTTGCCAATCTGGACGTATGCCCTGCTCCTTGTATTCCATAATCTTTACGAGATCTGGGTCGTTCCGCTGATCTTCTTGCACTCGTTCGGTGGTCCATGTCTCCTCCGGCAATATATTTGTAAGTCGTACGTCGACAATGTGCTCCTTGCTTTCCACTCGGGAACAATGTTTACATTTCATTTTGCAAGGACGACGAGATAGAGCATCCGCGTTGCCGTGATGTCCTCCTTTACGATGTTCGATGGTAAAATGATAACTCTGCAGCCTTTCAATCCAGCGCGCCAATTGTCCTTCTGGGTTTTTAAATTGTAATAACCACCTTAGCGCTGCGTGGTCAGTTCGTAGATGAAATGACTGACCGTACAAGTATTTATGGAAATACTTTACACATTCCAGTATTGCGAGCAACTCTCTTCGAGTGACACAGTAGTTTCTTTCTGGCTTCGAGAGGATTTTACTGTAGTATGCTATTACTTTTTCTTGCCCACCTATGATCTGAGAGAGCACACCACCTATTCCATAGCCACTCGCATCTGTGTCCAACACAAACTTTTGACCAGGTACTGGATACGCTAATACTGGTGCTGAACAGAGTTTTTCGTTCGAATGCTTTCTGTTGGTCTTCGCCCCATACAAATGGTTTGTTCTTTCTTGTTAACTCATGCAGACTGCTGGCGATGTTTGCAAATCCCGGAACAAATCGTCTATAGTAGGTGCATAAGCCTAGGAAGCTTCTTAACTCGTGAAGATTCGATGGAATAGGCCATTCTTCTACTGCTGCTACTTTCTCCTCGTCGGTATGTACCCCTTCTGTTGTTACTTTATGACCGAGATATTTAACTTCTTGCCTGAAGAGTGAACACTTTTTCATATTCAGTTTAAGCCCTGCTGATTGTATACGCTCAAATACTTCTTTCAACTTTTCCAGGTGGTCGTTAAAATCTTTTCCCATCACAATAATGTCATCGAGGTACATCAAGCACGTTTTCCAGTGTAGTCCTCTGAGTACACGCTCCATCAAACGTTCGAAAGTAGCTGGCGCATTGCATAAACCAAATGGCATGACTGTAAATTGCCATAGACCATCGCCAATACTGAAAGCTGTTTTCTCTTTGTCTTCCTTACCAAGTTCCACTTGCCAGTAGCCACTTTGCAAATCAAGAGTTGAGAACCACTTCGCACCAGATAGTGTGTCCAGAGTGTCATCGATTCTTGGCAGTGGATAGCTGTCTTTTTTCGTAATATCATTTAGCTTTCTGTAATCCACACAGAATCGAGTACTTCCATCCTTCTTCTTTACCAGCACAACTGGTGAACTCCATGGACTCGCTGATGGTTCAATAACATCTTGTTTCTGCATATCGGAAATCAGCTTAATGGCTTCGTCTCTTTTGGCCAATGGAACTAGTCGTGGTGCTTGACGAATTGGTCTAGAATCACCGGTGCCAATGTGATGCTTCACGATGGTTGTTCGTCCTCCAGTTTTTCCATTTGAAGAAAATATTGAACTGTACTTCTCCAATACTTGTAAAGCCTTTTCTTTTTGCTGTTTGGTAAGCACACCTGCCCATTCCTCCATCTGTGCTTTTATTTCCGCCTTGCCAGTTCCTGATCTTCCACTTTTTATCGACGAACCCTTTTCGCAGTCTACTACGGCAGTAACTTCCTGGCAATGACCAATCACCATTCCTTTCTTTACAACTGTAGATGTATTAGTTGGATTTAAAATTCGCACCGGTACTATTCCATTTTCTTTAGGTTCTACTAACGTCCTACCAAGTATGATGTTTTTATTCGTTATTTCTTTATCTGCTTCCACCAGCCACAACTTGCCTGTCCCATCATCCACATTCATCTGTGCCCATATCACCGCTTCTGATTTTGCTGGAACCTCTTGGCGTTGACATGCCAGTGCTCGTTTGATGTTCCCACTACGCTTGTAACCGATGTTCAATGGTAATTCGACATTTGCATAACGTAGTATCCGTTGATTTAAATCTAACGTAAATCCGTTGTCAATCATAAAATCAACACCAATTATTACGTCATCGATGATGTCGGCCACAATGAATTCATGTTCCCATGTACAATTTCCAATAGATACTCGTTTCTTTATCTTACCCAGAATTTGTGCATCCTCACCCGTTGCTGTACGCAATTTTATTCCCATTAAAGGCTCAAACCTCTTTACAAAATCGCTCTTGATTATAGAATGTGATGCACCAGTGTCCAGGGTTAACATGAATTCCATATTGTCCAATTTTCCATCAATAGTCAAGCTGCTTGGCACACGCTGTAGTTGTGAAATGTGAATGATGGGGCAACCCACTGTTGGAGTCAGTTCACGCCCCGCTGAACTGACTCGATTTAGTTTAACGATGGATTTGTGTTAGTGGAGCGATCACTATCCACCTTATTCTCCTTCTTTTGTCTTCCTGGAGAACTCGATCTTGATCGCTTTCGTCGTAGACGGCAGTCACGCGCCATGTGTCCTGGTTTGTCACAAATGAAGCACTTACCAGTAAATTTGTTTTCGCGTCGACCTGTTGTTCTTCCTTCAGGCTGCGCTACAGATTTGAATGCCTGACACACTGCTTCAACCAGATCTGCTGTTTCTGTTTCTAGTTGGCGTACCCGTGGCATTGGTCGACACATCAAACTGGCGGCTTCAAACGTCAATGCACTACTGACTGTTTCGGCATAAGTATTCCTGGGTGACATGACTAGGGCACGCTTTGTCTCTCCATCACGTATGCCATCTATGAATGCCTCTATTTTGATTTTTTCGACGAACTCTTCCGAATTACCGGAGAACGCTATATGACATAAGCGCTCAATATCGGAAGCGAATTCCTGAAGACTCTCATTACTCCGTTGCACTCGCGATCTCAATTCCACTCGATGTAATTGACTCTTGTATTCATTTCCATACTTTCGCTGGAGTGTGTCCATCAGTGACTGATAGCTACCACGATCTTTCTCTGGAATCATCTGTAACACCTCGGAAGCGTACCTTTTAATGCGACTATTAAAGCAGCAGTCTTGTCGCTATCATCCCATTGATTCTTCGAAGCGGTTGTCTCGAATTGAAGCTTGAAGATATTGAATGGCGTGCTTCCGTCAAATGTTGGTGGCTTAAGTTTGATTGTACTTGAATCTCTAATCACTGATGTGGCTGGCCCATTTATTTTTAGTTGGTTGAGATCGTGTTGTAATTTCTCGAACTTATCTTCCAAATCATCTACATGTTCCTTCAGATCTGTAACTTTTTCATTAATGGCTCCGGAAATTTCATCTACATGTTCTTTTAGCTCTGCAACTTTCTCATTAATAGCCCCAGAAATTTCTTGTAGTTTGTAGTTAATTGTCTTCTGGAATTCTCCAATGAAGTTTTCTTGGCGAGACGAACCTTCTTGAATTTCCATACGCAATTCAGCCGAATGTTCTTGAAACTTGGAGTCAATGCGAGACGCATTTTCTTGTAGCTGTTGTTGCTGCTGTTGCATCATGGTTTTCATGAATTCCATGAGTTGACCACTCGAATCTATTTTGCTCTCTTCCTCAGCGTGCACAACTGCTTGTATATCGGCTTCCTCGAAGAACTCATGTTCTTCTACATTAATTCCCTTAGCCTCCATAGCTTGCCTCAGCCTCACCAGCAGTTCCGCCTTTGCACCTGATGACGATAGATTCATCTCTACCAACAGCTTTTTAAGCTGGTCCACTTTTAGTTGGTCAATTTTCACCATCTTTACAGAATCCCAGTTCTGACACCAATTGTTACGTTTTTATTCTGTGAACGTTTAATTCTATTTGAATTACCTTGTTCGATCACTGGATTCTGTTAATGATAACTGCAACACTTATTTTATACAACTATATACAGCAACAATTTATTTAATAATCTCTATTTACAATCAACACTGTTTACAATCAACTATTTACTATAACACTTAAATGTACTTGCAGCTTTTGCCTCTGTATCAATGTTTTCGCAATCACGTTCGGAATTAGATTTATTTTTCTTCTCAACACTGGCTCTATTTATACTCTGTTGGCAACACCCCAGAATCTTCCGTTATCGAGATTCTTCTCTTCCTTTCTCGTTGGCTTATTCTGGTTATCGCTTATTTCTTTTTGTTGACATTCGTTTCGATGCTGCCAATAGTGTCAGTCACAATAGTGATGAGTAATCAACTATCGATACTCGTTACAATATATTGTAACGAGTATCGATAGTTGATTACTCATCACTATTGTGACTGACTCTATTGGCAGCATCGAAACGAATGTCAACAAAAAGAAATAAGCGATATCCAGAACAAGCCAACGAGAAAGGAAGAGAAGAATCTCGATAAAGGAAGATTCTGGGGTGTTGTCAACAGAGTATAAATAGAGCCAGAGTTGAGAAGTGAGAATCAATTTGATCCCGAACGTGACTGCGCAAACATCTATACAGAGGCAAAAGTTGCAAGTACATTAAAGTGTTATTGTAAATAGTTGATTATAAACAGAGTTGATTGTAAATGGAGTTTATTAAATAAATTGTTGCTGTATATAGTTGTATAAAATAAGTGTTGCAGTTATTATTAACAGAATCCAGTGATCGAACAAGGTAATTCAAATAGAATTAAACGCTCACAGAATAAAAACGTAACAATTGGTGTCAGAAGTGGGATTCTGTAAAGATGGTGAAAATTGACCAACTAAAAGTGGACCAACTTAAAAAGCTGTTGGTAGAGATGAGTCTATCGTCATCAGGTGCAAAGGCGGAACTGCTGGTGAGGCTGAGGCAAGCTATGGAGGCTAAGGGATTTAATGTAGAAGGACATGAGTTCTTCGAGGAAGCCGATATACAAGCAGTTGTGCACGCTGAGGAAGAGAGCAAAATAGATTCGAGTGGTCAACTCATGTACTTCATGAAAACCATGATGCAACAGCAGCAACAACAGCTGCAAGAAAATGCGTCTCGCATTGACTCCAAGTTTCAAGAACATTCGGCTCGCCAAGAGGGAGTTATTAGTGAATTGCGTATGGAAATTCAAGAACATTCGGCTCGCCAAGAACACGTAATCGAAAATCTACAGAAAGGAATTGAACTTAGATTTCAGGAAATTTCCGGAGCTATTAATGACAAAGTCACAGAGCTGAAAGAACACGTGGATGAGTTGGATGATAAGCTGAAGGAACATGTCGTCGACTGGGAAGACAAGTTCGAGAAATTACAGCACGAACTCAATCAACTAAAAATAAATGGAACAGTCACATCAGTGATTAGAGATTCAAGTACAATCAAACTTAAGCCACCAACATTTGACGGAAGCACGCCATTCAATATCTTCAAGCTTCAATTCGAGACAACCGCTTCGAAGAATCAATGGGATGATAGCGACAAGACTGCTGCTTTAATAGTCGCATTAAAAGGTACGCTTCCGAGGTGTTACAGATAATTCCAGAGAAAGATCGTGGTAGCTATCAGTCACTGATGGACACACTCCAGCGAAAGTATGGAAATGAATACAAGAGTCAATTACATCGAGTGGAATTGAGATCGCGAGTGCAACGGAGTAATGAGAGTCTTCAGGAATTCGCTTCCGATATTGAGCGCTTATGTCATATAGCGTTCTCCGGTAATTCGGAAGAGTTCGTCGAAAAAATCAAAATAGAGGCATTCATAGATGGCATACGTGATGGAGAGACAAAGCGTGCCCTAGTCATGTCACCCAGGAATACTTATGCCGAAACAGTCAGTAGTGCATTGACGTTTGAAGCCGCCAGTTTGATGTGTCGACCAATGCCACGGGTACGCCAACTAGAAACAGAAACAGCAGATCTGGTTGAAGCAGTGTGTCAGGCATTCAAATCTGTAGCGCAGCCTGAAGGAAGAACAACAGGTCGACGTGAAAACAAATTTAATGGTAAGTGCTTCATTTGCGACAAACGAGGGCATATAGCGCGTGATTGCAATCAATCGAATATGAAGCCTAAAGGTAGAACAAGGAATCAACGCAAAAATAAATTTGCCGGTAAGTGCTTCACATGCCATCGAAGAGGGCACAAGGCGCGGAATTATCGTCTACGACACAAGCAACAAAGATCGAATTCACCAGGACAACGAAAGGACGATCGTGATGTCATTCATTGTAGTAAAGCTTATCGTCGTACTTACACCGTAGATAGCAAACATTGTTCTCGGGTAGGAAGCCAGAATCACATTGTTAACCTACGACTTACGAATGTATTATCGGAAGAGTCATGGACAACCGAACGAGTTCAAGAAGATCAACGGAACGACCCAGATCTCTCAAAGATCATGAAATACAAGGAGCAGGGCATACGTCCAGATTGGCAAGAAATGGCTAATGAGAGTCCAATAGCAAAAGCATACTGGGCGCAGTGGCAAAGCCTGCACTTACGAGACGGATGTTTATTCCGAACATGGGAAAGTGAAGATGGATAAATCACTAATGATCTTCTAGTGGTACCCAAGGCAAGAATAAATGAATTGATAGCTGAGTATCACAATGCCTCCAGTGGAGGGCATTTGGGATACGATTTTATTGGGTTGGATGTCATGACCATGTCGCTGATTGGATTCGGAAGTGTAAGCAATGTGCAATGGCCAAAGGTCCCACTAAGAAAAGCCGAGGTAAGATGCACCAATACACCGTGGGTGCTCCATTCGAGCGAATTGCTATGGACATAGCTGGGCCATTTCCACTAAGCAACGCAGGAAACAAGTATGTTCTGGTGGTTATAGATTTCTTCAGTAAATGGCCTGAAGTATACCCCATTGCAAATCAGGAAGCTAGTACAGTTGCGGATGTATTCGTCAACCAATGGGTCACTCGTTTTGGTGTACCGATGGAGTTACACTCAGACGAAGGTCGAAATTTCGAATCAGTTGTATTCCAAGAGATATGCCGTATGCTGGGTATATACAAAACTCGTACAACACCTTTGCATCCACAATCTGATGGCATGGTAGAACGATTTAACCGTACCTTGGAGGAATATTTGAGAAAAATCGTAGATAAATACCAAAGAGACTGGGATGTACATATACCAATGTTCCTCATGGCATATAGATGCGTCTCCTAAACTACAGACTCATTGGGAAGGACCATATGAGATTATAGCAAAGATAAATGACGTAGTGTATCGTATTCAACGTGCCTGGAATAAAAGAGCAAAGTTTAAAGTAGTGCACTTGAAGCGACTTGCGCCATATCGAGGGGAAGTATAAAAACTTGTTCGGGACGAACAAGGTTAAGAGGAGGGCAGTGTAACGAGTATCGATAGTTGATTACTCATCACTATTGTGACTGACTCTATTGGCAGCATCGAAACCCCCAAGATTTCGCTCATCCGAGGTGGAAATTGTCCAGGCTTCAGCGCCATATGTTAGGACAGGCATGATGATAGACTTGTAGAGTGTAGTTTTTGTTCTTCGAGAGAGGGCTCGACTTCTCAATTGCTTACTCAGCCCAAAGTAACACCTGTTAGCAAGAGTTATCCTACGCATGATCTCCAAGCTGACGTCATTACTGCTGTTAATGCTGGTTCCAAGATAGGCAAAGTCCCTTACTACTTCAAAAGCGTAGTTGTCAACAGTGACGTGCTGTCCAAGACGCCGGGACTCTTTGTTTGTTGACACTAGATACTTCGTCTTGCCCTCGTTCACCGTTAGACCCATCCGACGCGACTCTCTTTCCAACTGTGAGAATGCTGCACTGACTGCTCGCGTGTTCATGCCGATTATGTCAATATCATCAGCATACGCTAACAGCATGACACTCCTACTCCCGCTCCTATGACATTCCTACTCCCGCTCCTATGACATTTCTACCATTATCAGTAATTAAAATTGTTAGTATGTTATATCGTTCAATAGCTTCGTAGTAAGACGCTTTTGCTACTGTGCTAACTTCTATATCTGTTATAGCTACACAAATAAAAAAATTTGGAAAAATTTAATTTGGTTTCGCATACCACCTGTACTGTCTTCTAATCCCTGGTGTCTTCCTAAAGGTGCATCGTAGAAGTTGTGAAGTACCGTCAATATATTTTTTTTTGTATTAGTGAGTAATTCCGCATTCTTATTTTCTTCATATTTTATGTTAATTTCCATTTCTAACTCATCATCAGAACTTTCCTCAGGTTCTTCTTCAACTATTTTCCTCGCCATAGAACAACCATTTTTAATTCATTATTCGATTGTGAAACTCTGCTGAGCGTATCAGGGTTCAAGTTCCCTTTGCCTGGTTTATAAATTATTTTATAATTAAATTCAAAATAGTTTATTGCTAAAACGTGTAAAGCGTGGTGTCTGGTTTTCAGATTTGCAATACCTCATAGGGGCTGATGATCGCTGTAGATTTTAAATTGTATACCCAGTAGATTGGCCCTATAATACTTTACGTCCCTTATCACAGCAAAGAATTCCTTTTCAATAGTGGGATATGTTTTCTCAGTATCACTGAGTGCTCTGAGATTCTTGGAACAGGAATGTTTTTAACACATTATACCATACTATGGTCTGGTATTACCCCTTCCTCAGTGCTTTTTATTTCATTTCGTAGAAACTGGCACTTTTCTGTGTTTAAATTTAAGTTATGTTTACGTCAGAGTTCAAACACTCTTCGTAAACGCGATTCATGTTGTGCCAAATTCCGACCGTAGACAACAATGTCAGCCAAATATACAAAATAATATATTTCTTGAACACCAGTCAATACGTGATTCATTAATCTCTGAAAAGTAGCAGGTGCTCCCGTTAACCCAAATGGCATTCTATTAAATTCATAATGTCTGACACCTCAACTAAACGTTTTTTTTTTTCTCTGTCTGATTCTTTCATTAACACTTGATAATATCCACTAGCCAAATCAAGCATAGTAAAATATCTACTATGACCTAACTGATGCAATATTTCAACGATACGTGCAATTGGAAATACCTGCTTAATGGTGGTATCGATAAATTTTTAAAATCAACAACTAGCGTCCATTTTTTTCCACCGCTTGCAACTTTCTTTGGAACAAAAATACTGGAAAATTCCACGGAGAAGAACTGGGAATAATTACGTCGTCCTCTAGCACTTTTTTCACTTGTTTCTTAATTTCCCCTTTATTTACTCCTGGTAATCAACATTGTCGCTGATTGTGCGTTATAACGGTTGTGTAAGACAATAAAAAACAATTTATCGCCTTCTTAATAAAATAAATCGTGAAATGACTTGAAAATGTCTTCCATTGATTTACTCTTTTTTGTTAAAATTTGAATCAAATTATTTCTATTATTTTAGTAACCCCCTCGTAATTACCCGTTTCCTTAACGATATTTATCTTAGAAACTGATGGCGTACACCTCCAAATAATTAAATTTAATTATATTAACTTTTAATTCATTACGTATTTTTATTCAGTATTGGTACATAAACTTTAACACATCCCAATGTCTCACCTCAAAATATTCCGGGAGAAACTTCTTGTTTTTCCACTATAACCGTTTCCAATTCGGTATTAACCTTGGAACTATGTTCATAGCTCTCCCTGGTATTACAACACTGTTGTAAAGTGCGCTATTAGCCTCGTTCAATGATTTGCTTTTGCTCACCGCAGAAAATCAGCTTCTTTTTCGTAGTATTGAGGATCGATCGGTTTCATAAATAGTCTCTTCTGATATTACGTGTAATTCTAAAATCAAATCGTTAGTCCTTTCATGTTGGACTGCTATTGGCCCTAACGTAGTGACAAATCTTCCGAATACACCACTAAGATTTTTCCTTGAATTCCCTAACGTATTTATTAAGTACTGTAGTGGTACCATATTGTTACGTTTTTATTTTGTAAGCGTTTAATTCTATTTGAATTAACCTTGTTCGATCACTGGAATCTGTTAATAATAATTGCAACACTTATTTTGTACAACTATATACAGCAACAATTTATTTAACCAACTCTATTCACAATCAACTATTTACAATAACTCGTTTAATGTACTTGCAACCTTTGCTCTAATACTGTATAGATGTTTGCGCAATCACGTTCGGGACTTGATTGATTTGCATTTGTCAACACTGGCTCTATTTATACTCTGTTGGCAACACTCCAGAATCTTCCTTTATCGTAGTCGAGAAACATATTTTTCTTTCTCGTTGGCGTGTTCTGGTTATCGCCTATTTCTTTTTGTTGCCGTTCGTTTCGATTCTGCCAATATTAGTGTTAGTCACAATAGTGATGAGTAACCAACCATAGATACTCGTTACAATATCATCGCATATATTATCACTGTGCTTAGCACTGTACTGTACGGTACAATAATACATTACGTACATACAAACAAGCTTGCATGATGCATCAACTATGCATCCGGTCAACTTATGTATACCATTATGCACATATATATACACACATACATATCTACATTTGTTTCCATTTCGTTTTGTAACATGTTTCTCTAAGTGCACAGGTAACATGATATTTTGATATTTTCGGTCACCGCAAGTAATATTGTGATACTTGTGTTGGTATAGAAAGTCATTATATTGTGTTTACAAAATAATGAGTTTATGTGACACCACTTTAAGTGATATGCATGTATGACCAATTAACCCCAATTTATTTTCTCAAATAATATCAAGCTTGCTGCGGCCACACACGAGCTGCTATAAATGGAGCAGTGCAACCGCTTTGACGTACGAAGGACAGATATTTGACTGTTAAGTCCATTACATTACTTTTGAGTTTACTAAACTAGTCTCTGCCCTAGAGTCTACCAGTAAAATAAATTTTCCATTTTTTGCTTCCTTGCACGGAAACTCAATGAACACATCATCTACAATCCCTCTGGAGGGTTGACTACCAACTTCCACCATCTTACTGTCTCACGTGGAAGGTGTGTCAACAATCTCAAAACACGCATGAGTGACACCTTCCATTTCAGCTGGCCCATTTCTGGCAAAATTTTGGTGTTCCCGGCTTACTGGCCGTACCTGGGCCCCCCGTAGTTTCCCTGAGTTTTTTCCAAATCTTTGCGTTTGTAAAAGACGGATTCCTGTGTCTGGTCTTCTTGCAAAAGAACCATCCATTTAAATTCTGGCTTATTCCGATTAGTCCTACATTTACTTGGCTTCCCTTACTAACCCCTATTTTTCGAGTATAATTCCCTTGGGGCTTTGTATTGTTAGTAAGCGACGTACAGCATATATTGAACTCATGGTCATATTGTTTACACTTAATACAGAAGGGCGCATTTTTCTTTTTAAAATATACTTCTCGGGTGCGTCCCTTCTTGTCGCAGAAGAAACATATTAGAACTTTCCTTTCGCTATTTTCGAGATTTACTTTATTCTTCATAGAGACCATGGGAATACAAAATGGCTCGTCTTAAATTAAAAATCGACGTATGTGACATTTTTTCCATACAAATATCTGTTAAAAGCAGATTTTAATTTTAAGATTATCTTAATCACTGTGTCCAACCGACCAACCCTGCCACAAACAAAAAGAATTATAAATGGACCTACAGTGGCTCCCAGCTTATTTCGTACAGTGACAGTTTAAAAATTGCTGCAGTCGTAATTCCTAATATAGCAAAAATTTGAACAAAATATAAATGCCATTTTAGAAAGGAAGGTTTGTTTTTTATTTTCCAAAATTTACTTTTTCAAAATTTTAGTGTTTGACACTATAAAAAAATAAAATAAGAAAAAAATAGGAAAATTCATGTCACAGCTTATTTCGTACAGTCTCTTTAAGTTCAAACTAAAAACAAAGTAAGTTGATTTTAATATTTAGTTGACATCCCTTAGCGTTAATGACAGCCTGGAGTCTATTTGGCATTGAATCCACCAATTTTTGAGTGATGTCTGGTGTGATTTTTTTCCATTCTTCCATCAGTACCTTCTTTAGGTCTTGCTTATTAGAAATCTTGTGTGTTCTTATTTTATTGTCCAAAATAGACCAAAGATTTTCAATCACATTCATGTCAGGTGACTGTGGTGGTGGAGACATCAAGTGTGGGCAGTTCCAAATAAGCCAAGATTGCACAATCCCAGATTTATGTTTTGGGTCATTATCTTGGTAGTACCGAAATTCTTCCCGCAAACCCAGTTTGTCTGCACTTTGAAGTAAATTGTTTTTCAGAATCTCGAGGTACTTCATTTTGTCCATTGTTTCCTCAATAAAAACCAATTCACCTACTCCGGCTGCTGACATACAGGCCCAAACCATCACGCTACCGCCACCATGCTTCACTGTGGGCTTAAGGTTCTCCTTGTTTAGCTCGGTATTCGCTTTACGCCAAACATATGACATTCCGTCCGAGCCAAAAATATTAAACTTAGACTCATCCGCGAAAATAACGGTATTCCAGAACGCAGGAGTATTAATAATATGCTCTTTGGCGAAGTCAAGTCGGCGTTGTATATTCATTTTCGAAATGAATGGTTTCTTTCGGGCTACTCGACCGTTCAAGTCATGATTGCGCAGCACACGTCGGACAGTTTCAGCACTGGATGATTTTCCTATTTCACGCTGAACCTCTGCAGCCAACTTCGGAGCGGATAACTTTGGATTTTTCTTAATTTTTCGTACAATATAACGCTCGTCTGAAGCGTTGAAAATCTTATTAGGTGCTTCTCTGCCCTTGTTCTCCAACCGATTTTCGCGAACGAAGCGTTGAATGATGTATTGGACAGTTGAGGCACTTAAATTTGTCATTTCAGCAATTTTTCGCACACTCTGACCTTTCCTAAAATGGTTAATTACCAGTTTACGCTGTTCCATCGTTGTACGACGACCCATAACGCTAAATGTTTAATTTACAGCACTTTAACTATTTAAAATAATAATAATAAAAATTGTTATAATAGTTAAAAAGGTCCAAAAACTCATACAATTCAAAAAAACTTTGTAACTGCGCGGCAGAATGAAACTTACTTACATTGAAGTTTGTGTACGAAATAAGATGTGAGCTGAAAATCAGCTGATCAATAGTTTTTCTCTCTTGCATGACAAAAAGAACAATTTTTGGGGTTCCCCGTTTTCTTATTAGGTTTACTAAACACATACATAGACATCTACATTCAAAACTTATTGATAAGTTTTTTAGTTTCGATGTTACAGCCATGTACATAAAAATATATACACTGTACGAAATAAGCTGTGAGCCACTGTATGTAACCTAGTTCTTTACACTATATTAAAGAACTTCTTGCACTGTGTTGGCTACTAAATTCATAACGTCTATTTTTATGCCATTTTATACTGCATCATTGTCATATCTAGTCAATGATTTTTGACTAGATATGACTCCAAAAATTTGTAAAAACAGTAATTTTTAGATTGGCAAGACAATTTTGTTGCGACAATATTATTAATTGTGCCAACCAGTTCTTTGAATGTATTGTGTGTGTCGTCGACTTTTTGACGTTTTCTGCCTTTTGATGTAGAAGTACAGAACTCCTAATCATTCAGAGATTGCATTAAGTTTTCCGTTTTTTGTGTTAATTGGGAAGCTGTGCACGTTTCTGTGAAGAGCAGCTAGTCATCATTACAAATTTCAGGTGAATTTAGTCCAGTGTACTCCGAATCCTCTATATAAAATATCTCGCTTTCCACTATACTGGTTGTGGTTCTACTTACTTTGTTATTCGCCTCTGTATCTCGTTGATACAGCGACCTTTTTAATTTTATTGCGAAAACCAATGTCTGCTTTGTTATAAATGCACTGATGCTTTTGCACTTCATGTTAGAAAAGCGCAACAAATCAAATGATGTTCCCAGATTAAGGTTTTAGATATATATTTAAATGTTGAAAATGATGTGTACAATGCAGCTGAAAGTCACCAATAAGAGTGGACGTGTTTCGCATCTCTCCTTTGATAGAATCGGAAAAGTGATTGTTTTCGGTAAAAAAAAAAATTTAATATTTTGCGAAAAGACGCTAAGAAACTCAAGGAGTTATTTCGGTGATTTTTTAGAAAAAAAAAAAAATTAAATAATAATATCGTTTGCAAACATTTTGTTTATAATATGAGTGTTCAGCGCTCTCTTCTCCGGCAACGCCTGTTAATGTGTGTGTAAACAATAATTTGCAATCACCCGCGCAAACCCCCCCGATAAGTGCATTATCAAAAAAAACAATTGATACACACTGCACAAGGTGGGTGCCGTAGCTCAGTGGTTAGTGTGTTCGCCTTCTGATCTGTAGGTCGTGGTTTAATACTCGGCTGATGCATAACAAATTTAATATCGAAAAGATTTTACTTTCGAACGGTACCCACCAGTCGGCAAGCAATTGGCAATTCTTCCGACAGTAACAACTTGCCATGAAAAGTTTATAAAAAGAACTCTGTGACAAAGCTCAGAAAAAGTGATGTCACAAGTGTTCTGCCATTCGGAACCGGCTAAAATACGTAGGTCCATTCTAATACTGTCTAAAATTTAAGACGCACAACAGTAATGGAAGAGAAGCTCGACCAAGGAGCCTTTGGGGCTTTAAGTGCCACATATTTTTTTTTTTTCACACTGCACAAGTGAAAGTAACAGTGCAAATCTTTTGCCTGTACATATTCCTCACTCTAACACTACATCAAAATTTGCAACAACAATAAATACAGACAAAAAAAAATAATTTGTTCTCTCGTGATATACTATCTCCCTCTATACCGTGGAGTGTACAATGCGCTTCTCCTGCTGTAACACCAACAGCTACAACATCAAAGCAAACAAATAACGGCCTTTCTACTGAAGTGCATGACCCAGTAGTTAAAGCAACTAGTGCGATGACTAATAAAGAACCAGTTGCTGTTCAAACTGGAATTGATCGCTACATTACTGTAGTAAAGCGAAAAAGAAGTCCACAAAATTCAAAACAAATGAATTCAACAAAAATTCAAAAGCAGAACACTGCCCCTATTAGTTCGGAAAATAGATACGCTTTGCTTTCAGGTGATGAAAGTGACGAAAATATTATCTCCAAGAAAAATTTCAAACCCCCACCTATTTTCTTAAGAGAACGCAACTCAGACAAGTTGATTTCTAGAATTACAAGTCTTATAGGACCAAAGAATTTCCACGTTGTTCCTATTCGCAAAGGCCAAATTGAGGAAACGAAAGTGCAAATCTACAGCGAAACTCATTATCGCAAAGTAATTGCGGAATTTGATGCTGTAAAAAAGAATTACTACACATATCAGCTAAAAAGTAGTAAGGGCTTAATCGTAGTACTCAAAGGCGTCGAACCCAACGTTAACATTAACGAAATCAAACTTGCCCTTCAGGAAGAAGAGTTTCAAGCCTATGGTGGCTGATACACAAAAGATCAAAGTTGAATCTCGAATACAAAGTGCTATTATATAAAGCAATCCTGAAGCCAATCTGGACTTATGGTATTCCGTTTTGGGGCACCGCATCTCCCTCAAATATCGAAAAATTGCAGCAAATACAATCCAAGTGTCTGCGAATTATTGTAAACGCGCCTTGGTATATGAGGAACGTTAACATCCATCGAGATTTAAATGTACCCACAATTTCTGAGGAAGTTGCAACGTCTTGCAGAAGCTCCATTCAAAAATTACACAGTCATCCGAATCCCCTTGCTAGGCAATTGTTGCTGAGCACGGGGCATCGTCGATTAAAAAGAAAAGACACACTGAATATGCTGTGAAATTGCTATACCTCGTGACTCAACAAATTGTAATGGAACGTTGGGAATATCACATAATTTTATTTAGTTTGTAAGATTTGATTACATATTGTTAGTTTCTAAGTAATTTTAGAAAGATCCAATAAAAAGCTTGTTAAAAAAAAAAAAAAAAAAAAATTGTGGAGGTAATCACACCACAAATTATAGAGGTTGCCCAGTATACACAACCCTAAAGCTAAATTTCTCCGCGTGCAATCAACCTTTAAAACCAGTTGAGCAAACTCAGATAGCCAACTCAAGTAAGAGACAAAATATTGATGCAACACAATTCTTCTCTGCAATCCCAAACAAGAACCAATTTCAACGCCAAGCACACGCACTGGGGCTCCCGCTTAATAACTCCAAAAGGCAGAAGACTATGTTCAATCATCACTAACCACGGCTACGATGTTATTTCAAATGGTCAACCGACATATTGGCCGACGGACAAGAGGAAAATACCCGATCTCATAGACTTTGGAGTCGCCAAAGGTTTGCAGATGGAAAATATCCCCACAGAGTGTAATTATGATCTATCATCTGACCACTCACCCACGGTAATATCTATAAAATCACCAAGCCCCCAAGGCAATTGCGTTAGAAAGAAAATAGACTGGTTAAAATTCAAGAAATATATAAATTCCCATCTTCCTCTGAGTACTGTATTGAGAAATGGACACGATGTAGACACTGCAGTCGAAAGTTAAAGCAAGCCTTAAAAAATAAAAACAACAAAGAATTAGAAGAGCACATAGCGAAATTAACACCTGGTGAAGCGTCAGACTACTCTTTGTGGAATTTAGCAAAAAACTCAAATCGGCCAATTCTCACTGATTCCCCCATCCGTTTGATTGAAGGCAATTGGGCTAGAAGCAACTGTGAGAAGGGTTTGGCTTTTGCAAACCACCTAAAAAGTGTGTTTACACCCAATCCACCCTCTTCACAGTCATCATTACCAAAATTAACTTCTCAACCTTGCTCAATAACGCTCAAAATTAAAAAAAGGACATATTCAAAGCCATTTATAAAGATTTAAACCCAAAAAAATCACCTGGTCCAGATAAAATTACCGGTAAAATGACAAAAGAGCTACCTCCGGCTTCAGTAATTCATCTGATGCACATTTTCAATGCTATCCCTCGTATTAAACACTATCCCAAATGCTGGAAAACTTTAAAAATTATTATGATAGCAAAACCAGGAAAAGACCCTACAAAAGTTGCATCGTACAGACCTATCAGCCTCCTGCCTCTACTTTCTAAAGTATTCGAAAAGCTACTTGTCATCAATATAACTCCATTTATTAATCTCAACCAACTGATTCCTCAACATCAGTTTGGATTTAGAAAACAGCACGGCACAATAGAACAAGACCACCGCATTGTAACTCTGATAAGGAACACTTTTGAAGAAAAAAAGTATTGCTCAGCTGTCTTTCTTGATATCACTCAAGCTTTCGATAAAGTATGGCATGATGGCCTTATTTATAAACTCAAACTATTACTGCCTGCAAATATCTCCTCATTGCTCAGTAGCTACCTCACGAAAAGACAATTTCTCGTACATCACAAGGATTACACAACAAATCCATTGGATATTCACGCTGGCGTTCCTCAAGGAAGCGTTTTGGGCCCCTTACTGTATCTCTTATACACTTCAGATATGCAAAACAATAACTATACAATCATATCGACCTTTGCTGATGATACGGCAATATTGTGCTCTCGCTCTAACCCCATAGAAGCTACTAAACTCCTGCAGACTCATGTCGATTCTCTCGAAATCTCTCGTATAAAAGTCAATGAATCAAAGAGCGTGCATGTAACCTTCACGCTAAGGCTAGATACATGTCCCCCACTTAAAATAAATGGCCAATCAGTTCCACAATGTTCCTCAACAAAGTACTTGGGTATTCACCTCGACAGAAGGCTGACATGGAAAAATCACATAGAGGCAAAGAAAACTCAGATCAAGCTTAAAATTAATCAGTTATGGTGGCTGATACACAAAAGATCAAAGTTGAATCTCGAATACAAAGTGCTATTATATAAAGCAATCCTGAAGCCAATCTGTACTTATGGTATTCAGTTTTGAGGCACCGCATCTCCCTCAAATATCGAAAAATTGCAGCGAATACAATAAAAGTGTCTGCGAATTATTGTAAACGCGCCTTGGTATATGAGGAACGTTAACATCCATCGAGATTTAAATGTACCCACAATTTCTGAGGAAGTTGCAATGTCCTGCAGAAGCTACATTCAAAAATTACACAGTCATCCGAATCCCCTTGCTAGGCAATTGTTGCTGAGCACGGGGCATCGTCGATTAAAAAGAAAAGACACACTGAATATGCTGTGAAATTGCTATACCTCGTGACTCAACAAATTGTGATGGAACGTTGGGAATATCACATAATTTTAGTTAGTTTGTAAGATTTGATCACTTATTGTTAGTTTCTAAGTAATTTTAGAAAGATCCAATAAATAAAGCTTGAAAAAAAAAAAAAAAAATGCAGCTGACAAAATCAAAAAGGGAAGAGACAAAACAGGAAACGAAACACATCATGTGTGACAAGTAAGCACAAGTCACTAGTGAAGTGTCAAACAGCCAAATGTTGAATTGAACATACTCCTACGATATTACAACACTTCACTTATAAACATTTTTGCGCGATTGGAAATTTACAATTTAAATTTCACAATACAAATAATTTCAAATTTGCCGCTGCACTACTAATACAACCAGCTGAAGCGTCAATGCTTGAAAAAGTTAAAAGTAAGGCAACTTTTGGAATGCATCAAGAATCGAGACATGATGCATTTTATGCGGGTACTTTTATAAGGGTGTGTATATTTTAACTTCATTTGACAGATGAATATGCATGCATACTTTTAATGTATTTCGGCCTTTAATTATACTCGAATTAACCCTGTTCGAACACTGGATTCCGTCAATAATAACTATGTGAATAACAATTTATTTAATAAATACTTCTATCTACAATCATTATTGAATGTACTTGCTACTATAACTGGCTGTCGTGTTATATTTCATCGGTCACTTTCGGACTTGAATTGGTTGATTTGTCAAGTGATCGGACGTGATAATGACTCTCTCTAGAGATAAATGCTTTAAGTGTTCGAAAGCTATTGAAACGGATTCGCCAATAGGTTGCATTATTTGTGTTCATAGTTTTCTTCAGAATTGCATAGAATTCGACGATAAAAATGCATTAAATTTACTTAGTATAGAAATTTAGTCAACAAATGATCAAATTGTTTTTGTGAGAATTACGATTTAATTGCAATCGTTTCTAAATTAACGGTTAACGAAAAAACCTAAAAACAAATTCTTTGATTTATCACAAGTAAAAACAACTGCAGGTGAATCGATGCATGCGCCTGTGAATGTCACTAATCAGTTAACTATTGATAATGAGGTTTCTCACATTGTTCAATCTAATGGTATACCTGATAACATTCGGATAAGTCACTCTCGTTTTCGGACACAGGATCTCCTACTTTTGCATCTGATAATCGAATTGGTGTGTGTGATGTAACCTCTCAGTATCTAAGAAACCCTAACTCTTCATCTGCTGTTAACAAAGAGTACAATACGCTCTCTGCTAACAATGCTATTGGTTCATAAGCTGCTGTAACTAACACTTTTGTTACTAGAGCTGACGCTGCTGGTACTCCTAAGCCACTTTCTTATGCCTTGCTGTACTTCTACTGATAGTAATTCTTTTGGTGACTCTTCTGATAATGCTGCTAACGGTGCTTATGATCCAATGAGCTTTCTTATGCCGATGCTGCTAATAGGGCTGTTTGTAACTCTGTTGGAAACTCTTCAGATGTTATTGGTCCGCTTACTCTTGGTGTATCTGATAATAATTGTAATTCTTCAACAAATCGTATTCATAACAATTTTGGTGGTGCAAACAAAAAGAGAAAAACCACCTTACAGTCGCCTGGGGCCGACCAAATTATACCCTACTCGACACACACGACCTATTTGTTGATTATAAAGCCGCTTTCGACACTCCGGTAAGGGATTACCTCTACGCAACAATGTCTGAGTTTGGTATTCCTGCAAAGCTCATTTGACTTTGAGAATGACACTGCATAACCCCTGTTGTGCAGTGAAAATTGGGAAGGACCTCTCCGCACGGTTTAATACCGAACGGGGTTTCAGATAAGGTGATTTGCTAACGTGCGACTTCTTCAATATTATTATACGAGCTGCTGATCTACGACATAATGGCATTATCTTTAACAAAAGTGTCATGCTGTTGGCGTATGCCGACGTTATTGATATAATCGGTATGAATGCGAGAGCAGTCAGTGCAGCATTCTCAGAGTTGGAAAGACAGTCGCGTCGAATGGGTCTTACGGTGAACGAGGGCAAAACGAAGTATCTAGTGTCAACAAACAACAATTTCTAACTGGCGCCAGCTAGCGAAGCATGTTATATTCGGCCTAAATCGATATCGGTTGTTATGGCCACATAAGTAAGTAAGTAACGTTTTCGGGTATACCGCAATATATATTGTGGACTTCTTTTGTTTCGGTTTCTTTTGTTTTCGGTTTCGGTCCTCATCTTCGTCCTCACCTTACTTCAACTAAATACTTTATGTTAGCTGACGATATAAAGCTTTCTTTATTGGTTCGTAATCAGTCAGATTGGCTTAGTCTGCAATCTGATCTAAACACATTTTAGGTATGGTGCATTACAATAATTTATATCTGAATACAATTAAATACTATTTAGTTACGTATTCTAAAAAGCCTAGTTATATCGTCTATAATTATAACTTGAATGGTTCTACATCGAATTGTCATTATGAAATTAAAGGTTTTGGTGTAATTTTTTACTCGTTTCAAAACATATTGATTTCACTGTTTCGAAATCGTTTGCTATGATTGAGTTTATTAGAAGAAATACTGAGGATTTCAAAGATCCTACAATTTTCAAATCGCTTTATATTTCATTGGTCAGAAACCGTTTGGATAATTGTTCCTTAATTTGGAATGAATATGACGATACTCACTCAATGAGAATGGAAAGAATTCAAAGAGTCTTTACAAAATTCGCTTTATATATACAAGTTGCGTTGGAAATATGGTTTTTCATATTACATTGGTAGAAGAAAATTGCTTGGTCTACAATCATTGTACGATAGAAGAATTTACTTTTCTTTATTATTTGCCTTTAATGTGGTTAACGGCAACATAAATTTTGCAGATTTGATAATGCAATACATAAGAGCAATTATGCTTACAATGAGCCAATCACAATATGTATTCGTATGTGTACCAATTTGAGGTTATGAATTTTAATCTTGGAATAAGTAGATTTAAGTTAAATTTGTTCTCTATATTTAATTAGGTGTTTCTGGTCTGTAAGATGTATAATTATGTAGACTAAATAATATATAAATAAAGAAATATTTACAATTAGTGATGAATAATTGATTTATAAAACCATCTTGAAATTGTATTTAGTGAGAGTGTGCTAACAGAGTTTAACCTAAAAAATAATCAACAAACATCGGAATAGTGCTTTCCAAGCGAGTCGAAACCCTAAAAACACGTCAAAGTCGATCGAAAATCAAGGTGTTGTTGACACTATGAAGGTGTTGTGCTCTCGAAGTTCTTTTTGAGTTGCCGCTTCGTGGACAACGTTTTCAGACGATTGTAGCCTTAAAAGAAATGTCCTCAAATGCTACCAAGATAGGAAAAATCATTGGCATACGTGTATCACCTGTGACGGTGGTTATTTTGAAGGGTATAAAATTAATATTGAAGCATAATTAAGCGTTCTTGTTTTTTTTACACTGTAAAGTTCATTTTTGAACAGAAGGTATATCTAACATATTTGTTACTTTTTTATTTTGTGAACGCTTGACTCTAATTGGAATTAACCCTGTTCGATAGCTGAATTCTGTCAATAATAATTGCAACACTTATTTTGTACTAACTATATGCAACAACAATTTATTTAATCAATACTTCTATATCCAATCAATCTTTAATGTGCTTGCTACTTTAACTTGCTATCGTGTTATGTTGCCTCTGCGACTATCAAAATTTAATTCAAATTGCTCCTTTATTCCAGCTACGTTTAATACGATAGACTACGTCATTAATTGTTATTATTATCTCATATAGTCCTTCCCACTGAATCTGTCTGTCTCTTTCTTTCGTTGTGGATTATAAAGCGTTACAGGTTCCCCTTCATTGAACCTTTTGGAATTAGTTCTCAAATCTAACCGGGCCATAATCTTATCACTTATCATTTGCTTATCATTCGCTTTCTGATGAACTGATGTACTTCATCGAACTCTTCTTTCGCTAGTGTTGTACCCTTCGGTTGTTTTCATTGGTGTTGCGACTCCAAATTTTTAATCAGCTGACAGTCGTAACTCGATCCAAAAATGGCCAATGCTTTCGTATCACGTTGTGTGCATCGATATGCTTTGAGGAACATGGTATATGCACATCCCAGTTATTTTGATATTTATCTACGACCTTTCTCAGATAATCCTCCAAGCAATCAAGAATTCAGGGAGTTTTAAGGTTTGAAAAGCCCCTCTACCAGCCAGCCGGTTATTGTTATTATGTTTATTGCAGTAGCTGTCAAAAGAAAAAAGGGGAAGAAACTGTAGAACATCTTCTGTGTGTGCACTTTGCAGGAGATGGTTTAACATGTTCGGAGTCGATTCTCTTGACAGCATTACCGAAATTGCTAAAATAAAATTAA
This sequence comes from Megamerina dolium, assembly GCA_963854835.1. NCBI lineage: Eukaryota > Metazoa > Arthropoda > Insecta > Diptera > Megamerinidae > Megamerina > Megamerina dolium. Next base: position 55,311,669 of record OY978530.1, read on the forward strand.
CAAAGATAAGTCGTTTAACGAGGACCCAGTGGAATAAGGACTAATTCCCGCGGTATCACAATAGGCCACAACTGGAATATGCGCGTCATCTGACAGCCACCGTACCTACCTACCTCCCTCAGGCTACCAGTGTGCAATTGCAGCTGCTGCACTATGGTTCCTGAACCCATATTTTCTGGCCGAAATAGATTTTTTGAAGTTCCGATTTTTCGATTTTTTTTATTGGAAACTAACAACGAAGGTAATAATATTTTATTTCTTGAATATTAGTACATATAACTTTTGTTAAGTTAAAAAAAAGAATGATTTCAATATTAACTTTGGCTTGAGTAATATTTTTCAATTCTTCGTGGAGATTCAAGAAGTTTGTTGCATTTGGTTGTCTTGATTCTCTGTGTGCAAAAAATTATTGCGTTCTTTTTTGCGATTTTTGAATAATTTGAATAATTCACATTTTTCGCAGATAACTACTAAAACGATTTTTTGATTTATTTGAAATATTGAAGGTGGTGGCAATCACATTAGACTAGCAGCATCCTTTAATTTTTTGTTGGAAAACATTATTAGAATTGACGTTTCTGATAAAAATTTCGCCTATTTAATGGAAAAAATATAATTTTTAGCTGAATTTTAAGTGAAATACAAAAGTAAGTAATTTATCAAATATTTTTATCCTCCTTATAGGTGTACGGCGGCGGAGAGATCTCTCTTCCGCTAAACTGCGTTCCCTCTCATGATTTCTTATTTGAGCCTGGAGAGCTATTAATTGCTCAGCGTCCAAGAAGGCTCTGAGTCTCTTCTCTATAAATTCCTACGAAATATTCCTCTCCATAAGTAATCGTTTTAACTCCTGATTTCTTCTATGAAGTTCTACGTTCTTCGCGTCCAGTTGTTCAGCTTCCAACCCTTGGTTTACAAACCTTAATCTGAGGTTTCTTATTTGCGCTTCTGATGCATCCAAATCGTCTTTCACGAATAGACTCGCTTCACCCCTCGTTTTTAAAAGATCTCCTAATTCAGATAACGTAGCTTCTAGCTCCTCACCAGACGCTAGTACTTTGCCGTATTATATTATACTTTCGATTTTACAAGTTCGTATTGGTCGCAAGTGCTATGCCATTTAATTAAATTAAATTAACACGAAAGTGAAGGCTTCCTGAATTGCAATATCTAAGGAGATACTAACCTCCATAAGATATTATACTAGAACACAAATTGATTTTATATCCTAGGGGAAAATGGAATCCTAATACTGCGTTAAACGTTTAACGTAAAATATCTTCTCTTACAAGATACTACGCAGTATCCTACCGGCTGCGCTAAAATTGTTACGTCCCCTCTGCAGAGGTCACAATATTTAACTAAATTGCTTACGCTCTAGGACACACCCTTTTCTTCCTTGCCCGCTTCAATGACTTCAATTCCTTTCGATTTTCACGTTTTCTTTTTTGAGTCTTTTACTTTGAACTTTTCACTATAATAGTTTTAATACGATATTCTACACTTTATCAGATCTTTCTACACTTGATCTTTCCTGGGAATAAATTCCTCCTATTCTAAACAATCAGGGAACAGAATAAAAAGGGAAAGAGAATTACGAATTTTCAAAGACAGCTGTTTTACTTATTGTGTTTTGTTTTGAATAAGAAATGCAATTTATTTGTTACATTTTAACAATAAATCTATATAAATCAATGTAAAAACAATAGAATTGTGCACAAACAATAAATAAATTATGTATAGCATAGCATTTAGATTGCTAGCAGAGAAGCAGGAGCGAGAGAAGCAACAACAAAGGAGGCAGTTACGCGACGCGTCAAATCCGCTTGACCTGCCGGAAACTTTGTAAGTACAAGAAGTTACTTTTATATTTGTTTATTTTATTAATTAATGATTTTCGAAGGTTTGAAAAATATTATAGAGTGAACAAGCCCGCTTTTATATATCTGCTGGATGTGTTGTCGTCGCATATTCAGCCCAAAAAGTCATTCGCAATTTCCGCGCTTGTAAAGTTGAGTGGTACTCTTCGTTGCTTGGCCGAGGGCGACTATCAGACAGGGATAAGGAAAGATTGTGATGTATCCTTGGCCCAGTGTAGCTTCAGCAAAGTGTTGACTGAGGTCATAAATATTTTTGAAGAAAATGTATGTCCAAAATGGATAAATTTTTCCAAAACGGCTATAGAAAAAAGATAAATAGCATTAGCCTATTATATGAAGCACGGCATTCCAGGTGTTATAGGATGCATTGATGGGACGCATATTCGTATTATTGCTCCCTCAGCTTAAATGCCATGCTGGTAAATGATGTTATTTATAATCTGATCTCGTTAATAAAAAACAAAATTTCCAGATATGCGATAATGAGCTCAGAATACAGTATGTAGATGCCTCACATCCTGGTGCATGCCATTATGCATTAATTTGGAATGCGAGCGAGCTGCGAAGTCACCTGAAAGAGGATCACAATTATTGGCTCCTTGGTAAAATTTTCGAAAGGTTAAATATTCAATTATTAACCATGCACAATTTATTTTTTATTAGGAGATGCAGGATATCCATTAGAACCGTGGGTTTTGACGCCTTGGTGCAAACGAACTGCAATACACTCCGAAAAAGGCAGCTAAGGTTACAAACGTGTGCTGTGCATTGCTTAACATATGCTTATATTATAAGGTAAATTGTGATGCAAATGAAGGCGAAGTTTTGGAGAATTTCAACACCTACGAAAGTGATGCAACATCGTTAGTCTTACCCCACTATTTGGCTGCTGCACAGGACATTAGGAATAACATTGGAAATAACTTGTAATATAGGTATATATATATATATATATATATATATATATATAATATATTATATATATACATTATATATATATGTATATATATATAATATATTATATATATACAGTATATATATATATATATATATATATATATATATATATATATATATATAATTTTTTTTTTAAATAAATAAACATGTTTAAAGTAATATATATATTTGTACTTCATTGCATATTAAAAACAAACAAAAAATTTTAATTCAAAAACAAGAAACAAACTTGAATTGAATTTGTATATCACATTTACCTTATAATTTATAATCTAGCTTTTAGTTCCTCCAACTCTATCAGTCTTCGATTTTTTTCAATTTTATCGTTTACTTCCCTAAGCCTCAACTTCTCCATTTCTATATGATGACGTTTTAGTTCTGCTAATTCCTCTTTTTTCAGATCACATATCCGGTCTATAGAACGATAAATCTTTTTTGTGTTTTGCTGCTGGTCCTTCATGGCTTGACAAATTTCTTTTTGAATTTCCAACTCCTCTGCAAGGACGTCAGCAGCAGCAGAGCTTTTTTTTTTTGGGCGCAGTTCTCTGTGTGCGATTTGTTGTCTCTTTGGCGGTGGCTGAATTTCATTTTCCAGTACGTCTTTTGCATCATCTGGCAACAAGAACTCTTCTACGGCTGTTTCTGGTGTTTCTGGAACCCGCTTTTTTGAAGTTGAGCAACCAAGCCCAAATGTTGTTGCCACACCATCCACGGATTCCTGCATTGCAATTAACTTATCTACAGTGGTCGAAAAATGTTGCTCCGCATTAGGACCACCACCAGTTGCCTTACTGGCTTTCAAATTTTGGGCTGCCTTGTGCCGCACGTATTTTTTTTTTATCGGCCCACACCTGAAATATATTAGGCACCTTTAAGATACGTATGTATTGTCAGGGAGGATTTATCATTCTTACCTTCTATACTTATCTTAACTGACTTAATTTTAGTAGAAATTCTGAAGAAATTGCAACTTTTTCATTAAATCAATTCATTGCCATTTCTTCAGAAAGTCATCATTCAGCCGATAATTTCAGCCTTTTTGTTTTGTTTTTATGCTTTAAATATTACATAAGCATGGTTGTTGCTTACTTTGTTTCTTGTTCAATAACCATGGCAATGAAGTGCAATATAAACATAACCATGCATTTCTACCAACAAAGTGACACAATGATCATTACGTTATACATAATACGATAATTATCATTCAGCCACTATGATGTTACTACAGTTTGTAATGATATATTGTAATATATATAATATAACAATTAGAATGCTTTTGTAATGTAGTGAGCCCAGGCGCAAAAAATTTTTTCCTAAGTATATGCTTTGTCGCTTTCGATATATATATGTATGTTATTTAACTGATAGAAGCTGCTCAAAAGCTTGGCGTTTTTGAAAAAGAATGAGAGCAGGTATTGCGTTACGCATTGAAATCGGCCAAAAACCGCCACCATAAGACATCCTGCCTAAAGAGGAAACACTCAGATGATACATTACAATAATATGAATAACTAAAAACTACACTTTGTTTTAATTCCGTAAATATATATTTATACAACACACAAAAATTATTGAACTGAAGTACAATTTAAGTTTAATTAAATAAGTATATAAATACACTTATACACTTTTATAACAGTCAAATATTAAAGAACTGATGCTCAAACCTTTTAAATTAACTTACATTCGTGTGCACCTACATTTATATTTATGTATGTATGTGTGTGGCACTTATAAGCCCCGAAGGGCTCTTTGGCCGAGCTTCTCTTCCATTTCTGTTGTGCGTGTTAAATTTTAGACAGTATTAGAAGGGTCCTACTTATTTTAGCCGGTTCAGAACGGCTGAACTCTTGCGACATCACTTTTTCTGAGCTTTGTCACAGAGTTTTTTTAGAAGCTTTTTCATAGCAAGTTGGTACTGTCGGAAGAATTGCCAATTGTTTGCCGACAGGTGGATACCGTTCTAAAGAAAAATCTTTTCGATATTAAATTTCTTATGCTTCAGCCGGGGATTGAACCCACGACCTACAGATCAGAAGGCCAACACACTAACCACTGAGCCACGGCACCCATTTATATTTATATAAAAACAAAAAGAATAATCAGAAGTACAATTTTAAATTTAGTTGAATATGTACTGATTTTTAAGTAAGATCTAAATACATACCTAGTCAACTCATAAATATTTGTACACAGAAAAATCGACGCCAAATGAAAACAAATTAATCTTTTTCAAAACCTTTTTTTTCTTTTTATTGGATTATTGTTAAAACAACTTATTCGATATGACTTCCATTTGGCTTCCAGCACGACTTGAGACGATTTGGCCATTCATCGATCGCAAATTATTAACGGGGAAATTGTTCACTCCACGGACAAGGGCTGGCTTCAACGACTCAATATTTGGGTGTCGAGTAAAGCAAGCCATGCCCTCTAATACGGACCACAACTTGAAATCCAACAGGCTGAGGCCTGGACTACCAGCTGGCCAATCATCAGTTGTTATGAAGTTCAGAATGTTGTTTTTTAGCCACAGTTGAGTCGTTTTTACCTTATGAGCTGGAGCAGAGGCCTCTTTGGATCCTCGGGACGAGTTAGGATGCTTTTCTGAATGAACGAGGATACACACGATCGTTCTGTATATTGAAAAATTCTTCTAGGGTGAAGAATTTCCCGTCAGTAAATAGAATTTTTCTGTGGGAGTACCAGCTGCGTAACGCTTTCGATTTTCGGTTTCGTTTTCCCTCCAATACGGCCGTGAGCAGGTGTCGGTTTGTACGCGCTGGGTCCCAAATCTTCATGGACATGGATTTTTGCGAAATCTGCATTTCCCGCGACAAGATTTTCTGTTTTCGCAGCGGTTTTCGGTTGATTCCTTACTTCACAGCTTTGATCGCTTTCGGAGTGCTCACAATGAACAGACGACCGGATCTTTGACGGTCTAGTACTCCACCAGTATCCTCAAACAACTTCACAGCACGATACACAAAATTGCGAGTGATTCCAAGCGCTCGCAACTTCCGAAAGATATCGCCTTTTCCCATGTTGCATTTTAGCAGGCCTGCCACAAAAATGCGATTTCCCTTGTCGCCCCATTTCATGATTGTAAACAATTGATGCTAAGAACTGTTTACGTAACAATGAAGCATTAATGTCTACTGTCAAATCGCAGTCAAGATAAAGTAGATGCGCTCAATATTGCATTCGTAATGAATGAGTTTATTTGTGTACCAATATTTATGACTTGACTAGGTACATATGTATGAAAACTGATTTATGAACATTTTAATTTCAAACGTAATCGAAAAAAATTAAATGTCAGAGTTCATTTACTATCTTTTAAGACAATCTGTATTTTCTGTTTTCAATTGAAATTCGCTTCTATGTAAGACATTGATGGTTCGATTAATTTCAATCATTAGTATAAGTATTCCTTGTTCACTTCTCTGGATTCGGTATATTCAAGCATTCTGATTCGCTTCTTTGTTAGGCGTTGTCAATTCGTTTCTCATCAATCCTTAATGCAACGTGTTCTCCATTCATTCGGCGGTAAAGTTGCCAGTAAGCGAATACAGCCAATGACATGTCCATATTAAAATAATGCCTCCCAGAAGCGAAAGAGTAAGCGATTTCCATCGTCTCTTTCCATTCCATTTTCATTTCTGTGGTAATCCTGTTTTTTGCTGGGAAGTTAATGTAATTATATTCTGCTATTTCATTTGCGTACATATGAAGATGACAACAAACCGACAGTAAGTATAAACTCATTGTGCTGTATATACGCTGAAATTTAAATAAAAGAAAAAAAAAAATTGTACAATTTTAACAACATTATCAAACAGACAAGCAAAATATATTTAAATATGTATAATTTTTTTTCGTTGAGGTGGGATAAAAAATGCCTTCGCACCATAGAGGGACGATCGTCACTACGTGTGTTGTGTATCCACTAAAAACTCCCTCCTCTTCTCCTGGATTCTTCGCCTGTAGGAGATTCAAAATGGCGTCCAGAAAAGGACTCCAATTCTGTTACTCTCCTTGCGTCCATGGTCGCCATTCTATTTTATAATATTTGTGTTGCTGTTATGCAGTTGTTGCATTATTATGTTACGTCAGGATGATGTTCAGGAAGTCTTTCTATTTTTCGTCGTTTCTTTTTAATCACGTCTTCGACAAATTTTGCTACCGAATTCCAATTTTCTTCGTTTGACTTCATTTTCTCTATGATATTTTTAGACGTGTATACTCCGGTTACCAGTTCTAGCGCATATCTTTCATTACCGCCACCGTTCACATTTAAAAAACGTGTATTTTGCGTTGTCAAATTCTGTGTCGTCATATATATATCGCGGTTGATCTGCTTTCCCCATATGATGTAAATATTTTTTTAAGTATCCATGACCGGATAGAAACCTCGTGGGGAAATAATTTACTTTACCGTGCTTCTTTGAGTCCATTCTCTAAGTTCGCGTATGAACTTCGCTGTCCACCTTCCGCTTGGTTAGATGTTCCATCTTACTTACCAGATCTCTATGGTTTGTCGTCTCGCTTTTTGGGGGCTTAGGCCCGGCAGCGTCATTTTTTTTTGCTTCCCATTTTTGTCTCCGTTCCTCAGCTAACAAGTCTATGGGAATTCTTCCGCTTATAGCAAGGACCGCTGCTCTAGGCACCGTTCAGTATGAGGAGGCTACTCTGATTGCGCAGGTGCATTGCACAGAATTTACCACATTCCGGCGACCTTTTGACTTTAGCGTGTCTGCCCACAGTTCGCTTCCGTATAGAAGGATCAAGTTCGTCGTTTCCATTAGCAGTCTGCGCTTGCTTTGACTTGGACCTCCAACATTTGCCATAAATTTGCTTAGCATTCGCGTTACTCGCGCTGCTGTTCATGCGGAGTTCTTTATATGCGCCGTACGAAATCAGGCTGGATGGATTCTCCCTTTTCTAGCTCTAATAGAAGGGCGCCAGCCCGAGTTCTCCTGATACCTTTTACCATCGCGGTCTCATCTGGTGTCGTTCTGCTGCGGATGTTTTTTAGAATTTCCGCGTAGCTGTGTCCCTCCGTTGGTTTAACTAATATAGCCTCTGGTTTTAATTTGGGAGTTCGCTTTTTCGTATTATTTTTTGTGCTGTCCCTGTTCCTTAGCGGTGCTTTGTGAGGTGCGCCATTGTATTTTACCAGCGAGAGCACTTCTGGAGCGTGGTTTTTGACAGCTAAATAGCTGCCATTTTTCCAGGTTCCTTAACTCGCGTTTTATTGGCGGGGTCCGATGCAGCGAAACTCGGTGCAGTCCGTTTCGCCGATGATGGTGTTTTGTCTTCGATGTGTGCAGTCACATTTCGTGTTTCTGTAGGCGTAGCTGTGTTATTTCCGCTAATAGCTATTATCGCAGAAGATTCTTTCTTCTTGGACTTCTGAGCTTGGTTCCATCCCTTTCTGCAGTATTTTATGATATCGAAGAGCTCCTCAAGTTCAGAAACTCATGTTTTGATTTCTATGCTCGTGTTGCTTTACCTAGTAAAGACAGCTTTTACCTTCCGTAGTATTTTATTGCATTTTTCTAGAGCTTCTTCCTACTGGGCTTGCATTTTCAACTCTCAAACTCAAACTCTTGTCGCGGAGAGCCTGTAGCCTGTACGACCTTTGATTTTAGATTATTTGCTGTTACCGGCGTTTGTTCAATTCGAAGACTACAAATTCTTCGCCCAATATACACTTCCTGACCAAGGTGCAAAGTGGCTAGTTCCTGATATACGTCAAGGCTAACACCTCAGCAGAGCAAGCTCATATCACCCCTTCTATAGCATCTACGCAAAACACATACCGGTCTGTATCGCCGAGGCGAGGTACGCATATAAGGCGGCGTCTACTCGCTGATGACACCCATTGACTATATATGTGCAATCTGTGCAACCAAAGCGCCCTAAACAACATCAACGACAAACTCCCATATACAAACGTCACGACGATCACCGCCTTACTAACACCTACAGCACTCTCCCGCCACATATAAGCAAACAAGGTGTTACCAACGTTGGAACGCGCTCATCTGCGCCTCATCCCTCACACAGTCAATGGGCTTTAATTGTTCAAAGGCTCTAATAAAGTTTTGTGGCCAATACTAGGTTCATTGTAGGATACTATCAAGAAAGTCGTTTATATTGCTTATTTTTCTGGAACACATAAACCATGTAATATTTACAACTTTATGAACGAATTTTGTGAAGAAGTAACAAAACTTAAAAAAGAATTGGATTAAAAGTAGGAAGCAGTAAATATAATAAAAAATTTAATGTCCACCTATTTATATGTCTTTCGTCAGCTCGGGTGTTTGTTACCAGTGTGAGTTCATATAACGGGAAAAATAGTTGTCCTAAATGTACTTGTTGTCCTCGTTGTCCAAAAATAATTGCAATTATACAATATATCCCTTATTAATAAAGTGTACGTGTTAGAGCGCTATAGTAAAAGGTTTCCCATTAAGAGTGATAGGATTTCAAATTGAAATAAAACATTGGAAATTTAGCCAAACTTGGTAAGTTTTGATTTTATTAGATCGTATATTTTATGCAATTTATGATTTAAACAAAATATGGCTCAAATGGCCAGCACGGCTCATCTTGCATTGGTACATCCGGTCACACCAATTTTCGATGACTCTGTGCGGGTTGTATAGCGGCTATTGTGGCTCGTATGTTGGCCACAAAAGCACCCATACAATCACACGTTAAATCATGAGAGCTATAAAAAATGTAAGTCAGATGATTTAGGGGGATATAATATTATATGGTTTAAAACTCCATGATTCTATCAAGTAGATCATTTTAGTAAATACGGTAAATAGTGAGTTAAATTGTAAGTTTTTATTTTAAAGCTAGTGCTTATGGATAATTTTTTACAATTTGCTCTTTTTTTTTTATAATTGAATACTTTTTCTTGTCAGTGTTGCTATCGTTTATATTTGCTAATTAGAATAACTAAGGCCTATATACACGATGTAGCTTAGCGCCATAATGGGTGTTTGACTACAAATGTATACGCGGCTTTTATATGATTATATGAATCCCACTACAATTTTATTCTCTGCTAACCAGACGATATTTGAACGAAAAATGTCGATATTTGAAATTATCGTTCAAAATAATATCTCGCCGTATCGGAAGAAAAACGTATTTTGAATATCGATATATCGATATTATATCAACAATCCTAATTAGTACCATACAACAGCTGCTTTCGGTATATTTGCATAAAAATATCCTACTAAAAATCCTACCTAAACAAGATAAGAAAAATTTGATATTTTGCTATATTACTATAGCATAGAAAACGTTAAATAGTGTTTCCTGAAAAAAATTGTTTGCCACTTGACACATTTGTGCGCTACACCACCGTTATACATATGTATGTATGTATTCAGAAAAAGTAATACAAGAATCAGTAACTCAGAAATTCAGTATATTTTTACATTCATTCGTTCAGAATAACTTGAATATCTCAGAACGGGAAATGTATGACTTATATAACTTTAATAATTATAGGCAGTGTCTGCAGCGTCAATGTTCACTATCATTGTACGTGAAGAATTGGTTATATCATGTTGTGAATGCCACCATGCCTAACCAGCCCATCACCTGAACCTGGCTTATTATCTCGATATGCAAACCACTACTACTGCAAACCACTCCTAGCAAATATCATGAGCTGAGCACCCATCGTTTCGTAGGAGGTTGACAGGGCACCTTCAGGTTCACGTGGAACAGTAGCCGATGAACGATGTCAATATGGCGTCTCGCGCCGCCGCCGCTTGTCTATCATCAGGAATGTGACCACAATTGGAGCAACCAATGCCTGCCTGAGCATCTTCTCTATATCAGCAGTAATAGCAATTTTATAACGTCGAAAGCGAAATATGATATTGATGAGCGAATCTTGAAGCGTTGGTCCCACCAACTGTATGCCGTTAAGGGACACACATGTGTTAGTTCGCTCTGACACATTGAACACCACTCGAAACTTCGTCGTAACCGCATGATGTGGAATGTAGTAACTGTCTTTTACCAGTTAGTCCACACGATCCATATGCCCAAGCACGACATATTCACGCATGAACGCGATGTATCTATCTCTAAGTTTAATATTGGATGCCAAACGTAGCTCCAAATAATTAAATTGACTTACAGCATTTATATATGAATCCCCAAGTTTGGGAGCATCACGTGGAGCGGCAATTGCACAACGTAACGGCCTTCAGGTGTACGGAAAAAACCGATGCAAAGATCCGACCACATTCGCCATCCTCCACCTCATCTGTCGTTGGTACCTCTTCAAGTTTCCAATAGCTGTGAATCAGCTCCTTCAAGCTAACCTCATCGTCACAAAGCATGGCAATGCATGCGAGCAAAGACGGAGTTGTGGGAGTGGCTACAGTGGCTGGGCCAAAAATCACCCAACCGAAATATGTACTTTGAGGGTAGGGTTTATCTGCTTTCCACCGATGATGTCACCCTGTACTATACATCCCCATGAGTCAGCACCAACCAGGATATCTACACTACCAGGTATCCCAAAATGTATGTCGGCCAGTTCGTGGCCTACTAAATGTTTCCACTGGTCACCATCAACCCGCACTGCTGAAGTGATTGAGGTAATTGACGGAATAACCAATGCGTCAACTTGCATTTCAAATCTAAAATACGTCGACTTTAGTGTGAGCACAACCCTACCTGCTTTCCGGGTATTAGCAATGACATTATACCTTCCACATTTAATTCACATTTGTTTCGATGTAGTATGTAAAGAATTAGTCAGGCAGTCCGTAATAAAACTAACCTGCAATCCTGGATCACATAAGACTAGAGCCACCCGTTGAACAAAAGCGTCTCCAAATACATAACCAGCGCAGTAGCGAGTAATACCGTGGAGATGGCTTAGAAGATGCAGGCGGTTGCAGATGTATCTAGTCAACTGCCACTATATGAGATTTAATCGTTATTTTGTTGTTGTCTCCTGTTAGAAGGCGATGACAGTAAGGGAGTACACAAGCCGTGTGCACGCCTTTCTAAAAACGTTAACAACTCTTCTAGCGTATGAATATCAGTAGAGGAGCAACTCCAATGAATTGGGTAATAGCTGAAAGCTTGGACACGACAATTGGAACAGCCAAAGCATCCCATTTGTCGACACTAATCTTCATAACACGTAGAGCCCGTAATGATTCATGAACGGTATCAACTATGATGAGCAGTGCCTTTAACAATATCTCCATACTTTTGCCAAAAAATTAGTAATATAGTTCTTTTTGTTACGGAGCTGCATGGTTGTATTTTATAAACAATAGTTTTTGTGGAGTTGCCACAGAAGCATTAACATTTTCCTTAAGAGGCGTGGCACCTCCACAGAAACTATTTTTATAAAATACAGCCCTGCGGCTAATAACAAAAAGAACCGTATAATTTTTTGGCAAAAAAATGGTCAAATAAAAATGAGCTTTCAGAGGCTAAAGTGCAAAATACAAATGTTAAAATAAAATTAATGATTTTAGAGCGACATGTACTAGCATTAAGGCAAAGAGATATCAAAAACAATTTTATAATAACAAATCTGCCAAAAATTGAACAGGTAGAATTAAGGAACTAATGATTAAAATTGGCGAACAAGTAAATCTAAAATTGGAAAAAGCAGACATAATTAATGTTTACCAAAATGATAGAAAAAGGTTTAAAACTTTTCCAATAATTATAAAAATGTTCAATGAAATGTTTAACAATAAGTGCATGGAATTAATAAAAAAGAGAGAGCAAATGGATGTAGGAATGTTAATCCCCTGCTTTGATATGAAAGAGAAAAATGTTAATTTTCACCACCTACTGGAAAAAGAGATTAGCGAACTGTTTAAGAAAGTAAAGCAAGAAGTTAAAACTAAGAATTATCATTAATTCTGGATGAAATATGAAAAAATTGTAGTCAAAAAGAACAATGATCCGGCAGTGATACATATCGAAAGGCTGGAAGATCTGAAAAAAATAAAGTAAATATTTCTTATGTTAAATATCATTTTTTTTTTTATTTGGTTTTTGCAAATACTCTTATAAATAAATAGAAAATATTAGTGACATTGATAATCAATGTGAAATTATCAAATTAATGAGTTCTTTTTCAAAAGGGAGTATTGTTATATAAATATAATGTACCTAAGTATTTATATATGTATATATATATATATATATATATATATATATATATATATATATATATATATATATATATATACATATATATATATATATATATATATATATAGTAATTGTGTGATAGTTGATTAAGTAGAGATGATTAAATAAGTTTTTTTTGTTTATAGGTAGTGTAAAATAAGTGTTGGGTGGGTGCCGTAGCTCAGTGGTTAGTGTGTTCGCCTTCTGATCTGTAGGTCGTGGGTTCAATCCCCGGCTGATGCATAACAAATTTAATATCGAAAAGATTTTTCTTTCGAATAGTACCCACCTGTCGGCAAGCAATTGGCAATTCTTCCGACAGTAACAACTTGCCATGAAAAAGCTTCTTAAAGAACTCTGTGACAAAGCTCAGAAAAAGTGATGTCACAAGTGTTCTGCCGTTCGGAACCAGCTAAAATAAGTAGGTCCCTTCTAATTCTGTCCAAATTTAAGACGCACAACAGTAATGGAAGAGAAGCTCGGCCAATGAGTCCTTTGGGGCTTTAAGTGCCACATATATATATATATATATATATATATATATATATATAAATAAAATAAGTGTTGGAGTTTTTATTGGCAGAATCCAGTGTACGAATAGAGTTGATTCGAATAAAACGTTCATAAAAAAACAACAAATTTAAATGTATTATATACTCCTACATTTATTTTAAATAATATATATATATATATATATATATATATATATATATATATATATATATATATATATATATATATATATATATAAAATAAGTGTTGGAGTTTTTATTGGCAGAATCCAGTGTACGAATAGAGTTGATTCGAATAAAACGTTCATAAAAAAACAACAAATTTAAATGTATTATATACTCCTACATTTATTTTAAATAATTTATAAAAAATTGTACACGTGATAGGAGTAAAACTTCTTAAAAAACCCAATTGAGATATTAGCACCATCTTCTATGAATTCGCCTCGGATTTAGTCAGAAGTAGTGCGGATTCATTCCCGTACACATATTTAAAATATCGTTAGCTTAGAATGAAAAGTTGCTAAGTCCATTTTTCTAAATTTTATAGGAGAGACAAAAAACGTTTTAAAACATTTTAAAACTTTTTTCTTTATTCAAACATTTTGTTTTGAAAACATTTTGTTTTGAAAAACCTTAAATGCAATTAATTGCGTTTTTTGCCCATCTTTCATCTAAAAATAGAATAGAAATTTTTATTTTTGGCAATTTTATAAGGATTTTGGTGATTTTTCATGATTTTCATGATTGCTTTTGTACTTTCTTATTGGACTAAGCAACTTTTCCTTAAAAAAAACCTACTCAGTTTGTTATTTTTTTGGGGTGCTAATGGGGTAGTGACGCGATTATATAGCCTCTCCTATTCAATTGTCAAACTCACCTACACGTCGGTGCACCCTGTCGATAACAGAAGAGGCTCTGACGACATAACACTTTAAGCTAAGGTGTTGAGGTACCCGTGCCGAGAGCTGAATGGCTGGTAGTGACTAAAGAACCAAGTCGTTAACGGTCCCCTCCGATGCCCAGGCAAGGTCGGTTGTATTAAGTGCCTTACCCTGGTATACTGGCTCTGCTGGGGTGGACTTTCCAGTTCACTCGTGGGAATCAAAACGGAGAACATACACAACAAACCCAAAAACCAGGAAGTAAGGGGGAGCGCTTTCGGAGGATGATCTCTTGGCCAGTAGCCAGGAGAGCATCAAAAACAAGGATGACAAGGGTGCCAGACATAGCCCCCCTGTCATAGACAAAAATATCCAACAAAGGGAGCACGCCAGCCATAGCGGCCCCCAAGAAGTCCAAGAAGTCGTCCGGGACCCTGCTGAAAGCGAGGTACCAAAGGGCGCTTTTCATACTGGACAAGATCGCCAAGAATGAGAAAGATGGCCAAGTCCACGAGCGGGATGCCGAGGAAAAGGTCAGGTACGAGGCGGTGGTCAAGGAGTACGAGACCTCACTCGCAATCAAAGCAGCACAGCCACAACAACAGCCGAAGCAGACAGCGAAGCGGAATCGGTCACAGGACGTGACTGAACACCCCGCAAAAAAGGGCAAGTACTCCAAGCAGGGGGGGGGTGCCCTTCCGCTGTTGCTCCAGCGTCATCAAAGCAACCTTATAGTGAGGTGGTCAGAGACCTCCTCCAGGTTGCTATCGTTGACGTGAAGAGCAACAATGGGAGGCCGGTGCTGGCAGTATGGAACTCTATTGAGGGACGGCTATCTGAGATGGTAGTTGAGCACCTCTTGGAGAAACAAACTCCAGTTCCAGCCTTCAACTGCGAGGAGGTTTGTCGAGGCTGTCGGGTGATCAAATGCGCGGACGGATTCTCGAGGGAATTTCTGGGCAAATGCGTAACTAAGATCAGTAACGCATGGGAAGGTCTTTCGCTTAAGATCATCCCGGCAGCGGAGATTCCCACGAGGCCCCGGGAGCGTATTTGGTTGCCAAAAATGGCAATGAAACTGGATGAGTCGAAGCTCATCCAGTGCTTGAAGCTGCAGAACCCAGGTGTCCCTATGGACGACTGGTCGGTCATTAAGATCGAAGAGCAGCAGCGCAACAGCCAACCAGTCCTTCTGCTTATCTGCAATGAGTCCCTGGGGGCACTTGAGCAGAGAGAAAATAAGCTTCGGTTTGGCATCAGGGAGGCCAAAATGAAGGTGTTTCCGGCCTCGGTGGCTCCGGATGATAACCTGGAAGAGGTTGATGACGCCAACAAGCTCCTAGAGGGGCTCAAGCTGGCTGAGCCGGCCGGGGAAGGTGCCTCGTCATCAACCGCGCAAACTGGAAGTGCGCCACAAACCAGCAAACAAGGAGATGCTGAGAGTGGCGCAGATTAACTTGCAGCATGCCAAAGCAGCCTCTGACCTAATTTTTTTTATACGCATGGTGAAGGTAAGCCAAGGGCGTGCATCCTGGTAAGGAACACAATTAAAGCTTTCTTTCTACCTAATTTTAGTTCTTACGATGTCGTAGTGGTCAAGATCGAGTCGCAGAGCGGTCGTAGTCTCATGATCGCTTCAGCGTACTTGTCGCATGACCGTCCAGCGCCTCCCGAGGAGGTCCAACGGCTCATCAGCAAGGAGGATGCTCTATTGGGCTGCGACGCCAATGCCAGACATGCGATTTGGGGAAGCAGCGAAACAAATGAGCGAGGTGAGTCTCTTTTTGATTTTATAATATCCTACGATCTCAATATTTGTAACAAGGGCGATTCACCTACCTTCACTTTCCCCGGTTCGGAAATCTGTAGGGGGTGGGAAGAAGTCCTTGATATTACTCTCACAACTAACTCTCCCGACCTCGTAATTCGTAACTGGACAGTTTCGAAACAAATCTCCCTGTCGGATCATCGAATGATTCTCTTTGACCTAGGCTGGGAGAGGGAGATTAGACAACCACATAGAAACCCCAAACGAACATCTTGGAATCTTTTTGACAAGGTAGTTAGCGATAGACTCCATAGAAATAGAACAGCCATAGAGTCCCGGAATAATCTGGAAGACCGGGTCAAGTCTATAGAAAAAAGTTTTCAGGTGGCCTACAAAGTTGCCTGTCCTATATCTAGGAGTAAGAAGATCTTCCCGCCGTGGTGGGATAGGGATCTGAGCGACCTGAGGTCCAAGCTCAGAAGAATCTTCAACAACTGCTATGCAACGGGTGACTTTCAGGAGTATAGATATTCCCTGAGGGAATATAAAAAAGCTATACGGACTGCAAAGTCAAACACTGCGAGTCGATAGAGGCCACGAAGGACTCAGCAAGACTCGGTAAAATCCTGGCTAAAGACCACTCTAATAAAACCTTTATAAAGCGCGCCGATGGCACTTGGGCGGAATCGCGAGTGAGTATTTATGAATCCTCATAAATACTCACTTTCCAGACAGTCCTGATGAGGCAATGCAAGGAAGCGAACCGGTACAGCAGGAAGTATCCGCGGCGCTGCTGGATAAAATCATGACTGAGGAGAAAATAGGGTGAGCAATCAATAGTTTCTCACCTTTCAAATCCCCGGGGGTAGACGGTATTCTCCCTATAATGATGCAGAAGACTCAGAATTCTTTGGTTAAGGAGCTAAAGGAGATCTTCCGTGCTTGTATTCGATACAACCATATCCCGACTACATGGAGGAGAACAAGGGTGGTTTTCATCCCCAAATCGGGTAGAAGAGGACATGAACTGGCCAAGGACTTCAGGCCAATAAGTCTAATGTCCTTTGTATTAAAAACTCTAGAAAGAATCTTAGACTTATATATACGGGAGCTTCTTGACGAGAAATCTTTCTCTTCAGTACAACATGCGTACTTGAGAGGGAGGTCTACAGAAACTGCGCTACATGAGGTGGTACGCACAGTGGAGAGGTCCCTATTGTATAAACAATTCTCTGGCGGCGTTTGTTGACGTAGAGGGAGCGTTCAATAACGTCAATGCGGACTCCATTAGATCCGCCCTTGCCAGGACAGAAACGGCAGAACCAATTAGAAATTGGATCTCATCCTTACTCACTAACCGCGAAATAACAGCTGAGCTAGGGGGTGCAAAACGTAGTAAGCGGGTACGTAGAGGCACACCGCAGGGGGGCGTGCTGTCCCCCCTGCTCTGGCTCATAACTATAAACGATATCCTTGTGGAACTTAACGCAAATGGAGTTAAGATTGTAGCGTACGCTGATGATGTGGCGATCCTAGTCTCGGGTCCCTTTCCTTCCGTGATGAGTGAAATCATGGAAAGAACATTAGCAAAACTAAGTAGGTGGGCACAAGATTGTGGCCTTAGGTTGAATCCGGATAAGACGGAGTTACTGCTCTTTACGAGAAAGTACAAACCACCTACCTTCAGACTACCAACACTAAATGGATAGCAATTAATCCTATCGAACAGTACCAAGTATCTGGGACTGACTATAGACTGCAAACTGAATTGGAAAACATGCATCGAGGAGAGAGTACGGAAGGCCTGCATCGCTTTCTATGCTTGCAAATCGATGTTTGGTAAGAAGTGGGGTCTAAGGCCGAACATGGTACTCTGGATGTACCAAGCGGTAGTGAGACCGGTGTTGACCTATGGCTCTGTAGTTTGGTGGGAAGCTCTACGGAAGAACTATAACACCAATAAACTACGGAAAGTTCAGCGCATTGCGTGCGTTGGTGCCACTGGGGCCTGTCGCACCTGCCCTGCAGCGGCCTTGAACCCTATTTTAAACCTCCTTCCAATTGACTTGCACATACTATGTACTGCATCGCAAACGGCACTCAGACTCAGGGAATCTGGATGTTGGAAGTGTACTCAACAAGGACACAGTAGCATCCTTAGGAATGTACCAGTAGATTTAGTTGACAACAGGACGGACTTCTGCCATCGCAAGTTGGCTTTTGAGAGAGGCATCAAGGCCGTATTTCCTAGCAGAAATGAGTGGAAGAAAGGTGGGATCCTGACTGGTAGGGATACACACATTTTCACTGATGGTTCCAAAATGGACTCTGGAGTTGGAGCAGGAATCTATTCGGAGTCCTTAGAAATATCAACGTCCGTAAAACTTCCTTCTTATTGCAGTGTGTTCCAGGCGGAGGTATACGCAATTCTGCAAGCATGCGAATTGCTCCAACAAAGGAACATAACTGGAAAGGCAACAATTCTCTCCGATAGCCAGGCAGCTATAAAAGCGCTAGCCGCGCCAACTGTTAGCTCAAAGCTGGTCGGAGAGTGTAAACAAATAATAACCGCAATATTTGCCTACCTCGAAGTATCAGTTATATGGGTTCCAGGACACAAGGGAATCGCAGGCAACGAGAATGCTGATGAGCTAGCTCGCAGGGGCTCATCTGCAGACAATAAACGAACACCCTATGCCGATGTAGGTGTTCCCCTAGCTGAAGTCAAGGGGATTATCCAAAAACACTACCTAAACAAAGCGCAGCGGAAATGGACTAGCACCATGACCTGCAAAATTTCAAAAGCCACCTGGCCAGACTACAGCGAGAAGAGGACAAGGAGCCTTCTGAGTAGATCTAGGGCCGTCACACACAAAATAATAGCAGTATGCACAGGCCACTGGGCCATTGGTACACATGCGGAAAAAATGGGTATCCCGCACAACGACCACTGCAGAAGCTGCAACGACATCACCGCTAAGGAGACGGTAGAGCATTTCTTGTGCAAATGCCCGGCCTTATCCAGAAACCCATTAACATCCTTGGGTAGACCTTTCTTCGATAACCTAGGACAGGTATCTAAAATAGAGATCTCCCATATACATCAGTTCATAAACAACTCCGGCTGGTTGTAACACATCCTTCAACACTCAGTAGGTCTTAGCGAGATTTATGGCTCAAAACGGCATTCTATTTGCTACTTGAGCGACCAGGGTCGCAGCCATTCTACCTACCCTACCTACCTGTTATTCAGTGAGTTTATAAAGGTCGACCTCTAAGGAATATCAAAAAAGTAACAGAATCAAGGTACGTCCGAAAATTAAGGGGGGAATAAAAACATATGCATTTCCCTAAAAGTATTTCAATTTATGTATAAAATAAAAAAATGGAATGGAACCAAATGTTTTTCGTTTCAAGCGAATGTAAAATTTCTTATTCTAAGTAATAGTATATTAAAGCAGTCTAAATTAAGAAATGCAGTCTTATTGCATTGTTGTAAATTGATTTAAAGAATAAATTAAATATAATATAAAATTAAATTCATTCATGAGGCAAATCGTCATAAAAATTTTGATGGTCTTTGGACAAACCTCCTTTTATAGTTGCAAGTCTTCATATTTTCTTCATGTCATACGACGCCTTTCGTAGTGAAGCTGCTGCAAATTGGACCATTCCAAAGCGACTACACGTTTGTCTATCCTTTGAGGTAGAGGTTCCCCTACATCCGAAAAGTTCAGCTTAAAATGAATTTCGCCTGCTGGTGCGTATCTTATGGCACGAAAATCTGCAACTTTGGCATCGCCCTTGCCATGGCCAGGACGGATGTTTTTACAAGATTGTACATTATCAAATTTAAAAAAAAAAAATTGTGGTCTAAACATGTGACGTCGTAAGGTTGTGGTTCTGCTGTACGAATGCCAGTGTATGTAGCATGCTTCTTTTTCTCATTGCTCTCTCACCTCTTTCTCTCTTTTAATGTAGAATGAACACTGTCCGTCTCCATGGTATAATAATATAAGTTTGAGCCATTATGGAGAGTTCTCACAAATGAAATAGAAAAAATAAATAAAACAACAACAAAGACGTGGGAAAAGAAGAAGAAGTATAAAATGAAACAATAGAACTAAAAAATAAAACAACAAACACACTAGTTTGACACTAAAAGAAGCCAGGTTTTGACATTATAAGGTGCAGCAAAGAGGAATCTTTTACAATTGCGCTGCCTTCATTATTATACCATGTTCCGCCTCCATTTGTGTATGCCCAGGTTCGAGAATTTTTTGTTCGATGATTACATTTTAATGGTGCATTTAAGAAGGCGTTTTTCATGAAATAATTTCGGTTTTGATAACCGCATCCATCGTAATAAAAAATAATCTTTTTGAAATTGTACTCCAACAAGATTTGGAAGAACTTTTATTTGCAATAAAATAACAAAAAATAAAATAATATCCATATAATGACAAACTCTTCAGCTGTTATCCCATCTTCAACTTCTTTCCATAAAAATCAGTATCCTTTATGATTTATAAGGTTATTAAAAACTAAATTGTGAACATGCAGCTCTGTCCGGTAGTATTGATTGCTGACTTGTAGGTCGACGGTGAACACATTTGATTCATTGTTCTTTTCTGTTTTTTTTTCTTTTCTAGCAGACTCAAATTTCTAATATCGAATTCTTCATAGAAAACGGAAATTGATAGTGGTTTTACTTTACGTATTTTTAGCAATCATTAGCATAAGTAAGCTTCTTGAGCACCATTCCGGCAGGATTATAGATAATAGATTATAATGCGCGAGAATGTCAATACAGATGTAAACGATGTGTATTCTATACGAAAGAAAATAAAAAAAAATTCTTTATTAGCAAATTTTATACGCCAACTTTGGACTTAGCAAGTTTTCGTATCACTGAATTGCGACAGTTAGAAAAGAAACAGGTGGATAGGACTTATTGCGAACAATGTGTATTCGACTTTAATTCAAGTTTATCATAAAAAGAGGACTTAGCAACTTTTCACTCTAAGCTAACGATATCTCTAGTATTGTAACGAGTATCGATGGTTGGTGATTCATAATTAATGTTGAATAGCACGAATAATAGTAGCATCGAAGCGAATGCCAACAAAAAGAATTTAGCGATAACCAGAACAAGGCAACGAGAAAGAAAGGGAAGAAACTCGATTATGATAAAAAAATATTATGAAGTGTTGCCACAGATTATAAATAGTATTAGTTGTTGACAACTGAATCACTTCAATTCCGAAAGTGAAAGAGGCAACATAGTTAGTTAAAAGTAGCAAGTACATTAAATTGCGATTGTAAATAGCAGTATCGATTAAATAAATTGCTGTTGTATATAGTTAGTGCAAAATAAGTGTTGCAGTTATTATTTTGAAGAAAAAAAGGATTGCTCAGCTGTCTTTCTTGATATCACTCAAGCTTTCGATAAAGTATGGCACGATGGCCTTATTTACAAACTCAAACTATTACTGCCTGCAAATGTCTCCTCATTGCTTAGTAGCTACCTCACGAAAAGACAATTTCTCGTACATCACAAGGATTACACAACAAATCCATTGGATATTCACGCTGGCGTTCCTCAATGAAGCGTTTTGGGCCCCTTACTGTATCTCTTATAGACTACAGATATGCCCAGCAATAACTATACATTTATATCGACCTTTGCAGATGATACGGCAATATTGTGCTCTCGCTCTAACCCCATAGCAACTACTAAACTCCTGCAGATTCATATCGATTCTCTCGAAATTTGGCTAGCAAAATGGCGTATAAAAGTCAATGAATCGAAGAGCGTACATGTAACCTTCACGCTAAGGCCAGATACATGTCCCCCACTTAAAATTAATGGCCAATCAGTTCCACAATGTTCCTCAACAAAGTACTTGGGTATTCACCTCGACAGAAGGCTGACCTGGAAAAATCACATAGAGGCAAAGAAAACTCAGATCAAGCTTAAAATGAATCAGTTATGGTGGCTGTTACACAAAAGATCAAAGTTGAATCTCGAATACAAAGTGCTATTATATAAAGCAATCCTGAAGCCAATTTGGACTTATGGTATTCAGTTTTGGGGTACCACATCTCCCTCAAATTTCGAAAAATTGCAGCGAATACAATCCAAGTGTCTGCGAATTATTGTAAACGCGCCTTGGTATATGAGGAACGTAAACATCCATCGAGATTTAAATGTACCCACAATTTCTGAGGAAGTTGCAATGTCCTGCAGAAGCTACATTCAAAAATTACACAATCATCCGAATCCCCTTGCTAGGCAATTGTTGCTGAGCACGGGGCATCGTCGATTAAAAAGAAAAAACACACTGAATATGCTGTGAAATTGCTATACCTCGTGACTCAACAAATTGTGATGGAACGTTGGGAATATTACATAATTTTAGTTAGTTTGTAAGATTTGATTACTTATTGTTAGTTTCTAAGTGATTTTAGAAAGATCCAATAAAAAAGCTTGAAAAAAAAAGTTATTATTAACAGAATCGTGTTTGAGCAGGGTTGATTCGAGTAGAAATAAAATCCTAACGGTATTATCTTTCGGACTACTTTGGGCTAATTCTGACTAAATTTGGAGTACGGAAACAAGCTAATTCTTTTATGTCCCACTAATGGTCTGTCTATCAAAATAAAAGTAGCAATGCTTTCCTCAACTTAAAAATAAGAAAATTACAAAAACAGCGACAAGGAACAATTGTTCCTTTTTTATGCCCATTATTCCTCTGATGCACTGCCTATCGAAATTAACGTAGCAATTCTTTGCTAATTTTAAAAATTTAACTATTTTCAACCCAAATATTTCATAAGTGGTTTGAGGATACGTAAAACTGATAAGCTTGTGCAAAGTTTCAGATCACGCACTTCAATTTGATATATTCTACATTGGTCCTGGTTTAAACACAAAAACATTTGCATTTAAAACCTTTGTTTGTGAGCGAGAGACACACAGGAAAGAGAAAGAGGGTTTTCTTAAACGTACATGAGAAATGCTTTGTGCTTACCATTCGTAATCAGTGTTCGGACTATCCTACAATTGTGATAGATCCACAACTTTTTTTTTTCAAAACTTTCATTCACCTATGTTTATTTTATATATTGTATATATTGTTGTTTTTATTTTGTGAACGTTTAGTTCTACTTGAATCAACTCTGTTCGATCGCTGGACTCTGTTAATAATAATTGCAACACTTATTTTGTACAGCTATATACAGCAACAATTTATTTAATCAACTCTATTTACAATCAACTATTTACAAACAGCTCGCAAATCCATCCTTTCCCACAGATGATTGGAAGGTAGTGAAATTGGGAGAGGCCAAGGAGAACTCAAGACAGGTCGTTGTGATCTTGACTGCGCAATCCTTGGCACCTCTCGCCAAACAGAAAAGGGTGATAAGCTATGGCTTCTCCCAAATCACGAAAGAAAGTTCGGCCCCGGTAGAGGACATGTCGTATGACGGAGACAGCGATACGCTGTCAACATCTGAGATGGTTGGCGAACTCTTCCGAAATGTGGAAGTTAGCACAGCGGATGAGGACGACCCACTATGCTGTGACAAATACTCCCTTTTGAAAAAGAACTCATTAATTTGATAATTTGACATTGATTATCAATGTCACTAATATTTTCTATTTATTTATAAGAGTATTTGCAAAAACCAAATAAAAAAAAAAAATGATATTTAACATAAGAAATATTTACTTTATTTTTTTCAGATCCTCCAGCCTTTCGATATGTATCACTGCCGGATCATTGTTCTTTTTGACTACAATTTTTTCATATTTCATCCAGAAGTAATGATAATTCTTAGTTTTAACTTCTTGCTTTACTTTCTTAAACAGTTCGCTAATCTCTTTTTCCAGTAGGTGGTGAAAATTAACATTTTTCTCTTTCCTATCAAAGCAGGGGATTAACATGCCTACATCCATTTGCTCTCTCTTTTTTATTAATTCCATGCACTTATTGTTAAAAATTTCATTGAACATTTTTACAATTATTGGAAAAGTTTTAAACCTTTTTCTATCATTTTGGTAAACTTTAATTATGTCTGCTTTTTCCAATTTTAGATTTACTTGTTCGCCAATTTTAATCATTAGTTCCTTAATTCTACCTGTTCAATTTTTGGCAGATTTGTTATTATAAAATTGTTTTTGATATCCCTTTGCCTTAATGCTAGTACATCTCGCTCTACAATCATTAATTTTACTTTAACATTTGTATTTTGCACTTTAGCCTCTGAAAGCTAATTTTTATTTGTCCATTTTTCTGCCAAAAAATTATACGGTTCTTTTTGTTACGAGCCACAGGGCTGTATTTTATAAAAATAGTTTCTGTGGAGGTGCCACGCCTCTTAAGGAAAATGTTAATGCTTCTGTGGCAACTCCACAAAAGCTATTGTTTATAAAATACAACCATGCAGCTCCGTAACAAAAAGAACTATATTATTAATTTTTTGGCAAAAGAAATGAACATTCACTTTGTCGACTTCTTCGGATGAAGGTTCTTCTCGAACGCTGTACGTACTGTACATAACAGAACATAAGTTTCATACTTCACAGAATTGATAGTTCTTAAGTTTTCTTTGTAATATTGAATCATATCTCAACTAACGTAGTTTAAGTCATTTATTTTTAAGATGAAATAAATAGAAGAAATAAATACTTTTAAACCAAACGCCGCAATTGGTGACCCCGACAAAGAGGAAACCAATACGAGGGTGCTCCGTCATAAGTGCGCGCAATAGCAGCACAATTTTTATGCGTCGGCAGCACAGTGCGCACCATTGTGTAATTATCGTAATTGCCGTACGGATTTCGAAAAACACAACCAAATTGCAAATGAAAACGAAGAGGTCGACGAAACAGTGCCCAATGCCACCGCTATTACAAAAGCAAAGAGCGAAGAAATAGAAAAAGTAGGCATAAACAATTTTGCGGCTAGGGTACAAGTTCTTCAATTAAATGCATATTCCATCCAAAATATTGAATCGTGGTTCACACGCCTCGAAGCATTTTTCTGAATAAACAACTTTGGAAAAATGAATCAAGAACAACGTGACAAAATTAAATTTAATATAACCGTTATATACATGGACGAACGCCTACATGAACTGGCATTCGACATAATAGAAAACCCGCCAATAAAAGATGAATACGAAACATTACGTACAACGGCGTTAGGAAAGTTTTCCTTATCTTTAATCACACGAATAGAACAGTTAATGTCCGTTATTCAACTTGGTGTTAGCAAACCAATCCATATGTTGACACAGCTCCAAAGATCTGGTGTCACGACTGACAAGCAGTTAATTAAAGACTTCTGGCTACAAAAATTACCGATTTCAGCGCGCGACTTATGTAAGTATAGAAAGAGGCAAAAAAAAATCTTGAGTTTTTTTTATACTTTTATTTTTATTGTTTCCGATCAACTCCAACCTTTTTGGTTGAGGCGAATCTTAAGACTAAATTGATTATTATCGCTATAGAAGTCCTCGTTGTTCAGTTACTTATTTGATTACTAAGCGGAAGGATTTTAAAATGTTGCAATGTTTATATATTGTTTTTTTTTTCGGTCAACGATATTAGGATGATGCAATGTGCAATATGTCAACAAAGTACGTTGATATTTTTCATTACGTTGCATCTTTTTAAGTTCGTTAATCGTTTATGTATTTCTTTATTATTTCTTCGATATTGCTTGTGTTAACAATATCCGTTTTGTTTACAGGGTGAGTGGTGTTCTGGGTTCAAGCTATGTAACTCGAGCAGACATTGCAGGGGTAGACAAAGGCAATCCGGAAATGACACTGGAGCAACTAGCGTCGATCGCAGATGAAATAATCGACGTTGTTCGGGTGAACTCTGTGGATGCAGTTACCGTCGGGGAAGCAACTCAACAAAATGCGGTAGCAAACTCCGAAAATAACTTATCGATCGAAAGTCGAGTTGAGCGCATCGAGCGTAGTCTTTTGCATATCGAGCAATTGATACCTATCGCCGACGAAGATATACCGAAAAAGGCTGTCGCTACACCCTTCGGACTATCAGAATTCATACGCATGCCTTTCGGCCTACGTAATGCCGCGCAAACCTTCCAAAGATATATGCATGAGGCCTTACGAGGACTTGATTTTGCCTTTTGATGACATTTGCATCGCATCAGATCAACATACAAATCATCTACGTTTAGTATTCGACAGATTACGCCAATTTGCACTAACAACCAATCCATCAAAATGAGTATTCGGTGCATCGCAAATCGAATTCTTAAGTCATCTAGTGTCATCCGATGGCATAAGCCCAACACCAGCCAAAGTAGGATCTATACAGAAATACCGGTTAACAAGATTCGCGTTCAAGCTGAAGCATTTCTTTGCAATGGTCAATTTTTACCGGCGATTTATACCACATGCGATTGACCAGCAAAAACAACTTCACGCGTTAATACCTGCCAACAAGAAGAGAGATAAAACCACTATAGCATGGAACGACAACACCTTTCGTTATTTCCAAAAATGCAAAGACGACTTAGCCAAATCTACGCTATTATCGTATCCGGTTGCACTAGCGAAAATTATTCTCTGTACAGACGCAAGCGACACAGCGATGGGAGCCGTCATTAACCAAATCATAGAAAACAAAACTCAACCACTTGCATTCTTTTCTAGGAAATTTAGACATGCGCAAACAAAATACAGCGAGTATGATCACGAACTTTTTGCTATCTACACCTCCATTTAACATTTTCGATATTTGTTGGAAGGCAGGGAATTTACAATAGCAACCGATCATAAACCACTTGTATTTCACGTATCAATGCTCTCAACATATCCGCAAATGACGTCATTGATTATGAAGAAATACCAGGTATAAAAGCTTAAATCCGCTGTTTTTCGGTAAAAAAAAAACACATTTTTTTCATAGAAACCAAAAATTAATTTATTCAAAGTATTTGCTAGCTATACACTTTTCCCATCTTTCGGGATTTGTATATACCATTTGTGTATGCCATGCCAAAAGAATTCCTCATTTTTCGAGGCAAACCACTCGCATGCCATTTTCCGACGTCTTCATACGAATCGAAGTGCTGTTTGGTGACCCATCGACGAAGACAGGTGATAGTCAGAAGGGGCCAGGTCTGGTGAATAAGCGGGATGAGGTATCACCTTCCAATTGAGTGTGTCCAAGTAGTTTTGGACCAGTTTTGACGTGTGCGATGGGGCGTTGTCGTGGAGAAAAATCAGCTTCTTATGTCTTTGTTCATAACCAGGCCTTTCTTCACCAAAGCACGGTGCAACTTCACTAGTTGTTGGTGTTAGCGGTGAGCATTGACAGTTTCACCAGGTTTCAACAGCTGGTAGAAGATGACACCCTGCCGAACCCACCAAAAACACAGCATCGTTTTGCGTCCAAAGCGATTTAGTCTTGGAGAAGAAGTTGTTGGTTTTTCGGGATCGACCCACGATTTTTTCATTTAGGATTCTCAAAGTATATACACTTTTCATTGCAAGTCACCACAAGATGCAGGAACGACTTTCTTTTCTGTCTAGTAAGCAAGATTTCGCAAGGGTTTTTGGCGTCGATCCATCTGCCTATCGTTCAATTCATGGGGTACCCATTTTCCAATTTTTTGAACTTTCCCATGAATCGTAAACGTATGGAAATTGCTTGTTGAGTAACACCTAACTGTTCGACAAACATTTTTTGCGATTGGGTGGCAAAATGGCCTTCTTTGAACCGACGAAACGAGTCTCTGCAAGTGGTTTCCGATAGCGCACTGTCTCCACAAGCATTCGATACGACTCAACAGCAGATTTCTTCAAATTGAAGCAAAAAAGTAGAGCTTCCCGCTTATGCTCTTTTTCTGAAATGACTGATTATGTTTACTAATTGATGTAAACTGGTGTCGAACTCATAAAAAAAGGATGCACAATCGATAATAGCTCAATATGCTCACTAATGCAATCTACGAGCAAACAGCGGATTTAAGCTTGTACACCTGGTAGCAAAACAACAAAAAACCTGTAACGAACTACAACAATTATTAAAGACTGACACGATTTCACTCCAATTAAAACTTATTACACTACTATCAACCAACATCTGTATTGTGTGTGATGTCTCCAACGATTCTGCACATCCATACGTTCCAGAAAGTCACCGAAAATCAGTTATATCCAAATTCTACAACCTTGCTCATTCCGGGAAAAGAGGTACTGCGCGGCTGGTGAAACAACATTTCGTATGGCAGAACATGGATTCGAATATTGGTAAATTTGTATCGAATTGCATGCCGTGTCAACCCTCAAAAGTAGATAGGCACGTAGTTTTACCATTGGAGAAATACAAATTATCATCTCAGCGATTCGATCACATCGACCTCATCGGCCCACCATCAAATAGATTTAGGTATTGCTCAACCATTCTTGATCGTTTTTCTAGGTGGCCAGAGGCAATCCCTCTCACGGATATAAATACAGAAACAGTCGCTTTCGAACTACTTAATGGCTGGATAAAAATTTTGGCATACCATTACGAATATCAACGGATCAAGGCAGACAATTTGAGTCAACGTTGTTCCAAGAATTGTCTCGTGCCTTGGGCATCACACATTTACGAACAGCGTACCACCCACAGGAAAATGGCATGGTAGAAAGACTCCATAGAACGCTAAAAGCTTCAATAATGTGTGCCAACATCCCCAATTAGTCATATCAACTTTCACTGATTCCATTAGGTCTACGCTGCGTATACAAACCAGACGTTATAGCAACGCCTGCTCAGAGGCAGGTACGGTACGACTATCAGACTTCCAGGGCACATGTGTCCCCACCTCGCTACGTGTGCTGGAACTCTAGGGGGAGTATTATTTCAACTCCACAAAAACTATTGTTTATAAAATACAACCCTGCAGCTCGTAACAAAAAGAACCGTGTTAATATTTTTTTGGCAAAAGAAAGAACATTGACATTGTCGACTTCTTCGGCTGAAGGTTCCTCTCTAACGCTGTACGTACTGTACATAGCTAAACATAATTTTCATACTTCACACAATTGGTATTTCTTAAGTTTTCTTTGTAATATTGAATCATATCAGTTATTTATTTTTAAGATCAAATAAATACTTTTAAACCAAACGCTACACTTCTTAAGAGTTGCTAACCTGCTTTAAATTGTTCAACAGAAAAAGATACCACTAATATTGCACTTCAATTTTTAAATTGTTTTGGTTTTCCATGAAGCTTGACATTGTTTTAAACAGTGCGCGCTGTTGTGCATGTCCATTTGTGATAAAATTTTTGGTATTGTTATTAATATAATTAATAACAATTACAATTAAAAAATAAGAAAAATGAATAAAAGCTTTGCGATGTTAATGAGTCGTAAAAAATGTGTGAAAAGCGCAAATGAATTTAAAGCGTAATGCGTTGCTTCACTTGGTTGTACCGCAAATTGTGAAAATATTTTATTTCTTAATGTTAATATTTACAGTGAGCGACAAAAGTCTACGTACGGCGCCCATTTCTGCTATCTGACATGTCCAAAAGCATAATGAAAAGAAGTAATGATGCAATTTTGTTTTAAATATGTTTTTATTATTACATAGCAAAAATTATCTTATTTCATTAAAAACTTAACAAGTTATTAACATAAAACGAAAAAAATTCAATGACAAAAGTCTACGTACGATTTGAAAATCAAAAGGAAATACTTTGATAAGGCACTAAAAGTTAAAATAAGTCGTCGTTTAATATTTGGTTGAAACTCCACTAGCATCTATAACTGCTTGCAAACGTCGGGGCATTGAAACGACTAAATTTTCGATTTCAAGGGCCGTTATTTGTTGCCATTCCTGCTGCAGCTTCTCTTTTAGTACTAGGGCACTAGTAATGTGATGTTTCCGTATCTTCCGCTCCAAAAGCTCCCAAACGTGTTCAATAATATTTAAGTCTGGGCTTTGAGGAGGTGAATACAGTTGTCGTGGAGCGTAGTAAAGCAGCCAGTCCCTCACGATGTGGGCGGTATGTTTTGGATCGCTATCCTGTTGGAAGATCCAACTCTCACCAAGGCATAATTTATCAACCGATGCTTTTAAGTTTTGTTTCAAAATAGATTTATATTGAAAGCGATCCATGTTACCCTCCACAAATACCAAATTTCCAACTCCAGATGCAGCGACAGCGCCCCAAACCATTACACTCTCACCGCCATGCTTCACCGTAGGAACTAAGTGTTTCGGGTTCATTGCGGTATTTGGTTTTCTCCAAATTTTGGCTCTACCGTCACTTCCAAATAAATTGTATTTTGACTCATCTGTAAATAATACTCGTTTCCAGAAATCAATTCCCTTGTCTAAATGCTTTTGCGCGAATTCCAAACGAAGTTTGGGATATTTTTCACTTATATACGGTTTCCTACGCGGAGTTCTGCTGTGAAACCCATTATTATTCAAGGCTCTTTGAACTGTTCGTGGATGCACATTTGTATTTGACCTAGTTGCTAGCTCTGCGGCCAACTTAGTGCCTGCCACTTTCGGATTTTGATCCACTTCTTTCAAAATGAACGATACATCTCTGCAACTCAGCTTCTTTGGGCGACCACTACGCGGTTTATTTTCAAGACTATTCGTTTTTTTGTAGTTATTGAATATTGTTTGAACTGTTGATTTTGTTAAATTTAATAAGCTTGATATTTCACCTACGATTTGTTTTCATTTCTATACTTTACTACTAAGTTTCGCAAATCAATTGATATTTCTTTACGGGAAGCCATTGTCACAACCACGAACTTCTGGAAACAGCCAAAATACAACTAAATGCAATCCAAGTATGTCTATTACCAAGCAAAACAGCAAAATGTAACTAGCGGTACTTTCCCGTTATTGCGCCGCAACACACAACAAAAAAGAAGCGTGGAATGCGCGCCGTATGTAGACTTTTGTCATTGAATTTTTTTCGTTTTATGTTAATAACTTGTTAAGTTTTTAATGAAATAAGATAATTTTTGCTATGTAATGATAAAAACATATTTAAAACAAAATTGCATCATTACTTCTTTTCATTATGCTTTTGGACATGTCAGATAGCCGAAATGGTCGCCGTATGTAGACTTTTGTCGCTCACTGTATGTATGTATATATATTTAATATTGTCGTATTATATATAATCTTTTAATAAAAAATAATTCAAATTTAAAATTTCATTGTTTTAATTGCATATTCGTTATATGTTAAAATTACCAGAGTTACGATAAGTCTATCTGAGTTGTACGCTATTACTCAGTGCGGTTTCACGGAAGTGTACCGGATATCTGCAATAGTCGTTTTAGGTATTTATTCTTTAAGAAGCTCATAGAAACTTTACCAGAAATTTCATTTATTTTGCTGGGTACATTTGTATTAATTGCTGCCCAATCAGTACGTCTCCGTCAACTTGACGTTCAAAAGCTGGGCAATTCTCAACTTTCGTACAATGCGAAGTCTGACAGAGATCATCTGATTCATTTTGCGTTAATTTCAAAATTTCAAAGGGCAATAGATAAACAGTTGCTTTCTTTTCCCAATGAAATATTGATTGGGCTGCCTATATCCGTCAATGCGTCGCTGTCAGGAAGAAACGCAGAGTTTGACGGATGACGTATTCTATGGACCGCTGGCATAACAATAAAATTAAACAAACAAGTGAGTTATCAATTTACCGAGTGTACAGAGTCCCGTACTAACTGATTGATTGAATCCAAATTTCCGTAGAAAAAACGCCGAACGAATAAAAGAGGTGGCAATATTAACAGCGAGTAATTAAACTATACACCGCAAAAATAAGCTCATTAAGTTACTGCCCTTGTATCAATGCAAATACATTGATGATACTAAAAAAAACTGAATATGAAGTGAGTTTATCTAACAGATTATGAGAAAAAGTTTTATTGTTTCAAATTTTAAGTGTATGCCAACGCTGGAGAGCAAGGTATTGTACAATGAAAAAAGAAAATAAGGTATGCATGTCTTTGATGTTTTCTGAGCCAAGAGTGGTGGTGTGAGGAATATGTATAAGCTAAACAATACATTTTGTATATTTGGAATATAATTTGCAATAAATCAACAACAGTTGAAAATGTGAAAAGTTCCATTATTTTTTCGTCATCATGCATTACATAGATTAGTGGAACAAGTGCAGAATACGGCATCCTAAGGAAAAAAAAAATATTGCCTCAAATAGAGGTTATTTGACATAAGTGCTGAATGTCGGTTTAACAAACTAAATATTTGTCGTTGCAAATGCCCATACAAGGCGTGATTCAAGGTCCAAGTTCAAAATTGACGTCGACATTACTCGATAGACAAGGAATTTTTTTCTACAATATGGGTATCATAACACAGGTAATTTCAATACCTTTTTATAGGTATATAATATATGAATTTTTAACTTTTTAAATGTTATGAAGAAAAATTTAAATTTTTTATAAAAATTTTGTAAAAACCGTTTTTTTTCGAAAAAGTCTGCCATTAACCTATCAAAAATTATACACAGTATGTCAAGAATGAGTTTACACATTGAAAAAAATTCAAATTCTCAACTTTCTGAGCCAAAAATATTAACTTTTATTTCCATATACAAGTTTTTTTTTATTAGTTACAGATATTTACAGTATAAAAGATTCATGAAAAAAATTGCAAGTTCTACGCATAAGAAAAGAAAAATACAACAAAAAGAAATTTTACTCAATTTTATAAGTGTCAAGAAACTCTTCACAAACGATACAAAGTCTTTTTTTATAATATTGTAACGAGTATCGATAGTTGATTACTCATCACTATTGTGACTGACACTATTGGCAGCATCGAAACGAATGTCAACAAAAAGAAATAAGCGATAACCAGAACAAGCCAACGAGAAAGGAAGAGAAGAATCTCGATAAAGGAAGATTCTGGGGTGTTGCCAACAGAGTATAAATAGGGCCAGTGTTGAGAAGTAGGAGTCAATCGAATTCCGAACGTGACTGCGCAAACATCTATACAGAGGCAAAAGTTGCTAGTACATTAAAGTGTTATTGTAAATAGTTGATTGTAAATAGAGTTTATTAAATAAATTGTTGCTGTATATAGTTGTATAAAATAAGTGTTGCAGTTATTATTATTAACAGAATCCAGTGATCGAACAAGGTAATTCAAATAGAATTAAACGCTCACAGAATAAAAACGTAACAATATTTATTAGTTAAAATTTGATCAAGTAAAATATTTAGTATTTAGTATGGCCACCTTTAGCATCTATATCGGATTGTAGCCGTTTATTCATAAAATAAACCAACTTATTTAGGCCATAATTGCTCGGTATATTTTGCCACTCTTCCAATATAGCAGTTTTAAGTGCTGTACGGTTTTTAGATTGCCTTTTAGGCACTTTTTTCTTTAGGTAGACCCACATATTTTCAATAGGGTTAAGGTCTGGACTTTGGGCTGGTGTATCCTTAACTTTACCGCAGTTATAAATAACCCACAGTCGCAGCCTACTCGACTTATGCTTTGTGTCATTATCTTGATAAAATATGAAATGTGGATTGCCCTCTCTGATGAACCCAAATTTTTTCGCACTACTGATTAAATTACTTCAAAATGCCTAAATAATGTTGTGCGTCCATGGTTGACTCTATAAAAGCCAATTCTCTTACTCCTCTGCTTGAGATACATCCCCAAATCATAATGGACATTTTTCCAAATTTAATAGGAATTACGTGTCGATTTTCTAAAGCTGTTAATGCCTTGCGCCACACTCTGGTCGGTCCATCGTTGTAATACAACGTCATTTTTGTTCCGTCACAGAATATTACGTCGTCCCAATATTCATCAGGTTGAGAAATGAGCCTTGAGGCGAAGGAGAAGCGTCTTTCAATATTTTGTGCTGATAGTAGCGGCTTCTTACGAGCAACTCTTGATGAGTATTTGTTTCTCAGTATCGCCTGTCGTACAGTTTCATGGGAAACCACTATAACAAACTCTTCCTTGAGTTTCTCCGCAAGCGTTCTGGTCGAAATTTGTGGATTTTTGTGCAGTTCCCTCATCATTAAGCGCTCTGCCCGATCAGTAATTTTAAGCTTCGGGCCACCTCCAAACATTGGCTCCAATCTACCCTCATTTTCAGAAAGATTTAAAACATAAATTGTCACGTGTTACAGAGAACATTTCTGATAACTTCTCCACATTTTCTCCCAATTGGCGATTGAAGTATATAAGCTGAACCACTTCAGCCGATAACCTTTTGCCTGGCATTTTAAAAACACAATATTTAAACAGATGATGTGGAAATGTGGGTGCCGTAGCTCAGTGGTTAGTGTGTTCGCCTTCTGATCTGTAGGTCGTGGTTCAATACCCGGCTGATGCATAACAAATTTAATATCGAAAAGATTTTTCTTTCGAACGGTACCCACCTGTCGGCAAGCAATTGGCAATTCTTCCGACAGTAACAACTTGCCATGAAAAAGCTTCTAAAAAGAACTCTGTGACAAAGCTCAGAAAAAGTGATGTCACAAGTGTTCTGCCGTTCGGAACCGGCTAAAATAAGTAGGACCCTTCTAATACTGTCCAAATTTAAGACGCACAACAGTAATGGAAGAGAAGCTCGGCCAATGAGCCCTTTGGGGCTTTAAGTGCCACATATTTATTTTTTTTTTATGTGGAAATGTGGAAAATGTGGAAAAATTAATCACAAACTAACAAACAAAATCATAGGAATGGGTCACTGCAACGCGTTTACGCAAATAGATAACTGTAAATGTACCGTTAATCGTTGAGGTGTTGCGTAAAGAAATTAAAAAAATAGTTGTGAAAAGAGTTTCTTGACACTTGTAAAATTGAGTAAAATTCCTTTTTGTTGTATTTTGCAATTTTTTTTTATGAATCTTTTATAAGTACTGTAAATATCTGTAACTAATAAAAAAAAAATGTGTATATGGAAATAAAAGTTAATATTTTTGGCTAAGAAAGTTGAAAATTTGAATTTTTTTTTCAATGTGTAAACTCATTCTTGACATACTGTATTATTTTAAAGATCATAGGATTACCTTTCCAATAGTATATAAAACATATTTTTAATGAATTTTTATATATTTTAAATATATTTTTTTATGATCATACTTTCACTATGGCAAATATGTGCACAGAAAAATAGTGAGAATAAGTATAATTAACTAATTCTTTTATTAACCTGACAACATTGTTAGAATCCTGCGTTGTAGATTATCCTGATGGTGAATACAATATTGAAACAAATAAATAAATTTCAATACTAAAAATTACAAAGAGATTTCAATGATAAAAAACGTTTGTCGCGAAGCTGGCGTTAAGCCTATAAGGGTTGTTTTTATTGAGCCCGGCCGAAAGCCGGCTATCAAAAAATTTTTATCCTAAAATAATGTTGGTCGCGGATCCGGCGTCGGGCCTATAAAAGTTCTTTTTTTGCGCCAGGCCAAAGGCCGGCTCTCAAAAAGCTTTTATCCTAAAATACTCTTGGTTGCTATACTGAATTTTAAGACATGCAAGTAATTCTATCGAAAGCCGTCCATATTGGAAACACTTGAAGTATCAGCTTGAACAACATTTTTTAAATGCATACGAAAACATGTTTTTGTATATTTAAAAAACCTTTCTTACGATACCCATATTGTAGAAAATAATTGCGTGTCTATCGAATAACCTCGACCTCAATTTTGAATTTTGACCTTGAGCCACGCCTTATATGGGCTTTTGCAGCGCCAAATTCTTTATTTTTTATATTCACAAAAATATGCTCTATCCGAGGCAATTTTGAATTTTTTTTACCTTAGGAGTCCGTGTTTTGCACTTGTTCTGCTTATTTTTGTGAATATAATAAATCAAAAATTTGTCGGTGCAAAGGCCCATATATGCCATATATGGGTGCCGTAGCTCAGTGGTTAGTGTGTCACCTTCTGATCTGTAGGTCGTGGTGCAATCCCCGACTGACGCATAACAAATTTAATATCGTAAAGATTTTTCTTTCGAACGGTACCCACATGTCGGCAAGTAATTGGCAATTCTTCCGACAGTAACAACTTGCCATGAAAAAGCTTCTTAAAGAACTTTGTGACAAAGGTCAGAAAAAGTGATGTCACAAGTGTTCTGCCGTTCGGAACCGGCTAAAATAAGTAGGTCCCTTCTAATATTGTCCAAAATTTAAGACGCACAACAGTAATGGAAGAGAAGCTCGGCCAATGAGCCCTTTGGGGCTTTATGTGCCACATATTTATTTATTTATAAAGGCCCATATAAGGCGTGGCTCAAGGTCAAGGTTCAAAATTGAGGTCGAGATTACTCGATAGATACGCAATTTTTTCTACAATATGGATATCAAAAGAAAGGGTTTTTATTTACCTTTTTACATATATATTTTATTTATTGCCTATTTTTAACATTTTAAAAGTTATTATCAAAAATATAAATAAAACAATTTTTTTTTTTTCAAAGACCAAGTTAACATTCGAAAATAAGCCTTATTTAGCTATAAAAAATTTTTTCCAATATGGACGGCTTTCAATACAATTACCTTTATGTCTACAAATTCAGTATCGCAACCAACAGTATTTTAGGAAAGGTAATTTTTGATAGCCAGCATTCGGCCGGAGTCAAAAAATAAACCTTATAGGCCCGACACCGGCTTCGCGACCAACAGGATTTTAGGATAAAATTGTTTTTTGTTTTTTTAATTGGCGAAGAAAAATTACTTAATGATCCAACGACGGCTTCGCGACCAACAGTATTTTAGGATAAAAGTTATGTGTATAGCCGTCCTTGGGCGGGGGGCAAAAAATACACCTTATAGGCCCGACGCTGGTTTTGCGACCAACAGTATTTTAGGATAAAATTCTTTTTTGATAGCCGGTCGAAAAAAAAATTACCATTAGGCCCGACGCCGGCTTCGCAACCAGCAGTATTTTAGGATAACATTTTTTTTTGATAGCCCGACTAACACCTATGACCGATACCGGCTCCGCGATCAACAGTAATTTAGTTAATTATACTATTTTATCCTATTTTTCCTTAATTCCTTTGTCTATGTCTACCGCTTAGATTATGACTGTTTACTACTCTATGCACATATTTGCTGCAGCGAAAGTATGTTCATAAAAAAAATATTTAAAATATATAAAAATTCTTTAAAAATATGTTTCATATACCATTAGAAAGGTAATTCTATGATCTTTAAAATAATAAATAATTTTTAATAGGTTAATGGGGATTTTTTTCGAAAAAAAAAAAAGGTTTTTACTAAATTAAAAAAAATTAATTTTTCTTCATAACATTTGAAAGGTTAAATATACATACGAAATATTACCTACTTACTTACTTATGTGGCCATAACAACCGAATATCGATTTAGGCCGAAAATAACATGCTTCGCACAGCCATCTCTGTTCTTCGCTAGCTGGCGCCAGTTTGAAATTCCAAGCGCCGTCATGACCTAGCCAGCGCAGCCGCTTGATTTTGATGTCAATATCGGCATACAACTCGTACAGCTCATAGTTGTACCTTATTCGGTACTCGTCACCAACGCAAATAGGTCCAAAGATCCTGCGTAGGACTTTTCTCTCGAAAATTCCAAGCATTTGCTCATCCGAGGAGGAAATTGTCCAGCCTTCAGCGTCATATGTAAAGACAGGCATGATGAGAGACTTGTAGAATGTAGCTTTCGTTCTTCGAGAGAGGGCTCGACTTCTCAATTGCTTACTCAGTCCAAAGTAACATCTGTTAGCAAGAGTTAACCTACGCATGATTTCCAGGCTGACGTCATTACAGTTGTTGATGCTGGTTCCAAGATAGACAAAGTCCCTTACTACTTTAAAAGCGTAGTTGTCAACAGTGACGTGCTGTCCAAGACGCCGGGACTCTTTGTTTGTTGACACTAGATACTTCGTCTTGCCCTCGTTCACCGTGAGATCCATCCGACGCTACTCTCTTTGCAACTCTGAGAATGCTGCACTGACTGCTCGCGTGTTCATGCCGATTATGTCAATATTGTCGGCATACGCTAACAGCATGAGACTTTTGTTGAAGATAGTACCATTATGTCGTAGATCAGCAGCTCGTATTATTTTCTCCATTATAAGATTGAAGAAGTCGCACGATAACGAACCACCTTGTCTGAAACCCTATCCGGTACTAAACGGTGCGGATAGGTTCTTCTTAATTTTCACTGCACAACAGGAGTTCTGCTGTGTCATTCTACAAAGTCGAATGATCTTTGCAGGAATACCGAACTCAGACATTGTTGCGTAGAGGTAATCCCTTACCGGACTGTCGAAAGCGGCTTTATAATCAACAAATAGGTGGTGTGTGTCGATCTGTTTTTCTTGGGTCTTCTCCAGGATTTGGCGCAGTACGAAAATTTGGTGGATTGTAGATTTACCAGGTCTGAAGCCACACTGATAAGGTCCAATCAGGTTGTTGAGCATGGGCTTCAATCTTTCACACAATACGCTAGATAGAACCTTGCATGTGATGCTCAGGATACTTATTCCAAATTGGCAAATTGGCGCAAATTGTGGGCTCTCCTTTTTTATGTACAGGACAGAGAACACTGAGCCTCCAATCATCAGGCATGCTTTCGTCCGACCATACTCTGCTTATGAACTGGTGCATGCAGACGAGCAGCTCATCGCCGCCGGTCTTAAACAACTCGGCAGGCAGGCCATCAGCACCTGCAGCATTGTTGTTCTGCAGCCGTTTAAACCTCGTCATAATAGGGTGGTGGAACATCAACTCCATCATCTGTAATTGGGTTTATCGGGCAATCTCCTCCACTGGCAGAATTGTTCGTAGCATCGCCAGGTGGAGAAGTGTTCCCTCCATAGGCTCAGTACACTCTGGACATCTGTAACTAGATTCCCATTTCCAGCACGACAAGTAGAGACTCCGGGATTTAAACCGCCACACAGGCGCTTGATCTTTTCGAAGAATTTTGGAGTCTCATTCTTGTCGGTACACATCTCTACCTCCTCACACTCGCGTCTTTCCAGCTCCCTCTTCTCGCGCCTGAAAATACGTCTCTCTGCACTCTGAAAGAAGCTCTCCTTGGTCACATTGTCCTTCTCATCCGTCGGATTGTCGGCACATATAAGGCTGATGTTGAAGAATTTCGCCATGATGCGGATTGTGGTCAGCCGCTCGTTCACAGAAGTGATATGTGAGACAAGATGTCGTAGACCCTTGCTGACCAAAAATCTAAATCCTAATACGAAATATTATATACCTATAAAGAGGTATTACAATTGCCTGTTTTGATACCCATATTGTAGAAAAAAATTACGTGTGTTGAATAATCTCGACCTCAATTTTGAACTTTGACCTTGAGCCACGCCTTATGTGGGCGTTGCCTCCGAAATATTTTAGTTTGTTATAACGACAATAATAACTTGTATCCGACGCAATTTATTATTTTGCTTACTCGAGGAGGCCGTATTCTGCACTTATGCCAAATGGGAAAATGGACGAGCATGTAGGATTTATTCGGCTTGCAGTATAATAATGGGATTCATGCAATCGAATAACCATATAAACTATAATTTTGTATGGTTGACACTCATTGTTGTGTAAACGCAGCAAACAAGCCATCGTGGAAATGCCGTAAATCAATCTGCATATTATTGTTAACAACAACAAAGTAAAAATGCCGAAAATTAGCAGAAATGGAAAAAATACAAATTAATGATTGGGGTTTTTGAAAAAAATGAAAGTAATTTTCCTTAGTATAAATTAAATAAAATACACCTATAATTTAATGTATTACAGAACAAGAGCGTGTTCAGGGTTGAATTTGAAACCGTATAATTTTATCTGTACATTTAGATGATGAAGTCATCGTATCATTTTATAACTTTTACGCGGTTGACGCGGCTTTTATACGATCGCATTAATCCCACTAGTATGAAGTATCAATACTAAAAATCTAAGTTCATAATAAAAAGAAATTTTTTGCAGACTATATTACTGAACAAAAATACTTTAGTTAGCATACTAAAATTTTTGTAGCTTTAATTAGTGTTTTAAAATAGGATAATGTGGTTGCATTCGATTTTTCACATCATGTGGACAAAAGCTCAAACTACAATCTGCCGTAGATCCTTTACATAAATTGAAAGATGTGAAAATTAAAGCCGTTCGTCGCAAACCTCTGATATCCGAAGTTAATCGTCGGCTAAGTTATGAATATGCCAAGGAGTATGGCAACAAGGATGCCATGTTTTAGTCAACCGCGAGCTTTCTAGTTTTCCAAGCAGTCATTATATGCAATATGATTTCTCCCAAAAGGTCCTCTTCACAAATGAGACTAAAATCAATATTTTTGGTCCAGATGGATAGCGCTTTATTTGGACAAAACCGCTTAAGGGATTTGAGGATAAAGAAATAAAAAAAACGGTTAAACATGGTGGAAGTTCGCCTATGGTCTGCACGTATCAAAAAAGACGCTTGTATTTAGACAATTGTCTTAATACCATGCCCCACGGCAGCGAAAACTAGTGGTTTTAAGGTCATTCGTAATAATCTTTGAAAACCAGTGGTTTTTGTTTATTTTAACCCTGTTACGATGAACACCCCGAAAACCACAATCCTAAAATTATACACTTATAATCGGCTACAAAATATGCAAGTAAATTGATTATTTGCCTGCTCCAGTTGTCAAAGTATGCATGTGTGTATGAATGAGTGTATGCATATGCATGTTTGAGTTGAGACTACTAGCATAAATTGCATTCAATTTATCCTTTTTGAAAAAGTATTTACATGTTGGAATCGCTGGAAATGAATTCATCAATTAATGCCGCGGCGTGTATTACTTTCATTACAGAAAAAATCACTTTAATTACATGCATTTTCAACAAAAATTTCACTAGCCACATTCATCCGACTTAACATTAAAGAGGACTTGTGAGCAGAGTTGAATAAAATAGTGGCTAAAAGGAACGATAAAGGCATTACTGCAGAAGGAGTTAAAGCGGAGTGGAATAACATTGAGCCTTATTTCTGCAAAAATAGTTGATAGCATGCCACGACGTCTTCAAGCAGTGATTGAAAGCAATGGTAAATCAACGAAATATTGAAAATACTCCCCATTCCGCAAAACACGCCTACGGTCTTTCAGATGGCCCATTTTAAGTGCGGCTTTCATAAAAATTAATACAAGTATAGACACTGCAAATTTTCTGTTTGTGACAATTGATTTTCATTTATTTTATTATTTTGGTTTTGGTCTACTAAAGTAAGGTGTATATGAAAAATTTTTAATATAATCTTTTTATTTTTGAAACATAACCCAATAGTAGAGCACTTATACGCGGCGTCTCACTTTGAGTGTGAGTAGCTGTACATATATATAATATACCAGCTGTCGCTCTGGGGTCTTATATTAGAAGCGCTCGAACTGCACAATTATATAGCGAAAAGAAATAAATTCCTAACTTGGACCAAGCAAAAAAAAGAGGGCTTTCCAACACGCGGACATACCACATATAATTGACCACGCGAGAAGCAAAGGAATTCAATATTAATTCCACAAACGTTGGCATTCTAATCGCTCGGTCTCTTTGGCCGAGCTTCTCTTCTTTGTTTCTCTTTGGTCTTATAAGTGCCACATATATATTTGTTTATTTTTTTACTTCCAAAGAATTACTTAATCAAATCGAAAACAGAAGGCGTTTGGCCTCAAAAGGTAAATCGGTTTGGAATCTGTGGACTTGTAAGAATGAGTACTTTCTCGTCCTCGAATCTGCCTTTAAGCATCGCTGCTTTAAAGGCATTCATTTCAGGTTGCTTCACGACCAATCTTGTTTCATTGCACAATATCGGTTGATCGCAGTTCCGCAGCATGATGATAACTGCTCCAACTGATCAGTCGTAAATTATGTAAGAGAAACCTGGCAAATCTAACGAACTCAGGAACTCCGTTGGATAATTGGTTGCTTGGTCTGGATTTGTGACACAATAAATTTATGTGAACGCTCAGCAAAATGCTTGTTGAGAATCGGAATTCAAGTCATCGACATGGCATATGCCCTCAAAAAATCGTGGTTCATATAATTCTAAGCGATGTTTGGGAACATGTTTGCAATAAATTCCTTTTTCGTAGTTGTGTAGAAACGAAATCAATCCTGTTGGAAAGTCAATTGGGCGTTCTCCATTACCACTCATGAACA
Source organism: Megamerina dolium (assembly GCA_963854835.1). Taxonomy (NCBI): domain Eukaryota; kingdom Metazoa; phylum Arthropoda; class Insecta; order Diptera; family Megamerinidae; genus Megamerina; species Megamerina dolium. The sequence continues at coordinate 55,354,120 of OY978530.1, forward strand.
ATTGATTTGAAAAATCTCAGCAGACGGATAGTTTTGCAACGCGACTAGCAATAATAATAAATATGAAATAGGTTACGTTAGGTCAGAACAAAGTAATCAGAGCTATTGTAAACGCGCCTTGGTGCGTACGCAACGAGGACTAGCATAGAGACCTAGAGATGAAAATGGTTTCCGCCACAATTGGTCTGTTCGCCAATGCTAAAACACATCTAAACCGTGAAGCTGCCGAACTTGATTTGATTTGAAGAATATCAGCAGATGGATAGTTTTGCAACTTAAATCGCAATAATAATAAATATGAAATAGGTTAAGTTAGGTTATTGTTGTTGTTGATGTAACACACAACGATTTCGAAATCACGAAGATTCATGTTCAGCTAGGGTGTTGTTGTTCTGTTATTGTGGCTGCCCTCTCTCTGAGAAGACACGTTTAGGTCAGAAAGGCCCATTGCGATACTATTGTGAAATAAAATAAATAAAAATCGTTTGTCGAAATGTCAGTAGAACCATTGCGTCTCCAAAACGTCTCGTATTACTGCCAAGATCTTTCATAGTCGATTCGTTTGTGTGCAGTTGTGCATTCGCTCAAAATGATAGTCTTATAAATCTGCAATACTTTTACCATTGCGAAATTATTTGAAATGTTGAATGTCAGTCAAATGAAATTTCAACGGTAGTTTCAACGCAGAATGAGTTGTTCGACCATTTTCTGAAAATGTGGCTGCAATCCTAGAATAGTTAACCGGCAGCGTATTTTATGATCTCAAATGAACAGAAACTAGCAGCAATGAAATAAAGAACGATTTGCCAGTTCCACAAGAAGGATCGAGGAAGAAAGTTGCTCCGTTTTGGTCGTTCATAATTTTCATCAAGGTACCGTAAACGTCATTTCCTGGGTAGTCTACAGGGGAACGTTTGTTCGATTACCTGGCTCAAATTGTCTCGATCGAATTCTCGTTCGCGCTCCAACTTTCGATTTAATGCATTGCATAATTGGGTGCTAGCTTGTCCAATTTGCACAACCAACTGCAACTCATGAGTAGACAGATTTCATATCATGTTCGTAATTCGAAGTATCTGTGTGAACTCTGAAAAACATAGTCAGCCATCTCGTCCAAACAAATCTTATACACAACTATTTTTCCAATAACTATTGCTTTTATTAATTTTTTACAATCAATGACAAAGTTCTTACATTGTTAGAAACTAACAATGATAAAAAATACACTACAATATTAAAAACTAGTTTAAATCAGAATGGATCTTAAATAATCTATAGAGCTAAAGATATCAACTCTACTACTATAGGCATTAGCAATGTACAGAACTACAAGCATCTAAATAGACCAAGTGACGAAGAGCTCTAATAGGCATATGAAAACTAAGCATCTGCCATAAAGCAGTTAGTTTAACAACAATTTAACAATTAGTTTACAACGAGCAATATAAGATGGAATTGGTTCTGAAAACTTTTAAGGTCGTAAGGTAAACCTCACAAACGATTTTTGCGCACTCTCAAGACGCACAGCATTGATATATATTCCAATTTTGAGCAAGCTAATCCAGAAAACAATGATTTTAGTGTATAAGGATCAACCAAATTTTTGCTGTTATGGCGAATAAAAGTCAAAAGTGAATAGACTTGAAGGATGATGTAATTTAAATGGGCTATAAATGTAAACTTGGAATAAATAATAACACCAAGATCCCTGACTTTCTCACCCCGACTTAGTGGAGAAGAAGGAGGAGGTTTTATGTATGTACCTGCCTAATAGGCCTATCTCATGGCCCTCAAAGCACAAAGTATCAAATTATGCGTTGACAAGAGCCCCTCAGAAAAAGAAGACAGAAGAATTCTAGCCCTACGGTACCAATTTGGATCGAGGATCGGGGCCCATCTTTAACCTCTGCTGGTCTGTGAGTCCCAGCACCTGGTTGAAATCCAACTCCACACCGAGCAACATCCACTACCCACGTACCTTTTGGTTTAATCCACAGCCACCACGAAGCTCCCCAAATGGCCGTTCAGGTTGTAGCGAACTACAAGAGCTCCTGACCTCCGTGGTACCAGATTAAAGTCTCCGAAAATACTACTAGTTGAGCTACCATTCAGCTCCGGACTAGTGATCAAAACTCGCACATTTATAATAGCTTTGAAGAGAATAAGCAAATAAAACAGCTCAAACAGAAAGAAAACAATTGTATCAGCAAGCCCGCTAGAGGTCTTATTTTATCGCTATGCTAACGCCTGTGCCTCGACTCACAGCCATGCGGCCAAGTATTGGCACCTTCCACCCATTAGTAGCAGCATTAAAAAACCCCAAACGTCGACAGAAACGTACCTCAATGCGTCGTCCCAAGTATGTGAGAGCTCGGAGTAAATGGGGCACACACACAGCGCCTGCAGCCAATCTTCCTGAGCAGTGGTTCATTCATCTCCCTCCTGAGATAGCAGGAGAGATCATGCTCTATAACGACCAAACCAAACCCTCTCCAGTACCTTGCCAAGCACCTGTAAAATATTGATGCTCCGATAAGATTTTTTCCTATCATCTCTCACACGCGCAATCATATCCTTATACACTCCAGCGACGGATCGCTTCGGAAGGTTTATCCCAGTGCAGGGGTTATTATTGTAGAAGGAGATGACATATTCAATACGAACATAAATTCTTTTAACAATTTAACATGTTGGAATGAAAATCAATTTTAGTTAATTTATCAATCAAAATAGAATGTGACTTTATCAAAAGCTTTAGAGAAATCAGTATATATGGTATCATCTTAATAATCATTTTGAAACGAAGATATCCAATACTGAGAAAAGATTGTGAGATTGCTTACAGTTGAACGTCCAGGAACAAAACCATGTTGACACGGGGAAATTACATTTTTCACCACAACAAATATTTTATCCTTGACAATTCTTTCAAATAGTTTATAAACTGATCTCTAATTTTAGATATTGCCTTTATTAACAAATTTGAAAATATTTGTGATAAATGACAAGAAGTCTTGTTTATTATTAATATTGGTTTAGCAATAGAATTACAGCACTTTTTTAAAAGATAGCAGAGATACTATCTACATCAGACTTAGTTAATAAATTAAGACCTAAATTCCCTCCATTACATCTTTCAGAGATAGAAGTAAAGTGCCAAAGTGCCAAATTAATTCTGAACCAATACCGTACGAGCACGACACTGGTTCATAATTTAAATGAAAAAATCAGCAAAAAGGTTCGCAGTTTCTCTCTCATGCACTATTCGAATTTTTGCTTGCTCTTGGAATTTGTATACCTCCAAAACCCTTTAAGATTATTTTTTTATATCTGACTCAAGCTTTAGAATATATTGATTATGGGTGTGTGCGAGTTCGTCTAAATTTTAGAACCTAAGTTGATATGACACTGGAATATTACAGCACTGCTTCAGAATAGGAAAGATAATCTATAAAAGTGTACGAGATCGTTTCTAAATTTGACATTTCCTAAATGCAGAAACAAACAAAAAAAAACAGCAATTTGAAGATTACAGTTTTTAAAAATAAAGAACGTGGCCCTTTTCCATTTTCTTAATTTTTTAAATATTTATTTTGTTCTGTTTCAAAACGAAAAATAACTGCTAACGAACTTCAATGTTCTGGGCTAATAATATTTTTTCACAGCTAATATTTAAGTACGAAAGGGTTGCTTAAAAGTTTCCTAAATTGTTCCTGTTCACTGCATTATCGACAAATTTCCAATAATTTAGGAAAAGTCACAATTTAGGTACCAATCTAGGCAAACTCGCACACCCTATATAGTGCTTTATCAAGAGAATTTAAATTATTCATATAATTCCGTAAATATTTATAATCCGAAGTTGCAATGAACTTTTTGTAGAACTTATTCCTAAGAATTTTAATTTTCCTGAGCTCATGAGTATGCCATGGTAACTTATATCATTTAGCTTTAATTCGTGGAATATTTTCACTACAAATATTAGCTCTAGTGGTCTGATGGTCTGGTGGTGTTTTCGCAAGATAACGTGTCTACCTGCTTCAACCGGGTGGGGCTATCGCAATCCTTGTTGAACTCATCGCAAGTCAACTCAGTGGCTGTCATGTATTTTGTTCTGAGCGCTATGTGTTTTCACCTTTATTTGTTAATGAGGGGTAGTCATGTAGCTTGCTCTGCTTACTATGTGATGGCACCTTCATTATTAACCGCTGGGAGACGGCTGAAGTGAGTGGCCAAACCTCCTCGGCTAGAGGTTGTGCGTTGGATTTAGGACCCGCCACATAAAAAATCCCCCAGTGTATAATATAAAAATCCCTCGGAAATGGACTACCCCCTTTGTTGATGACCCCCGCAAACGAAAAAAGGACCATGATTTACGGATATGCACCTGGAATGTCCGGTCCCTTTATAGGGAGGGTGCGGGTGCAACGCGAGCTGTTAAGGAGCGGTGCAGAGGAGGTCTTTTCAGGCGCAAGAAGAAGGAGTTGGAAAGACGCGAGTGTGAGGAGGTTGAGATGTGTACCGACAAGAATCAGACTCGAAAATTCTTCGAATAGATCAAGCGCGTGAGTGGCGGTTTAAATTCCGGGACCTCTTCTTGTCGTTATGGAAATGGGAATCTGGTTACATATGTCCAGAGTGTACTGAGCCTGTGGAGGGAACACTTCTCTACGTTACTGAATGGCGATGGTACGAACAATTCTGCCAATGGAGGAGATTGCCCGATATCCCCAATTACAGATGATGGTGTTGATGTTCCACCACCCGACTATGACGAGGTTGAAACGGTCATTTTAAGGCTGAAGAACAACAAAGCTGCAGGTGCTGATGGCCTGCCTGTCGAGTTGTTATACCGACTGCAGGCCCTCAGACAGTTGTTTAAGCATGCACCAGCTCATAAGCAGAGTATGGTCGGACGAAAGCATGCCTGATGATTGGAGGCTCAGTGTTCTCTGTCCCGTACATAAAAAAGGAGAGCCCACAATTTGCGCAAACTACCGTGGAATGAGTCTCCTGAGCATCGCATACAAGGTCCTATCGAGCGTATTGTGTGAAAGATTGAAGCCCATGCTCAACAACCTGATTAGACCTTATCAGTGTGGCTTCAGACCTGGTAAAACTACCATCGACCAGATTTTCACACTGCGCCAAATCCTGGAGAAGACCCAAGAAAAACAGATCGACACACACCACCTATTTGTTGATTATAAAGCCGCTTTCGACAGTCCGGTAAGGGATTACCTCTACGCAACAATGTCGGTATTCCTGCAAAGCTCATTCGACTTTGTAGAATGACACTGCATAACTCCTGTTGTGTAGTGCAAATTGAGAAGGACCTCTCCGCACCGTTTAGTACCGACCGGGATTTCAGACAAGGTGATTCGTTATCGTGCGACTTCTTCAATCTTATTATGGAGAAAATAATACGAGCTGCTGATCTACGACATAATGGCACTATCTTCAACAAAAGTGTCATGCTGTTGGCGTATGCCGACGATATTGACATAATCGGCATGAACACGCGAGCAGTCAGTGCAGCATTCTCAGAGATGGAAAGAGAGTCGCGTCGGATGGGTCTTACGGTGAACGAGGGCAAGACGAAGTATCTAGTGTCAGCAAATAAAGAGTCCCTGCGTCTTGGACAGCACGTCACTGTTGACAACTACGCTTTTAAAGTAGTAAGGTACTTTGTCTATCTTGGAACCAGCATTAACAGCAGTAATGACGTCAGCCTGGAAATCATGCGTAGCATAACTCTTGCTAACAGATGTTACTTTGGACTGAGTAAGCAATTGAGAAGTCGAGCCCTCGAAGAACGAGAACTACATTCTACAAGTCTCTCATCATGCCTGTCTTTACATATGGCGCTGAAGGCTGGACAATTTCCTCCTCGGATGAGCAAATGCTTGGAGTCTTCGAGAGAAAAGTCCTTCGCAAGATCTTTGGACCTATTTGCTTTGGTGGCGAGTGCCGAATAAGGTACAACTATGAGCTGTACGAGTTGTATGCCGATATTGACATAGTAAAGCGCATCAAAATCAAGCGGCTGCGCTGGCTAAGTCGTGTTGAGCGAATGCAAAAACACATTCCGGCTAAGAAGGTGTTATATTCGGAACCCGCTGGAGGACGACGCAGAAGAGGAAGACCAAACCTCCGGTGGAAAGACCAAGTACTGGAGAACCTGACGGTGCTTGGAATTTCTAACTGGCGGCAGCTAGCGAAGAACAGAGATGGCTGTGCGAAGCATGTTATATTTGGCCTAAATCGATATTCACACAATTTATAAATAAAATCTGGTTTTGTATAAGTAGAGCCACGAGGTAAAAACTTTTAAAACGCTAACTGAATAAGTATACCAGGTTTACAAGCTTAAATTCGTTGTTTGCTCGTAGAAGGCGTTAGTGAGCATATTGAGCTATTATCGACTTTGCATCCTTTTTTTTATGAGTTCGACATCTGTTTACATCAGTTAGTAAACATCATCAGTGATTTCCTACAACAACATACATTTTTCCTCGTATAATCATGTCTAGTTTCGTGCCAGAAAAAGAGCATATGCGGGAAGCTCTACTTCTTTGCTTCAATTTGAAGAAATCTGCTGCTGAGTCGCATCGAATGCTTGTGGAGACAGTGCGCAATCGGAAGCCACTTGCAGAGACTGGTTTCGTTGGTTCAAAGAAGGCCATTTTGACTTGAGTGACAAGAAGCTTGAAAATAGACCCAGAAAAGTTGAGGACTATGATTTGCAGGCTCTTTTGGATGAGGACGACACCCGAACAGTTAGGTGTTACTCAACAAGCAATTTCCATATGTTTACAAGCCATGGGAAGGTTCAAAAAATTGGAAAATGGGTACCCCATAGCCAGATGAAGCGACGCCAAAACACATGCGAAATCTTGCTTGCTAGACAAAAAAGAATGTCGTTCCTGCATCTTGTGGTGACGTGCAATGAAAAGTGGATATACTTTGAGAATCCTAAACGAAAAAAATCGTGGGTCTATCCCGGCCAACGAGCAACTTCTTCTTCAAGACCAAATTGCTTTGGACGCACGACGATGCTGTGCGTTTGATGGGATCAGCCCATCATCTACTGTCATCTACTACGAGCTGTTGAAACTGTCAATGCTCACCGCTACCACCAACAACTAGTGAAATTGCGCCGTGTTTTGTAGTAAAAAAGGCCTGGTTTGAACAAAGAAATGAGAATCTGATTTTTCTCCACGACAAAGCCTCATCGCACACGTTAAAACTGGTATAAAACTACTTGGACACACTCAATTGGGAAGTACTACATCATCCCGCTTATTCACCAGACCTGGCCCCTTCTGACTATTTTCGTCGATGGGTCACGCGCTCGCCGAACAGCACTTCGATTCGTATGAAGACGTCGGAAAATGGCTTGACGAGTGGTTTGCCTCGAAAAATGAGGAATTCTTTTGGCATGGTATACACAAATTGCCCGAGAGATGGGAAAAGTGTATAGCTAGTGAGGGCAAATACTTTGAATAAATTAATTTTTGGCTTTCTATGAAAAAAAAAAAGTTTTTTTTACCGAAAAACAGCGGCTTTAAGCTTGTACGCCTGGTAGAAATATAATGCATACCACTCGGAGAAATTAAAACCACAGATTCATATAGATTACTGGCAATGTTATTACTAATGAAAATAAATCTAATAATATTTTCATTAATTAATCTCTATTTACGCAAGATCAAGAACGCTGTTAATTATTGTCCATAGCTCAATATCACTACAAACATTAGAAGGGATTAAAGCAGAGTCGTTATGAACATAGTCCCATACAACGTTACAAAGATAAAAAACATAATGATTAGAAGCGAGATTAATAATATTGTTACGTTTTTATTGTTTGAACGTTTAATTCTATTTGTATCAACCCTGTTCGATCACTGGATTCTGTTAATAACAATTGCAACACTTATTTCGTACTAACTATGTCCAACAACAGTGGGTGCCGTAGCTCAGTGGTTAGTGTGTTCGCCTTCTGATCTGTAGGTCGGTGGTTCAATCCCCGGCTGATGCATAACAAATTTAATATCGATAAGATTTTTCTTTCGAACGGTACCCACCTGTCAGCAAGCAATTGGCAATTCTTCCGACAGTAACAACTTGCCATGAAAAAGCTTCTTAAAGAACTCTGTGACAAGGCTCAGAAAAAGTGATGTCACAAGTGCTCTGCCGTTCGGAACCGGCTAAAATAAGTAGGTCCCTTCTAATATTGTCCAAAATTTAAGACGCACAACAGTAATGGAAGAGAAGCTCGGCCAATGAGCCCTTTGGGGCTTTATGTGACCACATATTTATTTATTTATTTATGTCCAACAACAATTTATTCAATCAACCATTTATAATAACCCTTTAATTTCACTTGCTATCGTGTGATGCTGCCTCGATCACTCGATGGTGCTATATTGCATCTATCACTTTCGAAGTCGAGTTGAATTGATTTGTCAACACCTGGCCCTATGTATACTCTGTGGCAACACTCTAGAATCTTACTTTATCGTAGTCGAGATTCTTCTTCTTTCTCGTTGCCTTGTACTGGTTATTGACTATTTATTCACTTCAATGTTGCCATTAGTCGTGCCATTCACAATTAGTAATGAATAACCAACAATCGATACTCGTTACAATATTAACAATGTGTGTCTTGTATAATTCAAAAGAACTATTCGGTGGCACGAAGAGGCATATAAAAATAAGGCATTTGTAGAGCCCCGTACAACTACACACAGTTGGTCTAATATTGAATCAGAATTATCGAATATAACAAATTATGAACAAAACAAACTCTTAACGGCTATGAGCACACCATGTTTGCGACCAATCTTAGCTCATAATTACAATCTTCTGAAAAACATAGTAGATAATGGCATCAAAGTAGAGTAATGAGGTAGAAATAACTATTCAACCAAGATTCCGTGATTACGAAAACATCATAGTCAGATTCGGCAATTGCAGCAAAAGTGGAATTAGATTTTGTACGAAAGCCAGAAGCTTTATGATAATAAATTTGAAGAATATTAGGTTTTTCGCTATGAGAATCAAGATGTGCATTAATATTAGCTATATCAGCATTTAATTTATCCGATTTTGATCGCCAGACTTTACAAAAAAAAGAAAAGGACGCACCTTCACATTGCTATGGCATAGCGATGGTTTAGTGGTTAAAATATAGTCTGACCAAAAATCATTGCTTTATTTCAATTACTTTTTCTTTGTGTAATACTCGAACCATTAATTGTGTAACGAGTATTGATGGTTATTGTGAATAGCACTAATAATGATAGCATCGAAGCGAATGTCTACAAAAAGGAATAGGCGATAACTAGCACAAGCCAACGACAAAGAAAGAGAAGAAACTCGGATACGATAAAGGAAGATTCTGGAGTGTTGCCACAGATTATAATTAGGGCTAGTTGTTTACAAACGAATTCAGTTCTATTCCGAAAGTCATAGATGCACCATCAGGTGCATTCAGGTGTGTTCGACAACATCACACAACAAAGAGTGATTGTAAATAGTTGATTAAAAAATTGTTGTTGGAAACAGTTAGTACAAAATAAGTGTTACAATTATTATTGATAGAATCCAGTGATCGAACCGAGTTGACTCGAGTAAAATTAAATGCTCGCAAAATAAGAACATAACAATAGTATTCATTACCGGCATTGAGGAACTGGGAGTAACAGCAGAATTAATAGAAGACAAAAGTAACAGTGAATGTAGCAGCAGGCGTAGCAGCAACAAAAGCAAATGAAATAACACCATTAGTACCATAGAGTGTAGAATTTAATGGTGTGGAGTGGAGAATTTAATTCACAACTTGATCCTGAGAGCCGAAAGCAGAAGATATGTGGGAGGGACCACGAGAGCAAATATAATAATTTTCAGGTATTTCATTTGAATGAGCATCAGGAGAAGCACCATTATCAATACATTACTGATTATCTTCGTTTATTAGCACTGATATCAAGCACTCGAAGTTTTTATTTCTTGCGGTAAATCAAAGTATTTCTCTTTTCGATTTTTTACATCAACTGCTATTTTAGAAACAATACCAGCTAAGTCGCAATTATCAGTAACAATTTGAGCATTTATATACATTATACTGCATAAACATTTAAGTGGACGCATGTGTGTATGCGTACATTCTGCCTTACTCATGCATAAGCGTGAGCGCAAATTTATGTATTTTTTTTTTTTGATTTTAAAACTTGTTTTTGAATTTAAAAAAAAAATTTTTTTTGCCTATTATCTTTCTATACTATTTATATACATTAAGAAAAGCAACTAAATTGTTTGAAAATTACGGGTGGTAGATGGAAACAGAAGCTCGGCCAATGAGCCCTTTGGGGCTTCAAGTGCCACATATTTATTTATTTTTAGAGGGAAACAGACGCTTTTTGCCACTTTGTTATATATGTACAGATACATATATATACAGTATGATTCACGGTAGAAAATACGATGAGATATAATGAAAAAATGATACTCTGTTTGATCTGTTTTCATAAACTTCATATTCATATTGTTCACTAGACTAATGCACAACAAAATCAATATTTTATTCACTCTCCTTGATTCCTTGTAACTCGGACACATCGGTTAGGCATACTTTAGCTCAAATTTTGTGTGTAGTGCAGTGGAAAATTGCGTCATTTTTCAAAATGTTTTTCCCTTGAACCCTACAAGTCAATGGATTCCATAACCAAAACGACGATTCATCAGTGTAAATAACTTTGTTTCAATCGGTGTAAATTTTCTGTCGCTAAAGATTTTTGCCGTAACTCAGTGGCTAGTGTGTTGGCCTTCTGATCTGTAGGTCGTGGTGCAATCCCAGACTGATGCATAACAAATTTAATATCATAAAGATTTAAATATCATAAAAATTTAAAGGTTTTTGCGTAGTGGAACGATATCTTAACTGATGTTGAAATAACGTTCTACGTATTGTTGACTGCGATGCCTGTATATTACGACTTCGTAAGCATTGGTGACAGATTTTGTTCTAAGAAGTGAATAATCTGGTAATTTTGCCTTATGTTGCTACGTTTGACTTGATGTTGGGGCGGTCGTTTAAATTTTTTTCACGTTTCCAGCCGCTGCAATGCTTAGTTTTGAGCCACGATGGTGACAAACTAAGAAAACTACTTAAGAACGTTTTACGTATTACTCGGAATTCATGTTTTCACTTCGCAAATCATAAGGAGATACTGACAGCGCTGTCAAACTCATTTTTTGTACGTGCCAATTGTAATAGCCAATGGTTGCATCTGGTCACACTAAGAGAGAGATTCAACATCTACTATTAATATTTGTTGAAGTTTTTCATCGTTTTTATGTGATTTCCATATATTTCTCTTCTGCGTCCCTCCTCTTGTGGTTCCGAATATAACATCTTCCTAGCTGGAGCACAGCCGCTGTATTTTAATGCGCTTTACTATGTCAATAACGGCATACAATTCAAACATCAGTAATGTACAGTAATGTAGAACATGGTTGTACATTACTTGACACTCGCCACCAACGCAAGTTTCTATCATCTGAGGTTGAAATTTTCCAAGCTTCTACGCCACATGTTAGGACACTCATGATAAGACTTGTAGAGTGAAGTTTTCATTCTTCGAAAGGGAGCTCGATTTTTCAATTGCTTATTTAGCCCAAAGTAGCACCTGTTTTCAAGAGTGATCCTTCGCAGTATCTCTAGGCTAACATCATTACTTGTGTTAATGCTAGTTCCTATATAGACAAAGTCCTTCACTACTTCATAAGGGAAGTTATTAACAGTGGCGTGCTGTCCAAGAACGCCGGGACTCTTTGTTCACTCGTTCACCGTAAGACCAATTCGCCGCGACTCTTGCAACTCTTAGAAAGCTGTACAGACTGCTCGCGTGTTCATGCCGATTACATCAATAATAAGATAATGTCATTATCTCGTTGTATAGTAGCTCGTATTGTTTTCTCCATAGTAAGATTAAAGAAGTTGACCATAACGAATCAACTTTTCTGAAACCTCGCTCGGTATTAAACGGCTTCGAGAGGTCCTTCGTAATTGCCACTGAACAATGGCAGTTACACAAAGATATTCTGCCGAATATAATAAGCTTTGCAGGAATAGAGGTAATCCCTTACCAGACTGTCGAAAGCGACTTTATAAAATATTGGTGATGGTAGATTTACCATGTCTGAAGTTATATTGATAAGGTTCACTCAGGTTGTTAAGCATGAGCTTCAATCTTTTATACAGTACTCACGGTAAGACCTTGTATGTGTTGCTGAGAAGAGTTATTCCATGGTAGTTGAAGCAAATTGTGGGATCTCCTTACAAACGAACACAGAACACTGAGCCTCAAATTATTAGGCACGTTTTCATTCGATCATAGTCCGGTCATGAGGTGCATGATTGTGTGCAGCTAATCGCCTCCGATCTTGAACAGCTCGGGAGGTAGGTAATCATTACCTGCAGCGTTGTGGTTTTTCAGCCTAGAAATGGCTTTTATGGCCTCGACGTGATCGGGTGACGGAACATTTACACCATCCTCCATGATTGGTTAGTTCGACCATAATTTCAACGTAATTTAAGTTTTTATAGAGCGTCCATTTTCATAATAAAGTTGGACAAATTCTATACGTTCTTGTGTACTATACGATGGTTACTCACTTTAACTGTCTTCCAATGGGTGATAGGTTCCCCGGTGGTCGCCACGTGGAAAAAGCACATTGAAAATGACGCCCACATCACATAGCAAGTATCATAAACATTATAAACTTATTAAAAAATGGAGGTGTCATCAAATGGCACCCAGAACAAACTACAAGATGTCCAGTGAGTTGACTTCCGATGTGTTCAACAAGGATTGCGCTAGCCCCACCAGGTTGAGGCAGTTAGACACATTACCTTGCGAAAAACCACTAGACGACCAAACTAAACCAACCCTGTAGTTGGCAACGGTTATCCCTTCTTGCCTTTATATATTACAAAAGAATACATAACCCATACATACCCTATCGAAATGAACAAGGAAACACCGTTGCGGTAAGCAAATAAAATTATTGGAAATATAAATGAAAAACTAAAACACACCCAAAAAAATCTCCGTTTCATATTGATTCTGAAACTGACCAATAAATTCACAATCCGTACAACCATGTAATCCACACATTACCTAATCCTTCGGCCTTCAAAGAGAATGACATTTAGAGAAACTCACAACATACGTCAGAATTAACCATAAATTCAAATACACGTTCGTGTTATCTCTCCAAAAAATTTGTATTTGTTTATAAAACAGGATGTGTATAGTTAAAGTGAAAAAATTGCAGTAAAGTGCAAAATAACATGAACAATATATCTAGAGAGAATAACAAAAATGCAATTATTTAAAAATTATAACCAACAAATATTGTATTGTATAATTTTGTTCAAAACTACCCTCACCTTAATAAAATTAATGTTCCAAGATGGATATAATTCTCATCCCGACTGTGTATTTGAGTTTCATGTGATTTTTGACACTTCTGAAAAAGCAACGTATACATATATGAAAATGTAACGCATGTTCGTGTAATCATTCATAGTAAAATTTATACTTACTTACTTTTGGTAAAATTTAAGGTTGCCGCAGTAAAAACCGTCTCACTATCTCGCACAATTTTCAAGTTTGGTACATAAGCTTCTTTGATAAATATTAGTAAACAGTGCGTACAAAAATGAACATTAATCCGTCTACAAATATGCCCATTCTCCATATTACGGGAAAAACGTTTAAATTGCAATAATTTCAAAACTAATAAAGCTAGAATGCATTAAAACGATATACATATGAGGACATATTTGAAGTAAAAATTGAGTTATAGGGTCAAATTTTGAATGGGGGTGACGTCGCCCACATTTTATGAAATATTTACATCTCAAAAACCATTTAATTGGATCGAACGAAATTTGACATATGAGATACCGCGATCACGAGATTAATAATAGCAAATTTTGCTATCGCAAAAAAATCGCTTTCCGCAATCACGAGAAGGTATCAATAATGACAGCCATTATACTTGCTGGTGCGCCTCATATGGATATTTTACCCCTGCTTCCCACAGGTACGCTTCAAAAAGATGGCTATTTGCATGAAATATACTTTCGAGGAACTCTTGTCTGAATTCTCTCCCTCTTTCACGTATGTCAAAAGACCCCACTGATTTGGAGCCGCTAACCCCTAGACATTTAATCGGCGGAACTATTCTAAGCCCTGTCGAGCCTGAGAAAACGGAAATTAATTTATGAATTCCACTTACTTACTAATAACGAATCACCGAAAACGACTTTATAATCAACAAATACATGGTGTGTGTCGATCTGTTCCTCTTGGGTCTTTTCCAAGATTTGGTTCAATGTGAAAACCTGGTGAATGGTAGACTTACCAGGTTTGAAGCCACCATGATAAGGTCCAATCAGGTTGTTGAGCATAGGTTTCTTCGAGACCCTGAAAGAAGCTCTCTTTGGTCGCATCGTCTTTCTCATCCGTATGGGCGTGAACACATGTTGAAAAATTTTGCCTTAATTTGGATTGTTGCCAGCCGTTGGTTCACAAGTATAAACTCTTATTGACAAGAAAGCCACATCCTAGTTTGTCCTACTCCGAATGGTAACTGTAATAAATATCGCATGATGCTCTTAGAGCAACCTTGTCCCGTCCATAGCATTTCCTAAAGTACGGTGATGTCAGCCTTATATACATAAACCAGCTGGATAGGGGTACCTTCCTTATAGAGCGACCGGACATTCCACATGCATATCTGTAAATTATGGTCCTTACTTCGCTTGCGGAGGTCATCAACAAAAGGAGTAGTCCTTATCCGAGGCATGTTTTGATTTTTCATTAGGGGAGAGTTTTTATGTAATGGATCGGTAGCTCAACGCACAACCTATAACCGAGAAGGTTTTCGCCACTCACTACAGTCGCTTCCCAGCGGGTGCCGAGAAGACGTTGCCCGGTGGTCGCCACGTGGAGCATTCCCATTAAAAATTAAGGTGCCATCACATAGCACGCAGAACAAACTACATTATCTACGTCCAGAGAGCTGACTCGCGATGAGTTCAACGAGGACTGCGCTAGCCCCACCAGGTTTAAGCGAAAACAGTCTCACCATACCACTAGTTATAAGTATTACAAAGTACACAAATTTATTATTCAATATTTTTTAAAATTTTTTATATTTGAAATACTGCAAGGTGGGCGGTAATATTGAAGCCAACCCTGTAGTAGTAATTATAATAATGTATATGTTTAAAATGTATATTTAAATTTAGTTTGCAACGGTAAAAAAAGAACACATTATACAAGTGCACAATCCATACATCCATACAGTCCACACATCACCCAAACATACATATTTTATAATATACAATATATAAACAATATATACAATATATAATATACAGTGGGTGCCGTAGCTCAGTGGTTGGTGTGTTCGCCTTCTGATCTGTAGGTCGTGGTTCAATACCCGGCTGATGCATAACAAATTTAATATCGAAAAGATTTTTCTTTCGAACGGTACCCACCTGTCGGCAAGCAATTGGCAATTCTTCCGACAGTAACAACTTGCCATGAAAAAGCTTCTAAAAAGAACTCTGTGACAAAGCTCAGAAAAAGTGATGTCACAAGTGTTCTGCCGTTCGGAACCGGCTAAAATAAGTAGGTCCATTCTAATACTGTCCAAAATTTAAGACGCACAACAGTAATGGAAGAGAAGCTCGGCCAATGAGCCCTTTGGGGCTTTAAGTGCCACATATTTATTTTTTTTTTTTTTATATATAAACAGTGGTGGTTTTATAATTAGTAAAGACTTTCCAGCATATATTTTTGCTAGTATGTTAAAGAAATTTAATTCACCACATTAAAACTAATAATTAGAAATAGTAGAGAAATAAATTATCATTGCGTTTAACATAAAAACAATCCACAAAGTTAATAAAATTTTGAAGAACATTAACTGAACACAAAAAACTCCAAAACGGTTTGGTCATATAATTAGAAACGATAACAATGTTTACATAAAACTGAAAAATATCTTCAATATTCTTTAATATTTTGTCGGATAATCATAATTTCTGACAACATTGACCAGCCTTATCGGCAAACTCTGTATTAAATGTTTACATAGCTTTGCTGCACCAAATGAAATAATTCATCATTATTTCACGGATTTTTGTTTCTGAGATCTCTTTTTACAATTGCCCATATGTTTTCTATTGTTTTGAAATTAGGGCTTTTGAGAGGAGCCAGCCCAAAACAATATCCGATCGCCAAGAATTTACTAACCTTGAAGTGTGCTTTGGGCCATTGTCATGCTGAAAAATTCAATGGAATAAATCAATAAATTTAATGGATCCGCCATCGTGTTCACAGTTTTCATAGTGTACCTGAGGTCTAAGGCCTTGCTTTGAGGACGGCAAACTTACGTTTTTCCGTCATATTGGAGCAAATTAAACAAATTAAAGATTCGTCACTCTAGAGAAATCTATTCCAGTAAAGTGAATCTTTCTTAATCATTTCCTTTGCTAGCCGCAACCGCTCCTTATAATTTTTGTTTTTTAAACATGGTTGTTTTTGTGCAATGCGCCCAAAGATTCCCGATTCTTAAAAGCCTTTTAATTTTTCGAATGTAGACTTCTGCGCTTATTATGCAACCTTAACCTTTATTTCACCCGAAGATAAGAATAAGTTGCTCTTACTAGTCCTACTAGTCCTTTCCTCTGCTGTAGTGGTCTTTCATAGCCTGGGCTGCCTGGCTGGGGTTTCAAACTGTTTTGTTACATTGTACAAGTGAATTGCTCCAAATTTTAGCAAATAAACTTTTTTTTGATAGCTGCTTGGACAATTTTTCATTCTGACTAACTCCCTCATTTTTGAAGAACATAATTTTTTTTGCTTATTTTAAAACTGTGGGTGCCGTAGCTCAGGGGTTATTGTGTTGGCCTTCTGATATGTAGGTCGTAGGTTCAATCCCCGGCTGAAGCATAACAAAATTTAATATCGAAAAGGTTTTTATGGCATTTTAAAGTATTCACTTTATTACTAACACCAACATAAGTCCAGAAATTAATTAAAAATCTTTGCGTTAACTGTGTTTTATTCGATACTCGTACTTAACTAGCATCAAGTTTTACGAGTAAAACTATAGACTAAAAATCGTAGAATACTGGCTAAGTTCAGTTCTGCCCATTACACTCACTTTTTCTACTGTCAAGAGATGTTACTTATCGATATCTATTTATATAAACGTCGAGGATGTTATAATGAAGAGGAAAGCATCACCAATCTGGATAGTACCAAAGTAGCAAGACGCTTGAGGTATACAGAAATGGGGTATCGCTGTTGATTACCGTAAGCTAAACGATATTACTATTGACAAATTTCCAATTCCTAATATGGATGATATTCTAAACAAGCAGGAAAGTATTTGTATTGTATTTTACAACGATTGTCTTTGAAAAAGGATTATATCAAACAAAATGGGTACTATGAGTTTATCAGAATGCCATTTGGCCCGAAGAATTTCCCTGCGACATTACAAAAGTTGATGATCTCTGTATTAAAATACCTTATTGGAAAACGCTGCATGGTATATTTGGAAGTTATAATCATTTTCATCACGCGTTTACAAGAAAACGTTGAATAGATCGACGAATTTCTGATAAAATTAGCGGGTACTAATTTAAAATTCCAACATAATAAACAATTTCTTGGTCATATAGCAACTTAAAATGGAGTACGGCCAAACCTACAAATTATTAAAGCAATTTTAAATCATCCTATCCCAATGGGTGCCGTAGCTCAGTGGTTAGTGTGTTCGCCTTCTGATCTGTAGGTCGTGGTTCAATCCCCGGCTGATGCATAACAAATTTAATATCGAAAAGATTTTTCTTTCGAACGGTACCCACCTGTCGGCAAGCAATTGGCAATTCTTCCGACAGTAACAACTTGCCATGAAAAAGCTTCTAAAAAGAACTCTGTGACAAAGCTCAGAAAAAGTGATGTCACAAGTGTTCTGCCGTTCGGAAACGGTTAAAATAAGTAGGTCCCTTCTAATACTGTCCAAAATTTAAGACGCACAACAGTAATGGAAGAGAAGCTCGGCCAATGAGCCCTTTGGGGCTTTAAGTGCCACATATATATATATATATATATATATATATATATATATATATATATATATATATATATATATATATATATATATATATATATATATATATATATCCCAATGTTTCTCGAACATTGAACAAACATGAATCACACTATTCAGCAACCGAAAAAGAACTAGCTCTAGTTTGGGTGACGAAATATTTTCGACCCTACATTTATGGCATTTATAGCAAAAAGTGATGAAAAGCCAGTTCATTGGTTCCAAAATCTCAGAGCCTAAGAAAAAACTTCGAAGGTAGAAAATCAGACTAAACGAATTTGATATCTTCATCAAATACATTCCTGGAAAGGAAAAGCACTTGGCAGATGTACTGTCTCTAGCAAGAATAGGAAATTTTAAATGCAAATGCAAACTCCGCAGATGAAGATAATACTAATTTTATCCCAATACCAAAATCATTGAATACCTTTAGGAATCAAATATTGATGCTTGATGGAAATTAAGACAGTATAAATACAAAAGTATTTGGTAAGTAATAATTACCATTTTTACAAACACCTTAGAGAAGAAAGAGTTCAGAATATTATAAAATTCTCCCTAATCAACAATGACATGACAAGCGATATTTACAGTATTCTCGTCCAACAAAAAAGAAACAAATTTGTTAAAGCCTAGAAAAAATGAGAAATATCGAAGATTGTAATCCTGGAGAAGACCCAAGAAAAACAGATCGACATACACCACCTATTTGTTGATTATAAAGCCGCTTTCGACAGTCCGGTAAGGGATTACCTCTACGCAACAATGTCTGAGTTCGGTATTCCTGCAAAGCTCATTCAACTTTGTAGAATGACACTGCATAACTCCCGTTGTGCAGTGAAAATTGGGAAGGACCTCTCCGCACCGTTTAATGCCGAACGGTGTTTCAGACAAGGTGATTCGTTATCGTGCGACTTCTTCAATCTTATTATGGAGAAAATAATACGAGCTGCTGATCTACGACATAATGGCACTATCTTCAACAAAAGTGTCATGCTGTTAGCGTATGCCGACGATATTGACATAATGTTAGCATGAACACGCGAGCAGTCAGTGAAGCATTCTCAGAGTTGAGAGAGTCGCGTCGGATGGGTCTCACGGTGAACGAGGGCAAGACGAAGTATCTAGTGTCAACAAACAAAGAGTCCCGGCGTCTTGGACAGCACGTCACTGTTGACAACTACGCTTTTGAAGTAGTAAGGGACTTTGTCTATCTTGGAACCAGCATTAACAGCAGTAATGACGTCAGTTTGGAGATCATGCCTAGGATAACTCTTGCTAACAGGTGTTACTTTGGGCTGAGTAAGCAACTGAGAAGTCGAGCCCTCTCTCGAAGAACGAAAACTACACTCTACAAGTCTCTCATTATGCCTGTCCTAACATATGGCGCTGAATCCTGGTGAATTTCCACTTCGGATGAGCGAATGCTTGGAGTTTTCGAGAGAAAAGTCCTACGCAAGATCTTTGTACCTATTTGCGTTGGTGGCGAGTACAGAATAAGGTACAACCATGAGCTGTACGAGCTGTATGCCGATATTGACATAGTAAAGTGCATCAAAATCCAGCGGCTGCGCTGGCTAGGTCATGTCGAGCGGATGGAAGAACACGCTCCAGCTGAGATGGTTTTATATTCGGAACCCGCTGGAGGACGGCGCAGAAGAGGAAGACCAAACCTCCGGTGGAAAGACCAAGTACTGGAGAACTTGACGGCGCTTGGAATTTCAAACTGGCGCCAGCTAGCGAAGAACAGAGATGGATGGCGAAGCATGTTATTTTCGGCCTAAATCGATATTCGGTTGTTATGGCCACATAAGTAAGTAAGTAAGTAATGGACACGTAAATCTGGCTTCACATTCCGGACTATCGTGTATGTGATGTGCCATAAGTGGCACTACAACAAATGGCGATGGAGGTCCACGGACCAACCGCTTGAGGTGTAACGAGGAGCGTACTCTGCAGGTGCAGTCATTTGGTCCACATAAATAATTTAGCAGAGATTTGAATATGGAAAGAGAGTTGAATCTCCTGAAACCTCAGCTTACTCCAAAACCTACCCAATACAATTTTTGTTGGCATGGCAGAAATCCTTTTGGAGAAGGGCGAGGCCTTAGATGATCTCGCCTCACCTTCTATACCCTACCCAACCTTCCGAAGAAAACCCTTTATACATTCTTCGGCCCTTGTTCGACCACTCTACCTATCCCGGAAAACCCCAACCCCATGAATCAAACAATACCTTTAGTAGGCCATGTCTGGTTACATTCTGAAGTTTGATTATTTATTCAAAAAAAGGAATTTCGCTTTTCATTAAGCTTAATCATGAAATTAATATACGACAATGGGAATCAGCTCCCGTATACGCCAATACATTTTAGGTATCAGTGCTTTAGAATAAATGTATAATTGCATAGCATATATATATATATATATATATATATATATAGTTTACAAATAGGTATCTAGATTTTAATTAAATATAAATCTCAGAATGAAATATATATAAATGCAGATTTACCATCGTTACAATTTCCGATGTGTCTTTTGCTAAGTTCCCACTCTGACATCAGGCCTAGTGCCGCCAATGGAACAACCTAAATCGGAAATTGGAAGTGTACAATTGATTAATTGTCAATTGGCTCTTTTCTCACAATATAAATTTTAAACTCTACTCTGTGTCCGTTGTTGTTGTTATTATTTGTTTTACAATTCGTCGTTGTATAAATTTTTCTTTTTTTCAAATATTCATTTTTAATTCGTCCATGCTTATTTTTTTTTATTGTTCTTCTTCACCACATCTTCACTTTTACCTGGTCTTTGTTTACTTCTTTTCGTCTTTTTTTTTCAATTATTCATTTTTAATTCGTCTTTGTTTACTAATTTGTCGCCCTTTTTTTTCACTTGATCATCTTTAATTTGTCTTTGTCTCTTTTTTATTCGATTCACTCGATCGAACCAACATCAGATTATGTATATATATGTAGGCAAGCACCAAAATATTTATGGTGCAACTAGCCACGAACGTACCGCACTTCCGTACCGCCCGTAGCGGCAACGGAGAAATCGACTGTTCTTTCTTCTATACATACATAACAATGTTGCCATGTATCACTGTGCGTGCATGATTTTAATCACACTTACCATTTTCATGATCAAATTTCATAATATAGATGTTAGAAAAAAAAAAAATTAATATACGTGAAGTATATTTTAATAAATAACTAAACGATGATAGTTTTGATTAATTAAAAAAAATCTAATCTTTCTTATTTATTTATAAAAGTCTAATCTGGCAACATTGTACTCATAGATCAGCTGACACGGTTTTACGTAAAAAATCAAAATGCTGTTGATTCTTCCGCTACGGGCAACGACTGCGTCACCGTCATACGGTGGTGAGTTTTCGTTAACACGACATTCCCATAAGATAAGTCGTGTCAGCTGACACGTTTTACGGTTTTACGTTCGTGGCTAGTTGCAGCATTGTAGCTTTAACAGTAATATTCGACTTTCGTTTAATTTGCTTCCTCCCCCCTGAACCTTTTAAAACCTTTCACTTATTCATTCATTGGTGTAGTTGTAATTTCGATCCTTTTCCCATCACGTATTAAAACGTCTACGCGTAGTACAATAACAGAGGAAAATTTTTAAGATTGTATAAACAATACTGTACGCTTATTTCATATAGAGCAAAATAATAACAATATTAATAATGACATATAGATAAGGAAATTAATAATAGTAATAATAATAATAATAAAATGTATTAATATAGGGTGTCCTTTTTGCAGTGATAGACTTTAGATAAATGTCAGAGTTCGATAGACATGTTTATATATTTTGGATTTTAGCTTATTTGTACAGTTCTCATCCATTTGAAGAACAAGCGAAACGAAAAAAAAAACACCCTATATAAATCCTATACATATGTACATGTATGACCGACATAGAATTTTATGTCTTGCACTGCCTTCTGTACATTCGCCTGCCTTTTGCAAGTTTGTGCTAAATCGGGCAAAATTGTATTTGCAATGCTACTACTGCTACTGCTGTTATTGACGCTGTTTCCTCGACTGGTGGCATGCTGGTTGTGGTGATGATTTTGATGGTGCAGATGGTGCTGCTGCTGTAAATGTACTGGCTGCAGACGACTGCGAATTCTGTCCACAAATCCAACGAAGTGCTTACATGCATGTCTTTGTTGTCTTTACTTTCTATTAATTCCCGCTGATTTTCGATGTGGTGCAAATTTGCGAGAAGAAGGTAGTCTTTTATTTCTTTCAATAAACTAAAGGTTTTTATAATTATGCGTGATTGTATTTAATGGTCGTTATTTCCTTTTCTTTTATAGAAATTATTAACCATGCTGTTTCACAATATACTTTTGGAGTTATGCGATTAAGAAATTATTCGAAATAAATCGAAATATTCTCCCAAGTTCCGCAAAAAGCGGGCCACTCACGAAAAATCTTCTGAACGAGGCAAAAATTTGTATTTTATCCGCAAGCAATGTGCGTGGATGATGATTGCTGGTCCGCTCACGGTTCTCAGCCAAAAAGAAAGCATCTCCACATCCGGTACCTCAGCAACCACAATTTTCTGCCTACTTCCGCCATTTATCCACTGCTGCCAACCATCTAATACTCCTGATCACAATTTCTCTTATTTCCTTCTCTCTCTCTCGGTCATTCATTTCTGGGGCCATAATGCAACCATACCTGGTTAATAAAATTGCGTGCTACCATACGATTAGAATTTATATCAGAGTATATAGCGGAATAAGATGGTACGAACTTGTAACAACTTAATGTTGACAAACAGCAGATACGGCTAAAATTACTATGTTTTGTCAATTATTAGCGATTGACGTATATTCACTGATTAACATTGATCGTGTGATACCTCTGCAATGAACGAGGTTATAGAAAGCTAAGGAATTGTAGTACGGAACACAAACGCCAGTGACGCGATTCAGTGTTATACGCGCCTACGCAATATCGTGCTCGGAGCAGCACACGTCAATACTTAACCAGAGAAGATCAAACAAGAAGATTTCTCCGTGGATACGTTTTCAATTGCAATTCCAATTAAAATGAGAAATAAAAGGTGGGTAAAGATAGTAACCGCCTTCAAAGTCTTGTAATAGATTAGAATGAAGCTGAAGCAATGGAATTGGTAGTTTCTTATCCATACCAATTTTGAAAGGAGAAAAAAAATAACCATTTATACATATTCACGAGTTCACATCGACATGCAAATTTTTCAACTTTCAACGAAACATGAGGAAAGCCTAAAATCCAGGTGGCAACTATTGGCAGAGGAACGAACACGATGGCCGCCATGTCGGAAATTATCAATGTGAGATGGGAGAGAGTGAGATCGAGAGAGAAGGAGAGAGAACGACCGGAACCATGGCAACATTTGCATGGCGGTGTTCACTACCATTAATTTATGTCCCCCATGGTTGGTTTCATGTCTTAATGCGTTCGAACTCTCTGTGTCTCTATTAATGACAAAAATTGTTAGCAATCTAACTATTATTCCCTCACGCGATCACGTATAATCTAAAACAATCATAAGTCAAGTACATTTATTGCCGTTTTCCAGTACTAGTAACAAATGAATAAAAATATGTTAAAATCATTGAAATAATACCTAAGAAATTTGCTGAACAACATAAAGGTTGCTTGTAAAACTAGAACCGATAAAAGTCCTAAAGTGATTTTTATTCTTGTAAAAAAAAATACTAATAGCAATGTACTAAGACAAAATTGTAATTCACTTGAAATAAAAATAAGCGGAAAAAATGTAAAAAGTGTTCATGTCAAGGAAAAGTTAAGGAAGTAGAAATCATTGTAAAAGATTATTTAATATCAAACTTGTTGATGAAGAAAATACAATTAAATTAACAAAGACGTCAATGTGCCACTGTGGTCATTGTGTAGAATTATAAATCTAGAAGAATAAAAATAAGTGCAATATGTAATTATCTTCGGCACAAGAAATCCTCAAAATTTAAATTTATATATTTAAATTTATATCAGGTCTTGGTAATATTAGGCTTAAAGTATTTGCAATTCAACAGACTAGTCTTTAAAAAAAAGGTATTCCTGATTTTTCCATTAAAATAAAAAACCCACTTTCTAATTTAAAAAAATTTTTTAACCGCGAGTTTTAGCCCAATTACTACTGGTTGTATGTTGTTATTTTATATGTCTTTCGAACAAGGTACTGCTTGTGTTGATCGCACTTAACAGCGTAGCAATAACATTTGTTGAACGGCGTGATGCCCCAAAAATCACACAGTTACCGTTATCTCAAAACATGCCCAAACCACAAAAATGTTTAATGTGTTTTGCGTTCATGTCCGTACCAACTTACACCTATATATGTATGAATTTCTTGGTAATTTTTGTAGATAATTAATTCTAAAGTAATGTAAGTCACAATGTCATTCTTTGAAGTGTGCGGAATTAATATTGAATTCTAATGCTTCTTGCATGGTCAATTATATGTGGCACGTCCGCGTGTTAGAAAACCTTCATTTTTTGTTGCTTAGGGAATTAGGAATTTATTTGTTTTCGCCATATAATTAGCAGTTCACGTAATCGTTTGAAAAATAAAAGTCAATGCTTATGGTAACCATTTTTAAAGTAAGACTTCTTAGGTGGCAATGTTGCAAATTGATTCCATTACATGATTAGGAATAAAGATATAGCATAGAGAAAGGCATAATGAGAAAGAAAGCGACCTATGCACAAAGATACAAAGCGATAGAAAGTGTGTGCGAATAACAAAAAAAAAAACGATTAATGTGCATAAGCAAATTTCAATCATGCATGCTTCACATTCTGACAGCAACTGATAATTGTTGTACTTTTGTGCTAATCCGCATTTAGACACAAAAACATTTGCATCTAACACATTTTCAATTCTCTTTAGATGTTTCGTTCGTGTTTACACGAACTTAATTAATTATGACGAACAGTGTTCGAACTGTAAAAATATTTTTAGTAATGGATGAGCTAAAAAATTGTAGATTCTGAAATTTAGTGGTAGATTTTAATAAAGTAAAATATAATGATGTTTATCTAGTAGTTTTTTATAATTCAACAAAAAGTGTAACGTTTTACATTTAAAAATAGCGTGTAACGTTTTACATTTATTACTTACTAATGTATAAACAAAAATATTAATTTTATATTTCATTGTTACACATTTAAAAATATTTACAGAATCGCGTTTAAAAAAAAATTAAATCACAAATGTATGTACTTATTGTATATATACTCGTATATCAAAATATAAACTTTTGGAAACGTGTTTATATATGTGCCTACATACTCATATTAAAATATAAATTTATAGAAGCAAGCATGTAAGAAACATAGATCACTCGTTTCGCATAAAAACTAAATAACATATGCATATGTACTAATCTACATATTACAAGTTAAAGTTATGGGAAAAATATACCAGTCAATCGTTTTAGAATTCTCATAAATTTTGAGTAAATCTTTTGGTGTTTCAAATATTTTACTTTTTTCATACATTTGTTTTATTAAAATGTGATTGTCACATTCACAAGAGATCATAAAATTAAAACAAACCAAGAAATGTAAAATGGCTTAAAATTGTCAAACATGATTCCAAAAATTAAAGGCATTGACCTTTAATTTTTGGAAATATATGGCAATTTTCGATTTGATTGCCTCCACGACCTAATTCAATACGTTTAATTCGATGGCAGTATCCCAGCCCAGTAGGGATTGGCCCCCATTCTCAATAACATAGAAGGAATAAATCAGGTTCGTAGCTAAATCCAGTCCTATTATGGCCTCAAAAACTGCTTTAATCTTGAGCAGATCGTTTCCCGCTACTCCTGCTACTCTAAATCAATTGTGTTCTTTCCACTCACTCCTCATGGATCCCATTTCTGACTTGCTATCATTCGAAACAAATTGTATGTTCGAATAGGCACCCTTCCGCTTTTTTGCATCTGCATTTTCAGACCCGATCTGCTTGCGTTAATCACTCTTCTTTCTACACTTGCCCGCCAAATGGGAATGAATCCACATTTGTTGCACTTGGAGTTTTTTTGGGAGGCAACCAGTACTTGTACCATCATGACCTCTATGGCCAAATCTGCCGCATTCGATATTTTGATTCTTACTCTCAACTCTTGATATCTAGGAATGCGTTCGGTAATGCCATTGTCTCAAACTAGTAATTTTTTTGTTCATACACGTGGCACATTTCAATTGCTTTCCTGAGAGTGTACTTTATCTCTAGGAGTCGCTTCTTCAAGTCGTTTGGCGCCCAGGCGTTAATAAGTTTATCCTTCAAGTGAATGCCCAATATTTCTTCTTTTGTTTCCCCGAACTGGTACACTTTTTCTTGGAGTTGTGTAGCGCCTGAATAAAGAAGTTTATTCTTTCTCTTCTTGCGTCCTTGATTTTTTCGGCCTTAACATATATAGAAAATGCACGAAGCTATTTAACCCACCCTGAACGAAGAAGCTTCATCTATGGCGCCACAAAGAAAATGTGGTATGCTGGTGGTACTCATAGTACATTCTTTTAAAGTTTCGCTTTGCGTTCGCAATTAAATCCAGGATAATTTAATGTCTTCTCCCTATTAACCAATTAAATTTAATGTTTAGTAGTCAACACTTTAATGTAACACAGACTCACACGTTTTGTCTTCTTTGCACCCGGTTTGCAAAACACTCGCTTATTTATGGAATTGCATGCAAGGCAACAACAAAAAGCGATGTCGTGTAAATAGAGTTGATTAAATATATTGTTGTTGTATATAGTTAGTACAAAATAAGTGTTGCAATTATTATTGACAGCATCCAGTGATCGAACAGGGTTGATTCGAGTCGAATTAAACGTACACAAAATAAAAACGTAATAGCCTAGACAGACGGCAGCGTTAATCCGGATTAACTACGCACTAAATCCGAATAAAATACTAACCTGACAGCAGTATTGCTGCGAGTTAATTCGAATTAACTCGGTAATCCGGAATTAGGCTGCCGTCTGTCTAGGCTATAAAGGGAAAATGCAAGTAAAAGTGAAATTATGTGCGAGTTGTTGTTCTTTTGCAACTCGCTTACAAAATAATGCAGCTGACAAAGATTTTTTTACCGCTTTCGGCCGACCAAAGCAACGGCTTACAGCGTTTTGAACCGACAAATTGGTAGACATATCGCTTTATAGTGAATTCAAAATATTTGATTTTCAACATTTTAGGAATCACACATTGACCAAGGAACAGATGTTACTTATTACTTTACGGGCGGGTATATGCAACTGGTATAATGCTTCAAACAATTTATGATTTATTTCGAGTATCATAGTCTACAGGATCTAAAGTGGTAACGTTAGTGTCACATGTCATAGCTTTGCTAAAGGCTCATTTTATTAAATTCCCAGAAAGCGATACGGAGAAACTGGAAACTAAATCATTTTTCGAAATTGCTATTTTCCTCACAGTAATAGAAGCTTTGGATTTCAGCCAGGTAAAATTAATTAAAATAATGTTGCAATTTATTTAAGCTCATTATACTATGTACATATATGTGTGTTCATAATTCATAGGTGGCGCAAATCCAAAACTGTATCGGAATAGAAACGAATCATTTTACATAGACGTTTAAAGTACGTGTGAAGCCTGGCTTAAAATAACAAATATTTTAGCTCCCTGGCTAGGTTCAGTCCATGATTCGAATGTTCTAAGTAATTCCAGTATATACTCACGCTTTGAAAAGGCACTTTTGGTGCCATAGTGCTGATAGTGCACCGTTAAGTGGGGTAATGAAAATACGCTTTCCGACTTTTTCCCTTGGAATTCGTTTAAATCATCAAAAGTGCAAAGTATAATTGTAGCTACCGCAATCCTGTATAATACAGAGTGGTCCGAGAATTTTTGTATGGCATATAAGTGCTTATGAAAAGTAGCCAAATTCAAAATTTTTAGAAATAATAGAAATACGTATTAGTATTTAGACATATAAAAACCGACTATTAATATTTCGTGCTATTTGTATGGGAAGCAATTATTCGATACCGAAAACTTGGTGTGATAGAGTTCCATTCCTGCTTAACTCTGGAAATAAGCTGGCCTCTATTTTTTGATTTAGGGTGCTTAAAGACTGACTGCTGAATCCTAGCCCAAAGATTCTCTATTAGACTCTTTGCAACTGCAATGCTCGCCTTTGCAGTGTGGCATCTCGCCCCATCTTGCATTAAAATGGCAGTCAATCGTCCTGGAAATTGAACTTTGTTTCTGCACCAGTTTGCATACACTGATAGCATATTTTTTCTATAATACTCTCCGTCTACAGTATGCTTCTGATCAATAATAATGAGTTCGGATTTGGCATGCATGCTTATGCCCCCAGCAATCATTATTTTTAAGCCCTGCTTTGGCCTTTTTACCGGTTTAATTGATCCTGGTTCACTCGTTCTGATTCGCATATTCTGTCGGTTAGGTTTGGGAAACGAACTCTACTGGCGATTAGTCGGTAAAGAGTACACGACACCGTTACTCGCGGCCTAACTCATTATCCACAGTAAATGTTTCTCGTATAATCCGCATACAATATTGTTTCGCGATATTTTTGTCAGTTAATAGGAGTTTAACAGGACATACGTATGCATGCTGACCCCAAGGACCGGTTTTGATGTATCTTAAAACAGTTGGCCGACTGGTTTTCTTACTATTTTCAGCTATTTTCAGGTATTTTCATATGCTTTTAACCGTTCTGTTATAGTCCTCGTTCCTACATCTACAGTATTCCTAGCCACATCGCGGATTTTCCTCTTTATGGGACGTGTTAGTACTGTTCGTCGACCACTTCGAGGTTGATCTGCCCTATTTATTACCATTGTTCTACAAATCTTAAGTGTCCTACTTAACTCGACGTTAGAAAACCCGTTTTTACTTAAAGTTTGAAATTGGACGCGCATTTGTATTCTCTAGCCTAGATTACTGCATAAAAATATGAAATAAGAAAAGCAATGCATTGTAGAAACACAAACAATTTTCAAAAAATTGTAAAATTGTTTATTCGGTATTCACACAGAAGTGCTCCTGTAAAAGCAACTCGTAAATCATCAGCGATGCTCACTCAGAAATAGCTTTTGATTTTTTTTACAATAGTAAACGTCAATTGTTCTAAAATTAAACACGACAATATCTTAGCTCATTATACTTTTTTCAAAAAGGAACACACCCTACAAAAGTTGCATCGTACAGGCCTATCAGCCTCCTGCCTCTACTTTCTAAAGTATTCGAAAAGCTACTTGTCATCAATATAACTCCATTTATTAATCTCAACCAACTGATTCCTCAACATCAGTTTGGATTTAGAAAACAGCACGGCACAATAGAACAAGTCCACCGCATTGTAACTCTGATAAGGAACACTTTTGAAGAAAAAAAGTATTGCTCAGCTGTCTTTCTTGATATCACTCAAGCTTTCGATAAAGTATGGCACGATGGCCTTATTTACAAACTCAAACTATTACTGCCTGCAAATGTCTCCTCATTGCTTAGTAGCTACCTCACGAAAAGACAATTTCTGGTACATCACAAGGATTACACAACAAATCCATTGGATATTCACGCTGGCGTTCCTCAAGGAAGCGTTTTGGGCTCCTTACTGTATCTCTTATACACTACAGATATGCCCAGCAATAACCATACATTTATATCGACCTTTGCAGATGATACGGCAATATTGTGCTCTCGCTCTAACCCCATAGAAGCTACTAAACTCCTGCAGACTCATATCGATTCTCTCGAAATCTGGCTAGCAAAATGGCGTATAAAAGTCAATGAATCAAAGAGCGTACATGTAACCTTCACGCTAAGGCCAGATACATGTCCCCCACTTAAAATTAATGGCCAATCAGTTCCACAATGTTCCTCAACAAAGTACTTGGGTATTCACCTCGACAGAAGGCTGACCTGGAAAAATCACATAGAGGCAAAGAAAACTCAGATCAAGCTTAAAATTAATCAGTTATGGTGGCTGATACACAAAAGATCAAAGTTGAATCTCGAATACAAAGTGCTATTATATTAAGCAATCCTGAAGCCAATCTGGACTTATGGTATTCAGTTTTGTGGCACCGCATCTCCCTCAAATATCGAAAAATTGCAGCGAATACAATCCAAGTGTCTGCGAATTATTGTAAACGCGCCTTGGTATATGAGGAACGTTAACATCCATCGAGATTTAAATGTACCCACAATTTCTGAGGAAGTTGCAACGTCTTGCAGAAGCTACATTCAAAAATTACACAGTCATCCGAATCCCCTTGCTAGGCAATTGTTGCTGAGCACGGGGCATCGTCGATTAAAAAGAAAAGACACACTGAATATGCTGTAAAATTGCTATACCTCGTGACTCAACAAATTGTGATGGAACGTTGGGAATATCACATAATTTTATTTAGTTTGAAAGATTTGATTACATATTGTTAGTTTCTAAGTAATTTTAGAAAGATCCAATAAAAAGCTTGTTAAAAAAAAAAAAAAAAAAAAAAAAAAAAAAAAGGAACACGTAATTGCACTTGCACAATTGGATTAGTATTTAAAGCTCTCAGCTTGAAGTCTCACTTCCGAATGCAAATTTCGAGGTAGTAAGTTTAAAATATATACGAATGAAAGCTAAAGTAAGAGAAATTGACAAAACGGGGAATCCCCCTTTTACGTATAACAAAACACAGCATGCTCGGATTTAAATTATATAAAAATTTTGAACAGCTATACAGAAACTTTCGGACCACTCTGTATTTGCTGCGTAAACAATGAAACATAATTGCCCCTATTACTGTAGACTTCTTGCTGACAGCCTTAAGGAACAAAAAGCATGAATCATCGTATGAGAAGAACTCAACTATAACCCTTGTAGTAACCAATACTTCAAAGATTTACTTCGACATGAAAGAAGTTAATTTTAGTAAATAAACCCAATTTCATTTTTGATTTCAGTCTTTTGGATTGATATACATTAAAAAACTTATTTTAAATAAAAGGCTTTTTTTTACATTTCTTTCTTTCCAATAGGTTTTTTCTTATAACTGACGCTTTCACGTCTCTAAATTTTGATATTTTACATAAAAATCGACCGTATGGTCAAGTAAACTTACCGTAATATTTCGGATGAGGCTATAACAATCGTCAATTATTTTTGGTGTGTTTTATTTCAATTAAAAAAACTTTTTTTAAACAACCTTTCTAAACATTTGTATCCATTTACATATCACCTAAATTCACATCTATAAATTAAATTCATTTTATCACAAATAAGTACTTTAAAAAATTCATATTCTTAAAAAATAAAATTTCTACAAATAAATTCCCAATTTCTATATTTTTACCTGAATTTCTAGTTTCTGCATCTCATATCTAACTCCATTTTTTGAACATTTAGTTCGTGAATTTTAATGCCATTTCAACCTTCTTTTTGTCAAGTTCATGCTCCTTTTCTATACATGTTAAATGCAACTTGTTTAACCTGTCACCTGCGCCTAGCAAATGCTTAGTATTTTCCCATCTATTATTATGCTGGGTATTGAAGTTATTGTTCTACCATTTTGTTCACGCCTCTCTGCTGCAAATTTCTTTTTTTGCGTTCTTTAAATTTTTGTACTTTGTCTCAGCACCTTTGAACTTCTGTAAACTTGACCAAACTTTGAATTGAACTACAATTCTGTGTTGTTCCATACTGTTATGTTTTTATTTTGTGAGCGTTTAATTCTGTTTGAATTAACATTGTTCGATCACTGGATTCTGTTAATAATAATTGCAACACTTATTTTGTACAACTATACACAGCAACAATTTATTTAATCAATTCTGTTTAGATCTGTTCTAGATCGCGAGATCTAGTCCCGCTAACTCGAGCCACTGTTTAACACTTTTAATTGTTTCTTCAGCGTTTCGTTTTACTTCCGGCAGGGTTACCGTGATAGCGATATCGCTATCACGGTAGTTGCACTACTATTATTCTATTATTATTATTACTATTCAGCATACGATACATCCGACACTTTCCATTCCATAATTCTTGCTAACGTACGGCTTGCGAATGTAATATCCACAACTGATCCTCCTCTTCCATTATCGAAGGTGAATGCATTACCATGATTCAGCACCACCATGTCTAAACAGGCGAACGCTTCTAAGACTAGAGTCCCTCTACGGTTCGTGCGTACACTACCCCACTCCATAGCCCAGGCATTAAAGTCACCCCCGATTGTTATGGGAGATTTTCCTCTCGCTTCATTCACCAATCAGTCTACCATATCTTCGAATTCTTGTATTGTTGCACTTCGCGGTGCATAGCAACTGTAGAAATGTACTCCTTTAATTTGTTCGTAGACAAAGCCTACATGTTGGGTGCTACTTTTGCGTTCAAAAGGCAGATTACCGCAGGTCTATATCGCTGCTTTACTGCTCATGTCGCTTAACCACTTTCCATTATTTACTAGATTTATGTGGAAAAGTGCTTTGTCAGCATTTTCACAACCAACTGCAACTCAGTTGGCTCAATGTTCTGGCATTCCACACTTAAGCCAAGAATTGGCCAATTGTGTTACCATGCATCATCGATGCTTACTTTCTTGTTCCCTCTGTTAAGCGGACCCATTGGGATCTTCTAATAAATAGAGCAATGTCCGTGACATCCATTGGTGCAAGCTCAGTGGTATCTATAAAAAAGGCACTCCCCAGTAGAGTGTGCCTTCTGCGTACCAAGGCGGGGCATCTACAGAGGCA
The DNA here is from genome assembly GCA_963854835.1 of Megamerina dolium. Taxonomy (NCBI): domain Eukaryota; kingdom Metazoa; phylum Arthropoda; class Insecta; order Diptera; family Megamerinidae; genus Megamerina; species Megamerina dolium. The sequence continues at coordinate 55,387,123 of OY978530.1, forward strand.
CTGGTGAACACTTTCCTCCTATTCCTCGGCCTGGGAGCTGCGACAATTACATTACTGATAGTTTTCGTACTCATTGACAACAATGAACGAGTTCTTCTATTGTCAAGAGTTGGCCAGACTTTTCTAGTAGTAGCACAAGAGCTCTCATCCCGCCATCTCCTGTTGGTTATGGTGAGGTTATGTTGTGTGACAAGTAGCTCTCATGTTGCAAGCGGAATTACTGCTTGATGAAATGGATGGATCTTTGGCAACCTAGTGCCCGATCTTGCCAATTCATCTGCCTCACAGTTCCCTGGAATATCCCTATTCCCCGGTACCCACGCAATGTGTACATTGTAGTGCTCCGCTAGCTCGTTAAGAGCTGAGCGGCATTTAATGGTAAGTGCCGATTTCGCGAACGTTCCTGCGAGAGATTTAATGGAGGCTTGACTGTCGGTATAGATATAAACATCTTTGAAAAATGTTGTATTACAGCGAAGCCACATGGCCGCCTCGTTTATAGCCTTAATCTCAGCTTGAAAAACACTGCAAAAGTCGGGTAATCGAAACTTAAGCTTAACGCGTAAGGAATCAGAAAAGACGCCATCTCCTACCGTTCCATCCAATTTGGAGCCATCTGGGAATGGTATAGTCGATGGCATTCGGATATGTAGTGCACTCCCCCAGGATCCTTGAATGCCCGTATCCTGATTGAGCCCAATCGTGAATCTATATTTAGCCTAATTGCTGATATAAGCGCTCTCTGCTTGCCAAATAAATCTACGGGGATTAGATGCAATAGCGAGTAGATTGCTTTTGACGGGGTAGTTCTTAGAGCACCTGTTGTCAACACCGCAGACGTCCTTTGAATATTGTCGATTAGCCATTTGTGTACCTCCTTATTTAAGGATTCCCACCAGACTATCACTCTGTAAAAAAGAATTGGTCTGACGACCGCAGAGTATAGCCATGATACGATTGTAGGATTCATCCCCCATCTTTTACCTATGGCTTTCTTACAGGAATAGAGTGCTGCCCTTTCCTCCGTGTTTGGTTTCCAACTTAGTTTTCTATTTAAAGTTATACCCAAGTACTTCGCCTGTTCAGTCAGCTTTAAACTAGTTCTCTCAATTCTAGGTAAGGTAAAAATAGGTATTTTATGCTTTCTAGTAAAGAGGACTAGCTCAGTTTTGGCAGGGTTGATGGCCAGACCAGAGTTTGAATCCCATTTGCAGAGGATTGATAAGGCATGGTTCATCACTTCGGTGAGTGTATTTAAATATTTTCCCGCTACCACAAGTGCAACGTCATCTGCATAAGCCACCGCTTTACAGCCCGTGGCCTGTAATGCTATGAGAACTTCAATGATGGTTATTTACACAATGGAGGCAACAACACACTCCCTTGAGGGGTGTCCTTAATCGCAAATCTACTAATACATGAGGTACCCAATTTTGAATTTATCACTCTTTAGTTTAGCAACAGACTAATGAATCTAATAAAAGGTTCATCCACCTTAAGCATAGCAAGATAATTTTCGACTGCTTCGGAATTGAAGTGATTCAGTTGTCAACAACTAATACTATTTATAATCTGTGGCAACACTTCATAATATTTCTTTACCATAATCGAGTTTCTTCCCTTTCTTTCTCGTTGCCTTGTTCTGGTTATCGCTAAATTCTTTTTGTTGACATTCGCTTCGATGCTACTATTATTCGTGCTATTCACAATTAATTATGAATCACCAACCATCGATACTCGTTACAATACTAGAGATATCGTTAGCTTAGAGTGAAAAGTTGCTAAGTCCTCTTTTTATGATAAACTTGAATTTAAGTCGAATACACATTGTTCGCAACAAGTCCTATCCACCTGTTTCTTTTCTAACTGTCGCAATTCAGTGATACGAAAACTTGCTAAGTCCAAAGTTGGCGTATAAAATTTGCTAATAAAGAATTTTTTTTTATTTTCTTTCGTATAGAATACACATCGTTTACATCTGTATTGACATTCTCGCGCATTATAATCTAATATCTATAATCCTGCCGGAATGGTGCTCAAGAAGCTTACTTATGCTAATGATTGCTAAAAATACGTAAAGTAAAACCACTATCAATTTCCGTTTTCTATGAAGAATTCGATATTAGAAATTTGAGTCTGCTAGAAAAGAAAAAAAAACAGAAAAGAACAATGAATCAAATGTGTTCACCGTCGACCTACAAGTCAGCAATCAATACTACCGGACAGAGCTGCATGTTCACAATTTAGTTTTTAATAACCTTATAAATCATAAAGGATACTGATTTTTATGGAAAGAAGTTGAAGATGGGATAACAGCTGAAGAGTTTGTCATTATATGGATATTATTTTATTTTTTGTTATTTTATTGCAAATAAAAGTTCTTCCAAATCTTGTTGGAGTACAATTTCAAAAAGATTATTTTTTATTACGATGGATGCGGTTATCAAAACCGAAATTATTTCATGAAAAACGCCTTCTTAAATGCACCATTAAAATGTAATCATCGAACAAAAAATTCTCGAACCTGGGCATACACAAATGGAGGCGGAACATGGTATAATAATGAAGGCAGCGCAATTGTAAAAGATTCCTCTTTGCTGCACCTTATAATGTCAAAACCTGGCTTCTTTTAGTGTCAAACTAGTGTGTTTGTTGTTTTATTTTTTAGTTCTATTGTTTCATTTTATACTTCTTCTTCTTTTCCCACGTCTTTGTTGTTGTTTTATTTATTTTTTCTATTTCATTTGTGAGAACTCTCCATAATGGCTCAAACTTATATTATTATACCATGGAGACGGACAGTGTTCATTCTACATTAAAAGAGAGAAAGAGGTGAGAGAGCAATGAGAAAAAGAAGCATGCTACATACACTGGCATTCGTACAGCAGAACCACAACCTTACGACGTCACATGTTTAGACCACAATTTTTTTTTTTTAAATTTGATAATGTACAATCTTGTAAAAACATCCGTCCTGGCCATGGCAAGGGCGATGCCAAAGTTGCAGATTTTCGTGCCATAAGATACGCACCAGCAGGCGAAATTCATTTTAAGCTGAACTTTTCGGATGTAGGGGAACCTCTACCTCAAAGGATAGACAAACGTGTAGTCGCTTTGGAATGGTCCAATTTGCAGCAGCTTCACTACGAAAGGCGTCGTATGACATGAAGAAAATATGAAGACTTGCAACTATAAAAGGAGGTTTGTCCAAAGACCATCAAAATTTTTATGACGATTTGCCTCATGAATGAATTTAATTTTATATTATATTTAATTTATTCTTTAAATCAATTTACAACAATGCAATAAGACTGCATTTCTTAATTTAGACTGCTTTAATATACTATTACTTAGAATAAGAAATTTTACATTCGCTTGAAACGAAAAACATTTGGTTCCATTCCATTTTTTTATTTTATACATAAAGTGAAATACTTTTAGGGAAATGCATATGTTTTTATTCCCCCCTTAATTTTCGGACGTTCCTTGATTCTGTTACTTTTTTGATATTCCTTAGAGGTCGACCTTTATAAACTCACTGAATAACAAACTGAGTAGGTTTTTTTTAAGGAAAAGTTGCTTAGTCCAATAAGAAAGTACAAAAGCAATCATGAAAATCATGAAAAATCACCAAAATCCTTATAAAATTGCCAAAAATAAAAATTTTTATTCTGTTTTTAGATGAAAGATGGGCAAAAAACGCAATTAATTGCATTTAAGGTTTTTCAAAATGTTTGTAGAAAAAAGTTTTAAAATGTTTTAAAACGTTTTTTGTCTCTCCTATAAAATTTAGAAAAATGGACTTAGCAACTTTTCATTCTAAGCTAACGATATTTTAAATATGTGTACGGGAATGAATCCGCACTACTTCTGACTAAATCCTAGGCGAATTCATAGAAGATGGTGCTAATATCTCAATTGGGTTTTTTAAGAAGTTTTACTCCTATCACGTGTACAATTTTTTATAAATTATTTAAAATAAATGTACGAGTATATAATACATTTAAATTTGTTGTTTTTATTTTATGAACGTTTTATTCGAATAAACTCTGTTCGTACACTGGATTCTGCCAATAAAAACTCCAACACTTATTTTACACTACCTATAAACAACAAAACCTTATTTAATCATCTCTACTTAATCAACTATCACACAATTACTATATATATATAAATATATATATATATATATATATATATATATATATACATATATATACATATATATATATATGTATATATATATATATATATGTATATATATACATATATATATATATATATGTATATATATATACATATGTATATATATACATATTTATATGTATATATATATATATGTATATATACATATATATGTATATATATATGTATATATATACATATATATATATACATCTACATATATATATAAAATATTATTTATTATTTTTTACATATATATATACATATACATATATATATATATATATACATATATATATATATATATATACATATATATATATATATATATATATATATATATATATATATATATATATACACTACACTACCTATAAACAACATAAACTTATTTAATCATCTCTACTTAATCAACTATCACACAATTACTATATATATATAAATATATATATATATATATATATATATATATATATATATATATATATATATATATATATATATATATATATATATATATATATATATATATAAATATATATATATACATATATATATACATATATTTATACATATATATATGTATATATATATATGTATATATATATGTATATATATATTTATGTATATATATACAGTGGCTCCCAGCTTATTTCGTACAGTGACAGTTTAAAAATTGCTGCAGTCGTAATTCCTAATATAGCAAAAATTTGAACAAAATATAAATGCCATTTTAGAAAGGAAGGTTTGTTTTTTATTTTCCAAAATTTACTTTTTCAAAATTTTAGTGTTTGACACTATAAAAAAATAAAATAAGAAAAAAATAGGAAAATTCATGTCACAGCTTATTTCGTACAGTCTCTTTAAGTTCAAACTAAAAACAAAGTAAGTTGATTTTAATATTTAGTTGACATCCCTTAGCGTTAATGACAGCCTGGAGTCTATTTGGCATTGAATCCACCAATTTTTGAGTGATGTCTGGTGTGATTTTTTTCCATTCTTCCATCAGTACCTTCTTTAGGTCTTGCTTATTAGAAATCTTGTGTGTTCTTATTTTATTGTCCAAAATAGACCAAAGATTTTCAATCACATTCATGTCAGGTGACTGTGGTGGTGGAGACATCAAGTGTGGGCAGTTCCAAATAAGCCAAGATTGCACAATCCCAGATTTATGTTTTGGGTCATTATCTTGGTAGTACCGAAATTCTTCCCGCAAACCCAGTTTGTCTGCACTTTGAAGTAAATTGTTTTTCAGAATCTCGAGGTACTTCATTTTGTCCATTGTTTCCTCAATAAAAACCAATTCACCTACTCCGGCTGCTGACATACAGGCCCAAACCATCACGCTACCGCCACCATGCTTCACTGTGGGCTTAAGGTTCTCCTTGTTTAGCTCGGTATTCGCTTTACGCCAAACATATGACATTCCGTCCGAGCCAAAAATATTAAACTTAGACTCATCCGCGAAAATAACGGTATTCCAGAACGCAGGAGTATTAATAATATGCTCTTTGGCGAAGTCAAGTCGGCGTTGTATATTCATTTTCGAAATGAATGGTTTCTTTCGGGCTACTCGACCGTTCAAGTCATGATTGCGCAGCACACGTCGGACAGTTTCAGCACTGGATGATTTTCCTATTTCACGCTGAACCTCTGCAGCCAACTTCGGAGCGGATAACTTTGGATTTTTCTTAATTTTTCGTACAATATAACGCTCGTCTGAAGCGTTGAAAATCTTATTAGGTGCTTCTCTGCCCTTGTTCTCCAACCGATTTTCGCGAACGAAGCGTTGAATGATGTATGACAGTTGAGGCACTTAAATTTGTCATTTCAGCAATTTTTCGCACACTCTGACCTTTCCTAAAATGGTTAATTACCAGTTTACGCTGTTCCATCGTTGTACGACGACCCATAACGCTAAATGTTTAATTTACAGCACTTTAACTATTTAAAATAATAATAATAAAAATTGTTATAATAGTTAAAAAGGTCCAAAAACTCATACAATTCAAAAAAACTTTGTAACTGCGCGGCAGAATGAAACTTACTTACATTGAAGTTTGTGTACGAAATAAGATGTGAGCTGAAAATCAGCTGATCAATAGTTTTTCTCTCTTGCATAACAAAAAGAAAAATTTTTGGGGTTCCCCGTTTTCTTATTAGGTTTACTAAACACATACACAGACATCTACATTCAAAACTTATCGATAAGTTTTTTAGTTTCGATGTTACAGCCATGTACATAAAAATATATACACTGTACGAAATAAGCTGTGAGCCACTGTATATATATATATGTATATATATGTATATATATATATATATATATATATATATGTATATATATACATATATATATATATGCATATATATATACATATATATGGTCCGGGATGTATCCGAGCTCAGTCGCAAAGGAATATCGGACTTTTATCGGATTTTTTTACTGATATATTTGGCTATGTTGAATTATTTGGTTCGCAAAATAATATTTAATTATTAGATGATTTTGTCGGAAAGAGTAAATATAATTATATCTTTAAGCAACATTCACTGAAAGTGTTTTATATTGGGTGTTCGAAAAAGATTGAAAACAAATTGTCGGTAAATGGCTCTAACATCTCTGGTAATATTAATTGCAATTAGGTTGCAATTGTTAGAAGACAATATTAAAATCGCATTGTCCTATGAAAAGTTTAAAAATGAGTGAAAATCACCGTCATATTTTCTATTATAGAAAAAGTAAGAATGCGTCGCAGGCTGCTGAAAAAGTTTGTGAAGTTCACGGAGACGATGCTGTATCTAGAAAAAACAGTGGTTTGCTCGTTTTCGATCTGATAATTGTGATATTAAAGATGCACCTCGCTCTGGTTCACCAATCACTGAAAAAGTCGATGAAATAATGGAAAAAATTAGCAAGACTGGCACATAAGCAGCGTGAACGTTGCTAAAGAACTACCAATCATCACTAACAGGTATCAACTGAGAGCCATAAAGCCCGGGCCTTGCTCCTTTAAATTATCATTTGTTTCGATCACTGCAGAACACTGTTAATGGTGTAAATTTAAATTTCGTACAGACCTGCAAAACGCTCTTGGATCAGTTTATCGGTCAGAAAACCCGGAAGTTATACACAGATGGAATAATGTCTACCAAAACGGTACATATTTGGTTTAATAAAGCTCGTTTCAGATATGAGAAAAAATGTATTTCATTTTTCATCAAATTTGTAACCGAAGTTCTCCGAATACCCAATATATGTAAAATTTGATTGAAATATAGCTTAGGATCTTGTGAAGTTAAATAAGCAAAAGCGTAATTATATGCATGATATTTCCAAATAATTCATTCCTTTATATATGCAGACATCGCTTAAATGCTTTCAAATGTCTTTGCAAACGTTGCGAGCTCAACACGTCAAAAGCGAATGGTAAAAACGAGCGTGATATTGCAAGTTTCTATAGGATACTCCTGTTTCAAGAAACCACAACATGCTCTGGTGGTATTGCTTTACCCAATCATGTTTCACTTTTTTTATATATTTTTCAATCAATCCCTAGGATGATCTTTCAATAATTTTAATAAATTATTTATGTGATTTTGTTAGCTAGGCATATACATAAATATTTTGCGTATTAGCCGATTTGTCGTGCTAGTTTTTCCATTAAACAAATATGTCTTGCCATTATAATCCTTGGGTGCCGTGGGTCAGTGGTTAGTGTGTTGGCCTTCTGATCTGTAGGTCGTGGTTCAATCCCCGGCTGATGCATAACAGATTTAATATCGAAAAGATTTTTCTTGCGAATGGTACCCACCTGTCGGCAAGCAATTGGCAATTCTTCCGACAGTAACAGCTTGCCATGAAAAAGCTTCTAAAAGAACTCTGTGACAAAGCCCAAAAAAAGTGATGTCACAAGGGTTCTGCCTTTCGGATCCGGCTAAAATAAGTAGGTCCCTTCTAATACTGTCCAAATTTAACACGCACAACAGCAATGGAAGAGAACCTCGGCCAATTAGCCCTTCGGGGCTTTTAGTGCCATATATATATATATATATATATATATATATATATATATATATATATATATATATATATATATATATATATATATATATATATATATATTATAATCCTACATTTTTAACAAATCGTTGAGTACGTTATCCATTATGAACGCAACTAAAATTTAATACATCACTATTACTTTGACAAATTAGAAAGAAGCACAATGTTACGTAGCTTAGGTATTTGATAAATTAATCTGTTTTTCCACTCGAAATCTTCCTTTTCGATTTGCAGAAACACAATTTACATGTGGAAATGTGGTACGATATTTTACACCTATGTAACACCAATCACTTGTAACCACCCAAACATCTAAATTAGTGAAACGGAAAATAAACACCATGATTCGCATTCAAATGAATGGTCTTTTCCGAAGTCTAGAAACGCAATTGATCATTTTAAAACAATTGTCAAATTTCATTGAAAAGAATGGCAATATTTTAGTGGTGGGCATTGTAATGTTATGCTATCGTGTTTTTGAATATGTTGTCAGGAGAGCTAGTACGATAAACTGTGCCCGCGCTCGTGAATCGGTAAAACTCAAATGCTAGACGATGTTACAACTGTGAGCGCACAAAAATTGAAAAATGGCTTTCGAACAAACCAAATAACAACTCATATCTCAAAACATAAATTGCTAACTTGATGCAATTACAAGCAATCAAAAATTGCTTGGGCGGTTGTTATGTTGAGTTTCCGTAACAATCACGTCACGTGTTGTTTTTGTTTTCAATGTATAATGAAAAATTGAGAGCGATAGCAAGAGCGTAAGAACTGACCAAAAAGATCACAGAAGATATGCTATCGACATATAATCAAGGATCACGGTAAGGGGTGCGTTGAGCATTTTTTTTTTTTACAATTTATGCCTTTTAGAAGCAAAATTTGATACTTTTAGAGGAAAAAAGTATCGCATATTATATATTTTGCTGTCTTTTCTAAATTAAATGTAAGTTATTTTTTATAAAGACGGTCTAGTCTTTGGGTTTTAAAATTTAAAACAAAAACTATATACATTTAATTTACACTTTTTTATTTTAGAGTGTGTGTGAGTTCGCCTAAATTGGTATCTACGTTGTGATTTCGTAAATTATTGGAATATGGCAGTTTTTTTTTATTATACAGGCTATTTTTGCACTGCGACCTAAATTATCTTTTGTGCGCCTATTGCCCAACTAAAACAATTCTAGACTATTTATAAATCTAGTAATTGCTGTGGGCTTAATTTTACCTATGTGGTTTGGAGTCAAGATTCTATTACCTAGGTAGTCAATTCTACGTCTTGCCATTGCTGGGCAATTCCATAGAATATGTTCCGATGTTGACTGCTCCTCATGACAGAGTCGACAAGTATCGTTTTCTACCACACCCATTTTTTTCATATGGTAGTTAAGTCCACAGTGCCATTTATGCTGAGGCTAAGAACAGCATCCACCCTAACATGTGTGGGATCAATAAGTTCCTTCGACTGCCGCATGCCCTTTTGGGCTCTCCAGTAGTCGAGAAGATCCCGGTTCTCCCTCTCACATATCAGGTTGTTTATGAAACTGTTTGTAACCCCGCAGAAGGGCACTGGTCCAATGAAAGGAGTGCTTGCGCCTTCCTTTGCAAGAGAGTCAGCCATTTCGTTTCCCTCGTGCCCCAAGTGTCCCGGCACGCACATTAGGGTGACAGGATTTTTTTCTGCCAGGGCATTGAGAAGTTTAAAACATTCCCAAACCAGCTTTGACTGAAACAAGAATTTTGCCATGGGCTTTAGAGCTGCCTGGCTGTCCGACAGAATGCATATTTTGGTACCACGGGTGCCCCTACGTACGCATTCTCTCGCACATACCTCTAAGGAATGGACCTCAGCCTGAAAGATGGAAGCTGTTTTCCCCATAGCGATTGCTTTCCTAAATCTTAGTCCAACAATTCCAGCCCCCGCACAGCTATCTTCCATCTTAGACCCATCAGTGCACCATAACTGTGAGAACCCTTTTGGGATTATATCGCTAATCCTCCAAGTGGTCGTTGATGACCACTTCAAAATGTTTGGAGAAGACTAGCTTTCTATCCATCTTGTCGAAGACCACAAGACATGGAGAGCTCCAAACGGTGTCCAGGATCTTTGTATGTACTGTGAGATTGCCTTCTTTAAGGTTGGATAGATTGGGCAGCCTTAGTGCCGCACTGGTTGCCTTCCTTTTGATCATGAGGTGTGGAGTGGCGAGTCCAGTAAGGATTCCTAAGGCTGTAGTGGGGCACGTGCGCATTGCTCCCGTGACACCCAAACAGGCTATTTGATGAACCTTACTAAGGATCATTCTATCCTTTGTTAGATTTACCTTCGGCCACCATGGCAAGGATGCTTAGGAGATGATTGGCACTATTACGGTTCTATACAACCATGCCGCCATTTTAGGTCGCAGACCCCATCTTTTACCGTGTAATCTCTGGCACGCATAGGTTGCCCTTAGGGCTTTGCCAGTCATAAACGATAAGTGATTATTCCAAGTCAGGGTTTTATCTAGGTTACTCGGATAGAATTAAGTCTGTGTCCCCTAGTGTTAGGGTTCCTATATTCAATTTCCTTCTTTTGGTGAAGGGAACCACCTTTGTTTTATTCGGATTAATCGAGAGTCCTTTATCTTGACACCAGTGATGAGTGATGTAAAGAGCTAGTTGCATTCGATCGGTTGATGTATGGTCAAATTTGCCTCTAACCTTTATTACAAGATCATCCGCAAAGCCCTGGACTTCATATCCGAAATCATCGAGGGTTTGTAAAAGCTCGTCGATAATAGCCATAGGAACGGCAATAAGATGCCTCTTTGAGGGCATCCTTTGGTTGATCTGACAATTAATCTTTTTGCCCCCATTTCGAAGATAATTGTTCTATTTTTCAGCATATTGAGAACCCATGTTATGATCAGTCTACATATTCCTTTTCTGACCATCCCTTCCCCAAATGATCTGAAAGTTGCGTTATCAAAAGCCCCGGTAAAGTCAACCGATGTACACAGGGCGATTTCTTTACTATCTAAAGCCTTTTCAAGTTTACTTGTTAGGCTATGTACAGCGGTCTCAGTAGATTTGCCTAATTGATAGGCATATTGTTCAATATGAAGAGGTGAGTCTTGAAGATAAACTTTCCTAATATATTGATCTAGGATTTTCTCCATTGCTTTAAGCAGGAATGACGTTAGGCTAATGGGCCGAAAGGCTTTTGGCGTGTGATCCGCCCTCTTGCCTGCTTTCGGAATGAAAGCTACCCTAGCCTTCGTCCAATGATTAGGCATGAAGCCCAATTCTAGACTCGTCCTAAATATATTTGTTAAAGCTGGTGCCAATACATTCGCGCCTTTTTGAAGAAGGCATGGCTGTATATTGTCGACACCAGGCGATTTAAATGGACTAAAAGTGGAGATGGCCCATTAGTTTTGTTGAAAGTGAAAATCTTACTAGCCAGTGAGAGTTCCCTTCGTGTAGCCACCAAGAAACAAGTGTCCTCGGTATCTTCCCGGTCCTCATCAAACATGGCACAACCTGGAAAGTGAGTGTCCAGCAGTAGCTGTTCCGTTTCCTCCAGACCTTTCGTAAAGTTTCCGTACTTTTTCCATGAGTCTCTCTTTGATTTCCTTTTATATATTCCAATCCCCAGTGGTCTTGGCTCTATTAAAGAGATGGCGGGGTTTTTTACGTAAACAGTTTAATTCCTCCACCATGGGACGTTCCTAGAACGTTTCTTGACAACAAGCTCGCAACTATTTTTAAAAGCATCTATTATAATGTTTTCGAGTTTGTTAACCTCGAGATTAAATACCTCAGAGTTATGAATTTCCTCTCTAAGGCATCCAATGTTTTCCTCTATATGAAAATTGTAAAGCTACCACTTGGTCTTCCTAACATTTCTTATCTTGAAGGATTCCTCAGTTCCTCCCGTCAGATCAAAGCGAATACAGCGATGATCAGATAAGGAGTCCTCATCTAACACCCTCCAATTCTAAATATTATTGGAGTTAAATGCACTCGTTAGAGTGAGATGTAATACCTCCCCCCTTATTGCAGTAATGAAATCTAGAAGTGACTCACCTCGTGAATTTGTGTCACTGCTTCCGTGTGATGTGCATTGGCGTCGCAGCACATCACCCACTGCAGGCTATGCGATTGGCAATAAGCCGTCAGCTTCAGGAGTTCCTGTAATACAGCATCCTCCGCGTCACGAGGTAGGTAGAGGGAGGCAAGGACAATTCTCCTTCCTTTAGCGGTAGGCACTTCTGCCTGCACCGCCATCGATCACGATGTAGGAGCTCTGAAATTGGAAGGAATTTAATATTTTTGTTTATGATAATCGCCGCCCTAGGTCAACACGACAACGTCGCCCTTGTGGAGCCTGTGAAGCACCCGCGCGCTTCTCCGACACACATGCCCGATTTCTAGGACTATACTTGCCCCAGAATAAGGTCATTTGTCCAACAAACCGAGCCCGGGAAGTAGCCGATAAAGACCCTCGACTTTGGCTTGATTTGAAGACAATGATTCTTGTTTCACATTTAGTGGTGTGCAGACCCATGGGAAGTCACCCATGGGCTCCCTCATGGGAAGGCTCATTTAAACCGTAGGTTCGATAGACCTGGTACGGAGTCCGCTATTAAGCTTGACTCTACCTAGTCAAGCAAGCTCACTGGCATAGCTCTTCCACCGTGATTTAGGGGGTTGCTCAGGCCGGTATATCTACCCACCCCCGGGCCCCCAGACTAGGTCTTGGAGGTCCGGACCGTGGGCAGACCCCTCCCCATGGAGTTTTCCTTCTATCGCGCCCGACTATCCGCTACGCAAAACCAGCAGAGACACGAACGTGCTGGAAGTAGGCCATTGGTCTGGTAGATAGCCGCACTTCCTCGTAGGGCTGACCAATTAGCCAGTGTCCAATAGAACTGGCTAGCTTCAACGACTAACCAGGAATCGTAAAAGCCTACTTTCAACCTGTGCGTTGGCGGTAGTTCTTAGTTTGTGCCCCGATCCTTCGATTTTTCGTTTTGAAACAGAACAAATTAAATATTTAAAACATTAAGAAAATGGAAAAAGAGAAGCCATATTCTTTATTTTTTAACACGAAAATTTTCAAATTGCTGGTTTTTGTTCGTTTCTCTATTTGGGAAATGTCAAATTTGGAAGCGAACTGGCACACTTTTGGCAATTCTCTTTGCTATTTCAAAGCAGTGGTGTAATATTCCAGTGTCATATCATTTTAGAGAAGTAGATTTGACCCGATGTGATTAGATGATGTAAAATCGTATTGAAAATGGAATTATGTTTTTTGGTATTTTAAACAAACCAAACAAGCCTATGCAAACCAAATATGTATAGTATTGTTTATCTAGTAGCCGAAGTTCATTCCAAATAAAAGTAATTGATCCTTTATTTACAAGTAATCTACCCAAATGCCAGAACTTTACCGCACATGACCTGGTTTTTCTCGCCAAAAATATCAATTGAATATGCATTACAAAGTTCTAGAATTTTCAAACACATCACTATTTTTCAAATTCAAATGCACAAATGACGTCGAGGAATTGCCAAATGAAAAAAAGTACTAAAAAGTAATGAAAAGTGGAAAAAATCTTCTCTGTGATTGGAGATAGAAAACCCTTGAACATAATGTTACGTTTTTATTATGTGAGCGTTTAATTCGATCACTGGATTCTGTTAATAATAACTGCAACACTTATTTTATACAACTGTATACAGCAACAATTTATTTAATAAACACTATTTACAATCAACTCTGTTTATAATCAACTATTTACAATAACACTTTAATGTACTAGCAACTTTTGCCTCTGTATAGATGTTTGCGCAGTCACGTTCTTAATTCGATTGATTGTTACTTCTCACCACTGGCTTTATTTATACTCTGTTGGCAACACCCCAGAATCTTCCTTTATCGAGATTCTTCTCTTTCTTTCTCGTTGGCTTGTTCTGGTTATTACTTTTTCTTTTTGTTGACATTCATGTCGATGCTGCAGTCACAATAGTGATGAGTAACCAACTATCGATACTCGTTACACTGCCCTCCTCTTAACCTTGTTCGTCCCGAACAAGTTTTTATACTTCCCCTCGATATGGCGCAAGTCGCTCCAAGTGTACTACTTTAAACTTTGCTCTTTTATTCCAGGCACGTTGAATACGATACACTACGTCATTTATCTTTGCTATAATCTCATATGGTCCTTCCCAATGAGTCTGCAGTTTAGGGGACAGGCCTTTCTTTCGTTGTGGATTATGAAGCATTACAAGCTCTCCTTCATAGAACCCTTTTGAATTTGCTTTCAAGTCATACCTGGCCTTCATCTTATCGCTTATCATCTGCGACCGCTCTCTGATGAACTGATGTACTTCATCCAACTGTTCCCGCTTTTCGCTAGTATAATTACCTTCGGTTGATCTCGTTGGTGTTACAACGAGTAATCCATTGGTTGACGAATACATCCGCAACTGTACTAGCTTCTTGATTTGGAATGGGGTATACTTCAGGCCATTTACTGAAGTAATCTATAACCACCAGAAATACTTGTTTCCTGCGTTGCTTATTGGAAATGGCCCAGCTATGTCCATAGCAATTCGCTCAAATGGAGTACCCACGGTGTATTGGTGCATCTTACCACGACTTTTCTTAGTGGGACCTTTTGCCATTGCACATTGCTTACACTTCTGAATCCAATCAGCGACATGGTCATGACATCCAACCCAATAAAATCGTTTCTTTATTTTCTCGACGGTTTTGGTGATTCCCAAATGCCCTCCACTGGAGGCATTGTGATACTCAGCTATCACTTCATTTATTCTTGCCTTGGGTACCACTAGTAGATCATAAGTGATTTTTCCATCTTCACTTTCCCATGTTCGGAATAAACATCCGTCTCGTAAGTGCAGGCTTTGCCACTGCGCCCAGTATGCCTTTGTTATTGGACTCTCATTAGCCATTTCTTGCCAATCTGGACGTATGCCCTGCTCCTTATATTCCATAATCTTCGCGAGATCTGGGTCGTTCCGCTGATCTTCTTGCACTCGTTCGGTGGTCCATGACTCTTCCGACAATACATTCGTAAGACGTAGCTTAACAACGTGATTCTGGTTTCTTTCCCGAGAACAATGTTTACTATCTACGGTGCAAGTACGATGATATGGAGTATCAGCTTTACCACGATGAATGACATCACGATCTTCCTTTCGTTGTCCTGGTGAATTCGATCTTTGTTGCTTGCGTTGTAGACGACAATTACGCGCCATGTGTCCTCTTTGATCGCATATGAAGCACTTACCGGCAAATTTATTTTTGTGTTGATTCCTTGTTCTACCTTTAGGCTTCATATTCGATTGATTGCAAACACGCGCTATATGCCCTCGTTTGTCGCAAATGAAGCACTTACCATTAAATTTGTTTTCGCGTCGACCTGCTCTTACTTCAGGCTGAACTACTGATTTTACTGCCTGACGCACTGCTTCAACCAGATGTGATGTTTTCCCCTCTAGTTTGCGTACTCCTGGCACTGGTCGACACATTAAGCTGGCGGCTTCATACGTCAAAGCACTACTGACTGTTTCGGCATTAGTATTTCTTGGTGACATGACTAGGGCACGCTTTGTCTCCATCACGTATGCCATCTATGAATGCCTCTATTTTGATTTTTTCGACGAACTCTTCCGAATTACCGAAGAACGCAAGATGACATAAGCGCTCAATGTCAAAAGCGAATTCCTGCAGGGTCTCATTACTCTGTTGCACTCGCGATCTTAACTCCACTCGATGTAATTGACTCTTGTATTCATTTCCATATTTCCGCTGGAGTGTGTCCATCAGTGACTGATAGCTACCACGATCTTTCTCTGGAACCATCTGTAACACCTCGGAAGCATTACATTTTAATGCGACTATTAAAGCAGCAGTCTTGTCGCTGTCATCCCATTGATTCTTCGAAGCTGTGGTCTCGAATTGAAGCTTAAAGATATTGAACGGCGTGCTTCCGTCGAATGTTGGTGGCTTTAGTGTGATTGTACTTGAATCTCTAATCACTGATGTGGCTGGTCCATTTATTTTTAGTTGATTGAGTTCGTGCTGTAATTTCTCGAACTTATCTTCCAAGTCATCTACATGTTCCTTCAGATCCATGACTTTTTCATTAATTGCTCCGGAAATTTCCTGAAATCTAATCTCAATTCCTTTTTGTAGATTTTCGATGACGTGTTCTTGTCGAGCCGAACCGTCTTGAATTTCCATACGCAATTCAGTCGAATGTTCTTGAAGCTTGGAGTCAATGCGTGACGCATTTTCTTGTAACTTCGCATTAATTCCTTGCAGTTGCTGCTGCTGTTGTTGCATCATGGATTTCATGAGTTCCATTAGTTGACCACTCGAATCTATCTTGCTTTCCTCCTCAGCGTGCACAACTGCCTGTATATCGGCTTCCTCAAAGAACTCATGTTCTTCTACATTAATTCCCTTAGCCTCCATAGCTTGCCTCACCCTCACCAGCAGTTCCGCTTTTGCACCTGATGACGATAGATTCATCTCTACCAACAGCTTTTTAAGCTCGTCCACTTTTAGTTGGTCAATTTTCACCATCTTTACAGAATCCCACTTCTGACACCAATTGTTACATTTTTATTATGTGAGCGTTTAATTCTATATGAATTACCTTTTTCGATCACTGGATTCTGTTAATAATAACTGCAACACTTATTTTATACAACTATATACAGCAACAATTTATTTAATAAACACTTTAATGTACTAGCAACTTTTGCCTCTGTGTAGATGTTTGCGCAGTCACGTTCGGAATTCGATTGATTGTTATTTCTCAACACTGGCTCTATTTATACTCTGTTGGCAACACCCCGGAATCTTCCTTTATCGAGATTCTTCTCTTTCTTTCTCGTTGGCTTGTTCTGGTTATTACTTATTTCTTTTTGTTGACATTCGTTTCGATGCTGCCAATAGTGTCAGTCACAATAGTGATGAGTAACCAACTATCGATACTCGTTACAATAATATACTAAAAAAACGTAATATTGTCGTGATTGGCAATTATATGATTCTCAACAAAACAGCCGAGATCTAAGGCTGATAGCACAGACCACGAATTTCGTGTCAACGCGTTCTACGCGTTTCAATCCCTCTGCGAATTATATACGTTTCTTTAGTTTAAGTTTTATCAAACGCATTGTACGCGAAAGTTTTTTGTTTGTGTAAAAACATTTTTAACACAATAATAGAAGTAAAATAATGTACGAAACAAATCCATTTATTGAAAGCGTTGAAAATAAAATATAATTTAACACCTGGTTATCAAAAGCAACTGACCGTATTTGAAACGCGTAGGATCTTTACGAAAGTAGAAAGAGGGACTGCCATCACATTCTACTCGTCATGGGCATCCTATGCTTTGCGCTTTTTAACTTTCCCCAAACAAGTACTCCCATTCTACTTTTCTACAGATGCGTAGGATGTGAAAAAGCGTAGAACGCGTGGTGTAGACATTCACCCTAGGCTAGAATTTGCCAACTAATATACCAATTTTTTCTTAAAAATAAAAGCATCTTAATAGGAATAGACGAAGATTTTACGTTTATATTGATGGTGATGGTAATTATAGTGTACTTGGAGTTCATTAAACTAATGACAACAAGTAGGATGTAGGTGCAAGAAATAAATTTGGGTCATGAAGTTAGTGCTTTCTTTGCCATAACGTCGAAGAAATTAAATCGACGTGATTCTGAACATTTTCACATAAAATCCGCATAAAATCCAGTCTTTAAGGCTTTATTCAGCCTCATAAAGTTTTAAAAGCATTCCAAATGTACAGTAATTCCGTCGGAGGGCAGACTGTTCTTAAAGTGACGTTTTTTTTACAAAAAGCTTTAAATAAATAGTGCAATGCCATGTAACATAAAATACATATTGTGTTTTTATTTCATTCTCACATTTCATTTTATTTTTATCATTTCATCATAAGTAGTTGTGCACTGAAGTGGCAATTGTCATTTTACGTATGAAAGTAGAAAAAGTTCACTTTTCATGCGTTCAAATATTTTTACGCGCGTGCTTATGGAGTTCATCCCATGATTCCGTGTTTTTTACTTTGTTGACAATTGCAATCATACGTCTACGCGTGCATTGGAGGTCCACTTTTACCAACTACTAGTATACTGTTTTCGTACATTTTTGTTGTGAAGGGAGGACAGTTATCGTCGTATGTGGCCGAATGTTATAAAGTTGTTTAGAAAATACGAGTTTTGTTAGAAAAATTGCACTTAAAGATGTGTTTTTCTAATATTACGAAAAACTGAAAGTGAGTGCAATATTTTCCTGGACTATTCGTAAATTAAGTGTTTATAAGAGGTATGTACATACATATGTGTGTGTGCAACGTGAAAACATATGCTTATATATGACGGCCGTCAATCGGCCGGACAAATATAAATATTTATGGCTGGAAACAATTTTTAACTATACCTTATTTTCGAAATAGTATTAAAAACATAAAATGTGGTAGATGTGATATGGGAGGACGTCCTTTGTTTCAAAATATCTTGCACGAATTTGTATAATTGCATATCACAGGATTACGTAGTTACATAGTTTTGTATTCTGCTAAGCTAAGATAAGCTATTAAACTTGGAAGTAACCCGAAGCCATCCTCGGTTATAAAGCAATTTTTTTTTTACCTTTACAGTACATTTAGAGGATTTTCTCAATATTTTGCCAGCCGTGTCTTTTGTGCTTGTCAACGTATCAAGCAAAAATGAAGGAAATGGTTTTGGTTCGTACAAAGTCATTACATATATGTTAATCTTCATTGAAAAAGTTAGAAATTCGAAGAAAGAAAAAAACAATATCAATTTAGGGAGTTCCAATTCGTCGGGACGTTCGAAAAATCAGTTTTCTTAATATTTGAACGCGATATCTTAGAACTACTGAAGGAAGTAATTTAAAAACCAAGACCGATTTGGAAGAAATAACCGTATTCGTTGTAATCATAAAAAATTGGTGTCATAGATTCTGTTTTTATAAAAATTTATTTTTTATTAACAATAAACAAGCGGTTTTCTAGAGAGATTTACAGCTTTTAGAGACCGCAATTTTGATTATTTTAAAAAACAAGATGCTTTAATCCAGACATAAATTAATTATTGTGATGGTCACTGCAAAACTATTTCTGGGAGGGATCCAACTAATAGCACGATAACTTTGTCTAAATTTTTCCTCTTTTTTTTTTTTAAATGCATTAACATATTGCAGAACCTAATTTATTTAAAGTACCTTTTTCATTTCATTGACAACATGTAACCCTTTAAAATAGCACCTTTTTCTTGTAAAAATTATAACGTGTGGGGTGAAGAATATTTCTTTACATCTCACACTCATATGTATGTGCTGTCTAGAGTACCTAATGTCTTATTTCTTTGATACTTGGCAATTTCAGATCTAAATTAGATGGTAAATGTAAGGACACACCATGGATTGGATATTAAGATCTACTACATATATATTACGCCATGGAATATGCGAATTAATTGAAATTCAATAAAGATTTGGAATTCATAAAGCAACACATACACACTCATTTAAAATATTACGTATGAGCTACCATCGTTTTTTTGCGTCTTCGTGCTACTGAAAGCAGAGGTTTAGGTTGGGGAATATTGTTTGTATCAGCTCAAAAAAACGCACGCGTTATTACCACAACTTAGCTAATTGTTTGGTCTCATAAATCAGCAGCAGTATCAACAATCTTAATAATGGTGACAACAACCCAAAACTTGCCACCATTATCTCTATCATCCGACGGGATATATGATTCCAACCATTATTGTCACTCATCAGCAGTTGCACATCCACGTCATCCTACATTAGCATCATTATCAAAATCATATGACCACAGTAATATTAATAGATTTATAAATGTTGATATTAACCATAATAAGAAATACGATTATAGTCGTAATTTTCATAAATACCACCAGAAAAACCAGGGTAATTTGAATCTACGACACCAACAACCAGAAGGTTATTGTCAATATTATCAGCAGAAGAAACAGCCTTCAAGAAACAGCAGCATTAAACCATCAGTATTTTGTTTTTCTTCTTCAGCAGTTGGTGGAGATGATCTTCACTATGTAGCTGATACCAACGTTTCTGCTGGTGCAACTTCCCTTTCATTAACATCAACATCTTGCATTTCTGCTTCATGGGTATCCACATCTCAGTCTTCATCTTCCAACAATATCACCACTATTACCAACAAGGAAAGGACATTATTATCTTCAAATCGTCGTATTTTTACATATAATAATAATAATGCTAGTACAGCATTGTCATCCTCAAAAATTAGCTACCTTCACCATAAGAAAAAGTATAGTAGAGAAAAGTATAACAGCAGTTATATGTACAAACATCAAGCGACGATATCACAAGAAACACCAGTAATATCCGTAGTTGCAGATATGGCTGCAGCAACAGTAACAACAAAAACTTCAGCGACAATTGCTACTAGTCCTGCTATTGCTGCGGCTGAAAACACACTGGGACATACAACAAATATAGGATCGTCGTCGGCGGCATCAACGAAAAATTCGGTGACAAAGTTCATGAAAACGACATCTATGGAGCCAACAGCAACAATAAAATTGTCGAAAACAATACAATCGAAAGCAATAATAAATTCAACCATGGCAACGATTATAGCTCCATCAGCACGAGCCATATATTGTCGTCAACAACTACAAAATAAACACTATCAGAAACACCAACAACATCGTAACATCAGTGGCAGATTTCATTTCTTGCCCAGTCTAGGAGCAACATCATGTTTAACTATATTAACACTAATCTGCCTAGAGACTATTTTATTGTCCACTGTATCGAATTGTGCAAAAACCTTTTACATGCATTGGAATACATCGAATAGCATGTAAGTATATACCTATAAGCATGTACATAAAAGCCAAAACTGGGCGGGATGTGTCAAGTCGAGGTTGCATCTCCAATATCACCCAAATTTAAAGTATTGAACACATAGATATTCATCTGTAGTACAGCGGTGGTAGAAAGGATAAGGCTATACATCCCCTAAGAGAGAGGAATTCATAAGAGAGCCATAGCATCTGTAATATGAGTATTGTTTGGAAGAATGTGTAGGATTGGTGGGAGTTTACGCTATTGATGGAAGTCCCACTGTCGAATCGTAACGCTGTTTTTCAGTGATCGGTAGCACCAGTAGATAACTACACCAGAATTTTTGTTGTTGTTGTTGTAGTAGCAAGAATACTGAAATGCTTTGTTTTGTTCCCATACAATGCATTTCCGTATTCTTCTTGGACGTAGACCCGCCTATTCTTGGGAAGAACACCAGTATGGTATACCTATAGACCAATTGTGTCGAAATAAATTAAATCAATCGAATTAGTAAACCAAATTATTATCTTTATTTGTATTATAAATTGATTGTCTTTTTTAAGTACTGCCGCGGGTATGCGTATGATGGTTCAAACTCGTCCGCTCACTCCAGATGCAAAAACGTGTCTAAATATTGTAACGAATATCGATCGTTATTCATCACTAATTGTGAATAGCACGATTAATGTTAGCATCGAAATGTCAAGAAAAAGGAATAGGCGATAACCAGAACAAGCCAGCAAGAAAACAGAACAAACTAGATATCGGTAACAGAAGTTTCTAGAGTTTTGGCAAAGAGTAAAAATAGGGCGAGTTTTTTGATAAATCAATGAATTCAATTCAGAATGTGATCAATGCAACATCACACGATAGCTAGAAAAAGTAAGAAGACCATTAAAGAGTGATTGTATATAGAGGTTTTGATTAAATAATTATTATTGAAAGAAGTAGAATTAAACGTTCACAAAATAAAAAAACGATATATTCTAGAACTTTACCTGTCAAAAAATATGTAAACGAGAAAAACTTAAAATGTGATTTGGCGCTACTGACAGACTTCACGAAGATTATCATGAAGCACGCAATAATTTTGGCAAAGTCGGACAGAACATGCCTCTTGTACAATACGGCCGTAATGTGGAAAGCAACGACTTACGTTTTCCCACAATACTTTCAAATGTGAGCGCCATCTAGCAACATTTTCGAAAAAAAAAAAAAAAAAACGTCGGCCAATAGTGGCATTCCAAAATCCGCACCGCACTGTTATTTTCTGCTTCCGCCAAGGAGAAATTGCGTTTCGTTAGAAAGTATGATTTTTTCATTTAAAATTTAATTTAGCATTTGTAAATTTAATAGTTCTTTATTTGAAGCTTTGTTTGGTGAAAATCGCGCGGTGGGAAGGATAATATTTTAAAGGCGGCAAATACCAGAAATTTATTTTTTGACTTGGCTGAGTCAATTGTCTCCTAATAATGTTAAATATCATTTTGTTAAATGTAGCCATTTTTTAATTAAATGACTTTCACAACAAAATCAACAGAACTCTACAACAAATGACAGACACTGCCCACGGACGAGAATGTCAATTTGATCAAAGAGAGCTTTCCGCTCATCGAAAAAGCTTATGATCGCAGGTCCCGCAAATAATATGAAAAATCGTGTTTGGCAAGAGTACGCAACGAAGGTAGCTTCGATCCAACCGTCGGAAAATTCAGTCTACACCAAAAACGTCCGATATCGGAGCGAGGCTGATCTTCGCCGCGACCCGAAATATGGTAATTAATGATATTAGATTCCAACTATTCGACATTCACAAAGCTACGTGGTTGTTTCCAAAACAGCGAGCAAGAAACCAAATTGATAACGGGGTGATGGACGGAATGCGATGAACATGAAACTTACCCAGGATACAAGCATCAAGTTACGTTTATGAGCCTAAAAAAATAAAGGAATCCCCACACAGTTTAAGTTTGACTTCAATAAGTTGCAGTCACCAGAGACAAGAAGATTTTGCCAACTGACTATCGGATCTGTTTCTGCATACTACACCCCCACTTGATGATACATGTGGACACACATATCCCACTGCATGACTACTGCTGTAGAGGAGGTTATCGGCTACTACCTGCCCCTAAGGAATGATTGGTATGATCAAGAGTGTCGCGGCGCTACCGCAAAGAAAGATGCTGCCTACACAAGAACGTCGCATGCAGGCGCTGCACGAGCTATTAAGGAGCGGTACAGAGAGAAAGAGCTAGAAACTTGGAGATGGAAATCTACATTGACAAGAATGAGGCTCGAAAAATCATCCAAACTGCCAGGGTGGTGGTTTAAATCCTGGATACTTTCTATCCAGATGGAAAAGGGAATCGAGTTGCTGATGTCCAGAGTGCATATATGTGCCCCTATTACGAATGGCAAATGATAATACGAATTTGATGTTATATTTGCTCGTAATAGGGGATTTGGTCTAAAAAAGCAATACTCAAGTTACTGGATGGCGATGGTACAAAATATTCCGCCAGCGGAGGGGGAAAATTAAAAACTCTGGATATGACGCAGGCTCAGGCATATGACTTAACTTTTTTTTAATAATCAGATATACATCTCATCATGTAATCAGCTTTTATAATTAATGCCGGGGTATGATCATAATTTAAGCAAATTTTTCCAATTGGTTTGAACCAAATTATATATTTTATAAGAACTTATTCATAAGAATTTATCTCATCTATATTTTAAAATATTGGAAAAGTGGCTGCTGAATTAGTTGCCATAGTAAAAACCACTATCGTCGACCTGGAGCCGTTATTATAATTAAAATTTTGAATGAAACGCAGTGGAATATATTGTATAACTTTTCCTCAGTATATAATAGTGTTCACTGCGGAAGGTTTTTTTTTACAAATTGACGCATATTCATGTTGGCGTTTTCAAGTTAATGCTAACAAACCACAACCTAAACTTTAACACTAGAACTATTAACAGTTGTTATATACTTATTTCTACTAAACCGCTCATTTGGATTGGTGTGATATATAGTTGGCAAAATATAAATATTCAAAGAAAAGTTTTGAGGAATATGAAGTATATTTTATTCTAATATTGTATTGGATCTTTATACTCTGCGCTAAATCACCAAATGTTTCGTTGTATAAAACCATTTATTACTGCTTTATTATTTTTTAGTTCACTTACTTTCTGCAGTTATTTCAGTTTGTTGACGGTTATTCTCATCCGAAGATGACGACAATCTCAAAAGTCTTCTTGGTCTTAGGTTTCAGGATGTTCTCTACTTCACTATTAATGTCTGTGGAAACACACTTTTCTTTCTCTGATTGATCCTCCGAAATATCTGCTGGTCCAATTTCAGGATCAAAATCATCTTAGTAGATATCCAAAAAATACATATATATATATATATATATATATATATATATATATATATATATAATATATATATATATATATATATATATATATATATATAATATATATATATATATATATATATATATTATATATATACATATATAATATATATGTATATTATATATATATATATATATATATATATATATATATATATATATATATATATAATAATATAATAAAGAGAGTATTGGCATTCCGATGGCGACCTGTAAACTTCTCGGACGTATTACAAAAAATTAATACCGGGAGTTGGAACACTTTTGCATACTATGCGCATTAGTCGTTATTCGTTTATTATTCGTTCGTTGCTCGCTCTCTCTTTTAAAAATTCCACACTCCATTTGTGATATCGCTGCCTAAGAAGTTTTACTTCAAAAAGCATAACAGAGACAGAGAACTATCAAATCGAACTAAGAATATGCCATTTGAACTGACTCCAATAGTGAGCTGCCCCATCGTTCATATGTCCCAAGTACACCGTATGCCAAGCAGCTTGAATATCGATGGAAAACTGGACAAGATGGAGTTCATGTTAATTCTGGATACTAGTATCACATTTTATAATCAAGGGCGATTTGGTAAAAAGGTTTGTGCCTTTACTGGGAATTAAATTGCGTACGGCAAGGGGTGAGGATGGACAGATTCTGGGTAAGATTAGGAAACGAGTATCTATTAGAAATTGCACGTGAATGAATTTATTGAATTTATTGTGGCCGACATCACCGATGACGTAATAATTGGTGTTGATTTTATGATTGACAATGGGCTTACGTTAAATTTAAATCAACGGATGCTACACCATGCAAATGTCGAGTTACCATTCAACATCGGTTACAAGCGGAAACATCAAATGAATACTGGCATGTCAATGCTAAGATGTTCCAGCAAAATTAAAAGCGGTAATTTGGGTACAGATGAATGTGGGTGATGAGACAGGGCAAGTTGTGAGTAGTAGAAGCGGATAAAGGAAGTATGAATGAAAACATCATACTTGGTAAGACGTTAGCGGAACCTAAAGAAAATGGCATGGTACCGGTGCGAGTTGTAAATCCAACTAACACATCTACAGTTATGAAGAATGGAATGGTGATTGGTCAATGCCAGGAAGTTACTGCCATAGTAGATTATAAAGGAGTTCGTCGATGAAAAGTGGAAGATCTGGTACTGTTAGAGCAGAATTAAAAGCACAGATGGAAGAATGAACAGGTGTGCTTATAAACCAGCATCAAGAAAAGGCTTTGCAACTATTGAAGAAGTACGGTTAAATCTTTTCATCAAATGAAAAAACTGGAGGACGAACAACCATCGTGAAGCATCACATTGACACCGGTGATTCTAGACCAATTCGTCAAACACCACGACGAATTCCATTGGCCAAAAGAGATGAAGCCATTAAGCTGATTACCGATATGCAGAAGCAAGTTGTTACTGAACCATCAGCGAAGAAGAAGGATGGAAGTACTCAGATTTTGTGTAGATTACAGAAAGCTAAATGATATCACTAAAAAAGACAGCTATCCACTACAAAGAATCGATTACACTCTGGCCTATTTCGCCGACTCTTCACGCGTTGAGAAGCTTCTTAGGTTTGTGTACCTGCTATAGACTATTTGTTCCTGAATTTGAAAACATCGCCAGCAATTTGCACGAGTTAACAAGAAAGAACAGAGCATATGTGTGGGGCGAGGAACAACAGAAAGCATTCTAACAGTTGAAAGAAAGACTGTTCAGCACCAGTATTAGCATACCCAGCACCAGGTCAAAAGTTGGTGTTGGACACTGATGCGAGTGGCCATGGAATATGCGATGGGCTCTCCCAAATCATAGATGAGAAAAAAAAAATTGCATATTACAGTAAAATCCTGTCAAAGCGAGAAAGAAACTACCTTGTCACTCGAAGAGAATTGCTCGCAATACTGAATTGTGTAAAGTATTTCCATAAGTAATTGTTCGGTCAGCCATTCCATCTACGAACTGACCACTAAGATGGTTATTACAATAATATAAACATTGTTCTCGAGTAGAGAGCAAGGAACACATTGTCAACATATGACTTTCAAATGTCTTGAGGGAAGTCATGGACTGCCGAACGAATACAAGAAGTTCGTGGAACGACCCATATCTCTTAAAGATTACGGAATACAAGGAGCAAAGGGTACGTCCAGATTGACAAGAAGTGGATAACGAAAGTATAGTAACAGGCACACTGATCTTTTAGTGGAATAAAGCTTTACACTAGAAGCACACTGATTTTATTGGATTGGGTGCCGTGATCATGACCATGACACTGATTGGATTCGGAAGTGTGAACAATGTACAATGGCCAAAGGTCCCATTAAAAATCGAGGAAAATGCATCTACACACAGTGGGTGCTCCACGGATATAACTGCACCATTTCCTACCAGCAACGCAGGGAACAAATATGTTCTGGTGGTTATAGGCTATTTCAGTAAATGACCTAAGGTATGCGTCTTTCCACATCAAGAAGCTAGTACAGTTGCCGATGGATTCATTAGCCACTGGATTACTCATTTTGGTGTACCGATGACGATACTTTCACACCAAGGTCGTAATTTCGAATTAGTTGTACAACAGCTTTGCATCCACAATCTGATGGTAGAAGGGTTTATGTGTACCTTTGAGGAGCACCTGAGCAAGGTTGTAGATATATACCAAAAAGACTGGGATGTACATATACCAATGGTTCTTATGACATATCGATGAGCACAATATGATACGGAAGTCTAGAAACGAGTTAAAACTGCCAGCTGATTTAAAATTTGGAGTCACAACACCAACGGGAACAATCGAAGATTACTGAGGGAACAGTTGGACGAAGTACATCAGCTCATCGTATTCAACGTGTCTGGAATGAAAGGACAAAAATTAGCGTAGTGCACTTGTAGCGACTTTCGCAATATGAGGGGGAAGTATAGAATATCAAGAGGAAGTCTGTGTCACAAGTACCGATAGTGAATCATCACTATTTACAGTTATCGCGGACAACGGTAAACATGCTAGAGTGAAAGGGAAGTATCGAAACAAAACTCAACCAAAGTAATGCAATAATCAGAACATCAGACTACAAAATAAAAGTCGAAATTGTGATATTTACCCGAGCTATAAGGAACTAATTGTTGCAAAAGAAAAATATAGACCTAAAGAAATATCCATTTCTGAATCAATCGCTTATGTGTCGTTGCAAAATATTTTAAACCACACAGTAAGCCGGATAATATTACTACAAAGAGATGTTTTGAATAAGTGTACAGATATTTCTGAAATCAAATTAATTTCAAGCTATGGTTTCGACGGTTCGACTGAACAAAGCATGTACAAACAAAACTTCCAAATGGATACTCTTGATCAATCTTTGTTCGTGACAACCTTAGTACCACCACAATTGATGGATTGTCCAAGTCGCATTCTTTGGATTCTTTTATTCTTTATTGCTACTTTTGATTTAAAATCTGATGTTTTCAAACCAAAGCACTCCACATTGCAATATGGTATAAGCCCCCTTCACGCATGGATTCGTTTCTTAGAATTCGTTTTAAAAATATCCTATAGGATTGGTATTAATAAATGACGTACGTTATTCAAAAGATAAAGTAATAATAATGGCACGTAAATCCGAAATGAAACGTAGGGTATGGGATGAACTGGACTTCATGCTGATAAACCAAAACAAAACGGAAGTGGTAGTTCTAATGACAATACGGAAAGAAAAGCCTTTTCGAAAACTGAGGAATTTGCATCAATATTGGGATTTGATGAAGTGGTTTTGAAGAAATTTCATATCTTTTTAATATCGATTTCCTGCGAATACGAAATTAACGTCGACCAATTTCAAAAATGCTGCCAAGAAACTGTCATAATACATTTGCAAAAATATCCTTGGGAAACTATATCTGCTACAGTCCACAAAATATTAGCACACGATGCGGAGATCTTTTCTGCTTCTTCCTACAAGCTGCCTCGGCGAAAATGCGTCAGAAGCCCGGAACAAATTTTATAAACATGGCAGCCGTTCGCATGCTACATAAAATAACCGAATTAATAATAAGACTGACGTTTTTTTGTAGAGCTCTGGATTCTTCAGATCCACTAAAATCTAGCGGTTATATAGAAAATAGAATAAAAAAACACATTTCCATCAGAAGTAATCAATCTTTTAAAATCACCACCTGCTGCTACTTACTACTAATGTTGATGAGGATGATAATGAAGAAATGGATATATAGATGATTTAGATGTTGAAAATTAGAAAAATTTAAAGTTATATGTAAAGTGAAAACATATATATTATATTGGGGGGCTATATGATCGTATATGCCAAATCGATTTGAAAATTTTTTCCGTACATATATATACTATAAATATCAATTGTACCAATTTACAGGTTAGATTTGGGACCACTGGTGCAGTGTATCAGCTGATACATGTTCAACTGAATCGGTACAATCTACTGTCAATGTAAACGCTCACAAACCAATTAAGGAAATCATTTTATTTAGTTGGAACAATTCCTTCAAGAAAACCTATTTACTGTTTCAATATTTTTGCAAGCTTTCACTCTTTATTGTAGACGTTTTCTTCGAAAGAATAAAGTTTTTATTTTAATATTGCAATTAATATAGGAAGCTTGCTCAATATGTTCTTTTCACAAAGTTGCTTGTTATGAGCACACTGTTTCCGTTAATTTCTTCGAAAATGTTTCAAAATTAATTATGTGTGTCATCGTCATTTCTGTTAGCTTTGCTAAACCACCTTCGCTCAGAATATTTACCCAAGTGAGTGAAGTCGAAGAATTGACCCCATCTTGAATCGCAGTGCCATCGATTTTATTACGGAGTTTGTAACTTATATAGCCAGCAGGATTTTTAATTCCATCGTATGCAAGGTCGTCCAATTCTTGTTCGTCGGAAGTGCTACTGCATAGGGGAACTACGCTGATGGAGTTAAAGATGGTACCTTTGTAGTATCAAGGAACCACGGAAAATGTACATCTATTTTTGGTCATTTGAAAATACCTGACAGAGGTATCATCTACTTCAACATTTGCAGAACCCGATGGGACTCCTTCATTGCGTCCTAGTATGTACGATCTAAGATGATAGTTAAACTCCTGTTCGTCTGTTTAACGCTGTGTTCGATTATATAATGTTATGTAAATTTCATATTATTTAAAATGTATGAATGTATGACAAATAAGTGTTTACCTCTTTGAAATGGTAGAAAACTATTTTTTCCAAGAACCTTCATGGTTTTCATCATTTCTGTCATTTCAGACACGTATAACACATATAACATATAAGTATTTAAATAATTGTTTTCGGATTGGACGTACATTTGATTTAGCAAAACTTCCACTTCCTCAAATATATTTTCGCAACTGAAGCTTTTGGTTTTAGGAACACTCACTGGGGATGTGTTTTTTTATCCTCGGCCATGATGTAGGATGGTTCTACTAAAATTTTGAACGTGAAAAATACTCATGTATTATTAATAATTCCATATTACATTCTTTTGGTGCGTTGTTCCTACTATCATAGAGCAGTTTGTGACAATACTCCTATTTTTTCGCTTCTTCACACGTTTGCTTCGGTCTGTTTTTTCTGTTGCAGACGCAAGAAGGTACACGACAACGCTTATTTTCATTGCAATTGCTGCAATTTTTCATTCCACACTTCATTTTTCTAAATTTCTTTCGTATTTATTTCAAATATCAAAAATAAACTATCCACTTCTTTGATTTAACACTATTCACATACATTTATTCTACTGTCACGTCATATGTCATATTATCGGTATAGATTATAATATTTACAAATCCCTCACTAGAGCTTCAATTTACTTTTCAAAAGTTAATACTATTTTAAAATTCCTTTTAAGCAATGCAATTCAAAGGTTGTATCGAAATACAATTCAAAATATTGTTGTTGGTGGTTCGAAAATGCTTGGTAACAAATTGTCGGTAGATGGCTCTAAAATATAACATCTCTGATAATATTATTTGCATCAGGCTATACTTGCTTACTTTAAAGGTGACATTTTAAACTCAATTTTGTTAGAACACATTATTAAAACCGGATTATTCTGTGAAATGTTATATACTTTTAAAAATGAGTGAAAATTCGGATCATTGCCATATTTTGCCTATCTATTATGGAAAAGGTTAGAATACGACGGAGTCTGCCATAGAAATGGTGAAGTTTATAAAGACGATGCTGTCACTAGAAAAACAGCAGCGAAGTGGTTTGCTCGTTTTCGATCTGATAATTTTGATGTTAAAGATGCACCTCGCTCTGGTCGACCAATCACTTAAAAAGTCGATGAAATCATAGTAAATATTGAGCGAGACCGATACATAAGCAGCGTGGACATTCATCACCAACAAACGGTGGTAAACGGTGGCAAAGCCAGGATAGACACCAAGAAAGGTCTGGTCTGGTCTGTGTCTGGTGGGATTGAAAGGGAATTGTTCATTATGAGCTTCCACAACCTGGTCAAACGGCTGATTCTGATATCTACTATCAACAATTAATGAGATTGAAACAAGCATTTCAATTAAAACGGCCAGAATATATCAACAGAAAAGGTGTTATGTTCCATCATGACAACGCCGGACCACGCACATCTTTTGTGAAATTGAGAGACCCTGGTTGGGAACTTTTGATGCATCCACCTTATGGCCCGGGAATTGCACCTTTAGATTATTATTTGTTTTGATCTCTACAGAACTCTCTTAATGGTGTACCAGGTGTACAAACTTAAATCCGCGGTCTTTCGGTAAAAAAAACACTTTTTTTTCATAGAAAGCCAAAAATTATGGAAATGGCTTGTTGAGTAACACCTAACTGTTCGGCAAGCATTTCTTGCGATTGGGTGTCGTCCTCATCCAAAAGAGCCTGCACATCATGGTCCTCAACTTTTCTGGGTCTATTTTCACGCTTCTTGTCACTCAAGTCAAAATGGCCTTCTTTGAACCGACGAAACCAGTCTCTGCAAGTGGTTTCCGATAGCGCACTGTCTCCACAAGCATGCGACTCAGCAGCAGATTTCTTCAAATTGGAGCAAAAAAGTAGAGCTTCCCGCATATGCTCTTTTTCTGGCACGAAACTAGATATGATTATACGAGGAAAAACGTATGTGTTGTATGAAATTACTGATGATGTTTACTAATTGATGTAAACAGGTGTCGAACGCATAAAAAAAAGGATGCACAGTCGATAATAGCTCAATATGCTCTCTAACGCCATCTACGAGCAAACAGCGGATTTAAGCTTGTACACCTGGTAAATTTGAATTTTGTAGATTCATGCAAAACGCACTTGGATCAGTCTTTCGTTCAGAAAACCCAGAAGTTCTATACAGATAGAATCATGGCTATAGCCCAAAAATGGCAATAGGTTATCGATCATGACAGAACATATTGGGTTTCATAAAGCTCGTATTAAATATAAGAATTATTTATTATATTGTAATTAAACATATTACAAAGTGTAATTTTTGGTCAAATTTGTAACCGAACTTGTTCGAACACCCAATATATCTTCAAATATTTAAAGAAAAATGGTTTAACAAAAGTAGAACCTAATTTAAAGATTAAGATAATATAATATAAGATGTAGCAAAAGGAAATCCATTATTTTTCCAATAGATGGCTTTAGTAATCTGTATCTCGCGTTGTATAAGTGCGATAGGGTTACACTAGATTGCGTTAGAAAGATCGGATTTCATAGTAAATAAACTTTTCAGGCAGTTTTCTGAGTGCTTAACTCAGTATTGTTTGAGCACGCGTCAAAGACGGACACCAGTAAAGAGAAAATACGCCATATTTTACAGTTTTTCTTCGATAAAGGCGAACACGCAAGCCAGACGGCTGAAAATGTAAATAGTGTTTATGGTCCTGATACTGTAACAGCCAATGACGTGCAATTTTGGTTTCGTCGATTCCGTTCCGGTAATTTTAATGCCAAAGATGAACCACCTCTGGAAGGCCAATTGTCAAAAATATCGACAAAATAATGGAAATCGGCTAGTCTGACCGTCATGTAAGCACTGTTTCTATTGCCCAGGAGCTAAACATTGCACAGAAAACCGCTTGGATCCATTTAAATAAGGCTGGATACAAAAAGAAGCTCGATGTATGGGTGCTACACGGGTTAACGAGAATCGCTGCTGAATCGCGACAAAATCGATTCATTTCTGAAGCGGATGGTTACTGGTGATGAAAAGTGGGTCACTTACGACAACGTTAAGCGAAAACGTTCGTGGTCGAATCGCGGTGAGCCGGCGCAAACGGTGGCCAAGCCAGGATTGACAGTCAGGAAGGTTTTGCTATGTGTTTGGTGGGGTTGGCAGGGAATATCTACTATGAGCTGCTCCCCTACGGCCAAACTCTTTATTCGGATCTGTACTGTCAACAATTGGACCGCCTGAAGGAAGCAATCACCCAGAAGCGGTCAGCTGTGGCCAATAGGAGAGGAATTGTGTTCCATCATGACAACGCCAGGCCACACATATCGATAGTGACTCGCCAGAAGCTCCGAGAGCTTGGTTGGGAGGTTGTTATGCATCCGCCTTATAGTCCGGACCTGGCACCAAGTGATTACTACCTGTTCCTGACTATGGCGGATGATTTTGCTGGTGAAAAATTCGCCTCAAGAGAAGCTTGTGAAAATCGACTGTCCTAGTTTTTTGCCAATAGGGACGAGGGTTTCTATGAGAGTGGCATTATTTAATTACCTTCAAAATGGCAACAAGTTATCGAACAAAACAGTGCATATTTGACCTAAATCGGATCGTTCTAACTATGCTAAATAGAACCAGAGACATATATGCTTAGAGAATTCTCATATTCCAGTATACAAAATTTTAAAAGGAATAACCAGAAATCAGCGGGAGTGGATTTTCTGTTGAACGTGTATGAATCGAAATATCAGACGAAATAGAAGTGGACAATCGAACAAATGGTTCGATCATACGGCAAAAAGTAGAAAACAACATTGCAACAAGACGAAAGCGGACTGCACATAACATACAACAGCATGCGTATATGCGTACAGATTTTATATTGTTTATATTTGTGAATTTTGATATTCTTCCATCATATTCAGTAATATTTCTTCATTATCATTTATTTAATATTATTTGTTATTTAATCTTTAAGTAATATTTGTTATTTAGACATAATTTATTTATTTCATTTTAAAAACATCTTATTTTATAAAAAAAAATAGAATTTAAATTTAGAAAAAATTTATATATTATAATATCATTATCAGAGAAATAAAAATGCCTTATCAATATCCAACACGCATATGCAATCAATTTTTATTCTATCCACATATATACATACGCACATACATATCTGTAATATACAAACAATCAAACTCGCTCAATTTCAATTTCTCTATTTGCCTATGTAAAAATTATATGTACGTATGCTCAACAGAATACTATACTTTTCATTGATAATTGCACTCAATCGGCAACACAGCACGTGTAAAGCAGAAAATCGCTGAATTCTGTAGCCTGCTTGTAGCATATACAGTGAGCGACAAAAGTCTACATACGGCGACCATTTCGGCTATCTGACATGTCCAAAAGCATAATGAAAAGAAGTAATGATGCAATTTTGTTTTAAATATGTTTTTATCATTACATAGCAAAAATTATCTTATTTCATTAAAAACTTAACAAGTTATTAACATAAAACGAAAAAAATTCAATGACAAAAGTCTACATACGGCACGCATTCCACGCTTCTTTTTTGTTGTGTGTTGCGGCGCAATAACGGGAAAGTACCGCTAGTTACATTTTGCTGTTTTGCTTGGTAATAGACATACTTGGATTGCATTTAGTTGTATTTTGGCTGTTTCCAGAAGTTCGTGGTTGTGACAATGGCTTCCCGTAAAGAAATATCAATTGATTTGCGAAACTTAGTAGTAAAGTATAGAAATGAAAACAAATCGTAGGTGAAATATCAAGCTTATTAAATTTAACAAAATCAACAGTTCAAACAATATTCAATAACTACAAAAAACGAATAGTCTTGAAAATAAACCGCGTAGTGGTCGCCCAAAGAAGCTGAGTCGCAGAGATGTATCGTTCATTTTGAAAGAAGTGGATCAAAATCCGAAAGTGGCAGGTACTAAGTTGGCCGCAGAGCTAGCAACTAGGTCAAAATACAAATGTGCATCCACGAACAGTTCAAAGAGCCTTGAATAATAATGGGTTTCACAGCAGAACTCCGCGTAGGAAACCGTATATAAGTGAAAAAAATCGCAAACTTCATTTGGAATTCGCGCAAAAGCATTTAGACAAGGGAATTGATTTCTGGAAACGAGTATTATTTACAGATGAGTCAAAATACAATTTATTTGGAAGTGACGGTAGAGCCAAAATTTGGAGAAAACCAAATACCGCAATGAACCCGAAACACTTAGTTCCTACGGTGAAGCATGGCGGTGGGAGTGTAATGGTTTGGGGCGCTGTCGCTGCATCTGGAGTTGGAAATTTGGTATTTGTGGAGGGTAACATGGATCGCTCTCAATATAAATCTATTTTGAAACAAAACTTAAAAGCATCGGTTGATGAACTATGCCTTGGTGAGAGTTGGATCTTCCAACAGGATAGCGATCCAAAACATACCGCCCACATCGTGAGGGACTGGCTGCTTTACTACGCTCCACGACAACTGTATTCACCTCCTCAAAGCCCAGACTTAAATATTATTGAACACGTTTGGGAGCTTTTGGAGCGAAAGATACGGAAACATCACATTACTAGTGCCCTAGTACTAAAAGAGAAGCTGCAGCAGGAATGGCAACAAATAACGGCCCTTGAAATCGAAAATTTAGTCGTTTCAATGCCCCGACGTTTGCAAGCAGTTATAGATGCTCAACCAAATATTAAACGACGACTTATTTTAACTTTTAGTGCCTTATCAAAGTATTTCCTTTTGATTTTCAAATCGTACGTAGACTTTTGTCATTGAATTTTTTTCGTTTTATGTTAATAACTTGTTAAGTTTTTAATGAAATAAGATAATTTTTGCTATGTAATAATAAAAACATATTTAAAACAAAATTGCATCATTACTTCTTTTCATTATGCTTTTGGACATGTCAGATAGCCGAAATGGTCGCCGTACGTAGACTTTTGTCGCTCACTGTATCTTCAAGAGTGCGTGGTGAACAATCGAATTCTTTGGGCACGGATTATAGATGTTGTCATATTTTTTTGTTGCTATCTTCACTTTCATATTCGGATTTACTTTATTTTTGAAAATTGTCATTAAAAACTTTTTTGTATCTCTGATATCTATGAAATGCATTGGGTCTAATGGCACTTGGGTAATCATTTTTAACCGACTTAAAGTAGACCGAAACGATGGTTAGTGATTATTAACATATATTTATTCAAAAAAATCTACGTCAGTTAATAAATTTCCTATTTTTTTAGGATATGTAGGAACGTTGTTTATTTTCTTTGTTTCTTGTGTGCATTTTGAGCATTCGTGCGCTGACGTGTGATGAGCAATGCCACAAGCAAATGATTTTGCAGGTGCATTACTTATTAAGGCTCTGAATTTTAAATTAATTTTTTATCTCTAAGCACCCCATTTTCCATAACAAACTGAAATTCATTGATAAAACTAAAAAATTTTTGATGCTGTTTTGCTTCTGTTTTCCCTTATAAATCCCAATAGGAAACACCGAAAAGTTTAAGATTTTAAATAAAATCGGGCAATGTTGAGTTCTTGAACTATTAAATAAGGGCAAACTATCGATATTTATATCGAATATAATTTCAGATGCCTATAAATAAGTTCCTCAATCTTTTTCAAATGCTTCTATATGCCAAAATGGACATACTCCCCAGGAAGAACCGTTTCCGCAATCACATTGTCTGGGTTCAAACTAAAAAGCGCTGCGTGGCTTAAAGGAACGTCCAAATTATATTCATTTAATATGCATAAAAGTTCCTTCCAACTATTGTACAGTATTCTAATTTTTAATTGCCAATTCCTAATTTGTTCATGAAATAACACTTGTGTCTGCGTGCTTTGCTCGGCCATGTACTGCCTAGCAACTCTCAATGGGCGGCGAAGCGGCGTTATTTGCTGAAATTTCCACTTGCACTTCTTCCTGCACTCCTAAAACATTTAAATACGTTTCTTTTTCTTATTAATGAACACACGAGTGATGAAATTCGGTAAAACTTCGTGCGACAATCGTATAATTGCTACTACGGATGAACGTTCGGTTTTGCCTCCATTTTCAAACTGGTCCAATGTGAGCTTTCAAATCGTCCAGCTCAGCATCACATTGTTCCTAGTTTGTAAGTGGTACCCTTGTTGCTATTCATAAAACTAGTAACAGCAGTCCACGTGGTCCTCAAATTTTTGCAGGGCTCCTCTAGAATTATGGCGATGACAACACATTGTCATAGCTATTGTGGTGTATTTCCCTACACTTTTTTCCAGAACTACGCCAAAAATAGTCCCTTTCAACTCTGTCTGGTTTCAACCAGATGGTGCAACTGCTCACATAGCCAGGCCTGTTGTGACAGAATTGCAGCGAAAATTTCCCAACAAGCTGATATCAAGAAACTCCACCTTCCGTTGGCCCCCAAGGTCTCCTGACCTTAGTCCACCTAATTTTTTCTTGTGGGGATATTGCTCACAGGAAGTTTACAAAACCAAACCAACAAATTTGAATGATTTAAAGCAATCCATTCAAACGATAATTGAGGCACTTTCTGCTACAACCCTCCAGGCAGTAATGAATAACTTTTTGATAAGATATCGCACATGCGTCACTAAGCGTGGAGGCCATTTAAACTCAATTATTTTTAAAACTAATTATCCTATGCATAATAAAAATGTAGTATCTTTCAAACAAGAAAAGGTGAATTAAACGAATTTAAGAAAAAGTTATTTGATTTTCTTAATGTAGCAATATTCATCAGCCACCCTACATATAAGAAAGCGCACAAACAAAACTATCGACGAACTTCGTCCGACAACTATTTCCGACGATAGATCTATTCCTATCGTCGTCGCAACGTTAAAGAGAAACCATTGTGACCATGTTTTAAATTCTCTCCGTGTTCTTAATTGAAGTAAAACTTATTCAATTTTTTTTTATTTGAAATTAAAGATTTTATTGGTTCTAAAATCTACCTTTTATAAGAGCTATTTTTAAAGCTATGCTCTTCGTTAAAAATTTTCTATTTGTTATATTTATCTCTGCTCTTTGAAATGTTTTCTTTTTAAATGAGAGATGATAGGGTGACCTATCATCTCTCATAGCATCTGGAATCATATATTTACAAGTTTGTTGCGGACACACATCTCCTTGCTACCATCGGTATTCGCGGAGAGTACAAAAACAAAATGGAATCTTTCTCTGCCTGCCCTATTGTATTTAAGTGTGCGAAATTGCAATTGACAACGGCGTCGGGCCCTACAGCGAAGTTCGTCTTTCGCCGGTGTTTTGCTTACAGTATTATACTAAGTTAAGGACTAATTCGCTTAGTTTGGTGGGGCTTTAGGTTTAAATTTTCATACATTTTTCATTGATGTATATATGTTATTTTATTGTAATCTACGATTTCTTTGTGTTATAGATTTCGCATAGATAACACGGATCATATAATTGATGTAAATAAAGGTAATCTGGCATTTGAGTTTGATCAGGTGCATATAATATGTCCGGTTTATGAACCGGGTACATTTGAGAACGAGACGGAAAAATATATTATCTACAACGTGTCAAAGGTGGAATATGAGACATGTCGTATAACGAATGCTGATCCCCGTGTTATTGCCATTTGTGATAAGCCACAAAAGTTAATGTTCTTTACGATAACGTTCCGGCCATTTACACCACAACCTGGTGGTTTGGAGTTCCTACCGGGAAATGATTATTATTTCATTTGTAAGTGAGACGCCAACAGCATGTACACTTCTATGAATATATATTTTTAAAAATTTTTGTTGTAGCAACATCATCAAAAGACGATCTATATCGACGGATTGGTGGCAGATGTTCAACGAATAATATGAAAGTTGTTTTTAAAGTTTGCTGTGCTCTAGAGGAGAAGAATAAAACCACCACCACCTCCACCAGCAACGGCGTCAGCAGTGGAGGCGGCGTCACCACTATAAGTACTAGCAGCACCAATAGTGGCAATATTGACAGTGGTGTTGACACAATTAACATTATACAGCCCACAAATAAAAACCAACATCAGCAGCAACTCATGAATACAATTGGCGGTGTTGTTAATACGGGGTTATTGCCCGGACATGGTATCAATATTAATGCGGCGAATAATATTGGTGGTAGCGGTATGCACATGATGAAGCCATTAAATGGTCAAGGAGGTGGCATAGGCGGTGGTGGTGTCATTGGTGGTACTGCTATCAATACGAATATTGAACAGTTCAATCGTATACCAATGCAAACAATCGGTGGTGGTATGATAGGAGGTGGTATTGGGCTTGGGACCCATGGTAGCAACGGTATTATGTTACAACCTTCGGCTGGTGGTCATGGTAGTATTAATATGATACCAACTGGTGTTGGTGGACAATATCCTGGTATTGGTATTGTGAGTGGTGGCATCGGTAGCGGCGGTTTGGGTATACATCATCCGGGACAACCGCAATCTGGTATACGCATTAATAATATTGCATCACAGCAGCATCAACCAACAACGCATCATAAAAATTCAAATATTGGTAAGAACGATGTTGATAATAATAATAGTACTAATATTTTTTTTTTATGGTAAGGAAATAACAAATTGTCATGTCCCCGACAACTGTCATCGCAATAATGAAGTTTGAACTAAAAGCTACTCCATATACTACTATGAACTAAAAAATTACACCATATAAGTCGAATTGTTGTGTTAACCAAGTCAGAATAGATTTTTATCGGAGTTGCAAACTGATTCTGATGGAATGGTATCATGAAATCTTATTGGTTTTGTTTCTCTTCGAACATAATCTAAATAGATGTTCGAATAAAGTGTTTTGCTTATTTGTAACCAAAAATATGAGTTTGCTAATTTCTTAACTTGCGCTGGAATTTATTTGTCCAGATAAAGAAATCTGATCAAAATAAATGTAGAGTGAGTGTTGTTTTAATAGTATTGTTAGTATTGCTCAGTGGTTTAATCAAAAGCATTGTCCTTTTCATGAGGTCCGTCAGTATTCCCTCTACGCACTTAAGCAGAAAAGAGAACCTAACCTGCCGGAAAGATTTCCCAAGTGGACAGTCCCTTTTTCCCGGCTTAGGAAAAACGACATTAGTCTCCACATTGAATCCGAACATATCTTGTGGCCAGACAAGCTGAATACCAGAACTTCTGCACCTCATTGAAGTAGACTATCTGCTATCTATATCTGCTGTTGAAACGCTTGATGGCGTTTATCACTACATCTCTGATGTCCTGTTTACACCCTTGCGAGTGGCTTCCCATGGATCTACCGATCTAAAGCTTTCAGGAAAATGCCACTCCATCAAGTATTTCAGCTAATTTCCGATTGTCTTTGTAAAGTCTCCATTCGTTTTGCGAATTAATCCCAACTTTGAAAACAGGTCGTTTGATATAATCCTTCTTAATATACTTACATCGGACATATCTTGCATGCAAGATATGCATATCTTGCATATCTTGCATATCTCCCATCCATTGGGATCCCCTCTCATAAGACGATTAAAATCCTTCCGTGCTTTTTTTTTCCTTTTTCATGGACTCCAGTTCCCCATTCCACCATGGAAAAGCTCTTCTTCGTATACTGCTGTAGGGGGACAGATATCTTCAATGCTTTGATCATAGCTGAGCTGATAGCCCTCACGTGACACTCAACATCTGCGATTGTTCTAGGTTTCTTAAACCTCGCTGCAATAATTCCTGAAGAACTTCACAGTACTTTGTACAATCCGTTAGTTTTTTTATCCTTGTCATTCTACAGGCGTTCCTATGCATCTGAATGAACCTGTGGTCCAACATGGTTAGTCTCTCCACAACCCTCCTATTCAAAACACTGTCAAACATTTTGACATTCGCCAGGAATCATTAATAACCTCGTAGCGACGTGCGTCGACAAAGGTCGGTTCTGTTCGGTCTGTCAGTTCGGGACTCCATGGCATCCAACAAAAATACCTTCAAGGTACTCGATCAGTTTCCTCCAGGCGCCCGTCTAGTGACAAGTCCATGACTCCCATATCTAGGTCGGTTTCCAATATATAAGCTTAGGTTTTCCTCGCCCTAGTGGGCTCGTCTACATCGCCCTTTGCTTGCTCATCTCGAAGTTTAGACGCGCTACCTAAGCCACATGGCCCAGGTACAGCATGCGAGACTTGTGGATTCTCCGGATTAACAGACGTATCAGACTGTCCACCCCTTCACCACTCCCGATGCCAGCTTCTCCTGCCATGCCACCTCCAGAGCTACCCTACCTCTGCTAGGCTTGAGCTTCGAGCCTCGTTTGGAACGACTTTATATTTAGCCGTGCATCTTCCCGAGCGCTAGAACTTTTTGGTGTTTGCCCGGAAGGATTATCAACCTCCAACGACTGACGTTCTTTAACACTAGCCCTTTTCGGTGCTTGCCTGGAAGGATTATCAACCTCCTTAGGGAAAGGTGCCCCAGCATCCACATCAACTGGCCCTTCTGTCATCCTCTGATGAGCCTCCTCAGGTGTTGCACTCTTCAAAGTGGTTCCAGAACTATCGCCGCTGAACCTCTTCCCCGAGTCCTCCACCTCCAAGGTCGACTAGTAGTGTAGAAGTCCACTGAGTTGGCCCGAGAGCTGCTCAATGGACTTCATGGCTTTCTTGCGTTGCCTAATTTTTCCTTCTGCTTCTTCGTTTTTTTTAACTTAATCCGATCAGCTTTGGAGGCTCAGTTCTCTTCACTCGTAGCTGATGCAGCTAACGATTCCACTTCTCTAAGAGCTCCTTCGTCCGCACCATAAGATGTTTCGCCCGATGTTTTGCCCTGTCTCTAAACCGGCTTCCATGCTGACTTCGACATCGTCGGTTTTATCCAAAACCGTCGCAGTCGCCGGTTTAGTCCTTTATAGCGCCGTTCTAACCACTACAGCAGGTGCGTCACCCGGTTTTGGAGTGGCTAAAACCTCATCTTTAGTAGACTAATTTTCCGCCACCCTTTTCACGGGTTTTGAAAAAATAACGGTCCGCCTGCACAGAGATTCGCAGTACGCAGGTAAGGCTACTTATTACTGAGGGGGCCAGGTATACGTACGCTCACGTTAGTGACTGGCAATTCGACTTGAGCTGATCTTCGCGGCACGGATCGCATAGCACCTTGATACAGCCCCTTACCTCCGACCATGATAAGAGTAGATTGCCGGATGCTATACTATTGAACAATACCGAACACCCTTCGGGATGAAGACAATTTTCACTTCCCTCCGTAGGATGGGAATATAATTTAGGTATAGAGCACCTTTAAATATGGTTGTTAGCCAGTTTATAATGTACCCTAACAAATATTGGAGCTGCCCTGAAGAAATCCCATTGGGCGTAGGTGATTTAAAAGATCTGACTACCCTCACAGCCCAGTGTATATTGGGTTCTGTGATAACGCCGAGCATTTTCGATTCCCAGTCAAGACCTCTATCTCCGGTTGATATTTTATCATCATCTGAGCTACCAGGAAAGTGTGTGTTAAAGAGTAGGTTGTTGACTAGATTCCGTTCCACCCATCCGATTTCTGGAGGTATCCAATGGATGGATTTTACTTTTCCTTAATCGAGGCGCTTCTGTAATGCTCCCAATGTCACCACAGAATGCCCTCCAAGAGGGTCTCTCCGCTTTTCTCAGTTCTTTCTTAAACGTACTTAACTGTTCATAGTAGCAATTTCTCCCTCTGTCCTCACGGGACGATTTCGCTCTATTGAATTGGTAATAGATTGAGATCCGTGGACAACCAAGGTGGTTTATTCTTTCCCCTATTATTAGTTTTTGGATATGCTTTATTAAACGATTGTCTACATGCATTTGTAAACAACCTGAAAAGATGATCCAAGGTACCACCAGTATCAGGATGAAAAGGTGGATTCATAGGAAGATTTTTCTTAAGCTCGTGTAGATGCACTTGTCAGTTTGTTTTCCTAAGATTTCTACATTTAATGGGGCTGGATTACCTTTTGAAAGATAATCTCAATATAACGATTAGCTCAGAATGAGTGCTCGTCTAGTACTCTCCATTGTACTACCATGTTGACTAAACATACCAAGGTAATATCTAGCACTTCTTGTCGATTGCGCGTTATTACTAATAATGTAGTTATAAAGCAACTCACCACTCTCGTTTATGTCGGAGCTACTACAAATAGTATGCGTTTGCGTTGCCACCCAGTATGAGGCCACACTTCGATGCTTCACTAACAACCAGCTCTCGTACCAGTTGCGGTGGTACTTGACCTGGATCATCATGGGTTTAATAAAACGAGTCACGCAGATACTTCTTCTTGCCTGTCTTCCAGCTCATCGCTGTTACGTCTTCATTGCTGTAATTATATATCAAGTAAACATTTAACTGTGATTCAGCAAATATACAAGCTCTGATTTTACCTGAACAGTTAGCAGCGTATAACTTATAGCAAGCTGTCCTCAAACCACATATGCTACCTCCATTCACCGACGGCTCCTGCCTGAGGACAAAGTCTGCCTAACCTTCCGCCAAATGATTCAGGAGTGCAGTCGAAGCTGCATTACCTGCATTTATCTGCAGAAGATACACCACCATCGGCCAATGTGGCATTTGCATCGTCTTGAGAATTGCCGAGAAGCTCTTCTTCGGTGAACAGACTTCTAAATCCAGAGGCAAGCTATGAAGCAGAGGGCGTGTACCAACTTTCATTACTAACGCAGTCGCCGTCGCTGATGTCGCTGAAAAAACTGTTCAGCAACATCTACATCGCTCTTATACGCCTTAACCATTACCTTGCTAATGTCGTTTGTCACTAACAGGAGCATTTGCATCGTTGCTTTTTTCGTTGGCAATGCATCACCAGAGTCGGTGTTTGCACTGTTGCACTTAATCTTGACTAACTTCTCTTTGTCTAATGGTAGAGTCGGATTACATGCCGTAAACAGCTGCATAATTTTGTCTAGTTCGGATGGTGCTCCCAGCATCCACACCCTTGTCCTCCTTGGTCGAGACGGGATATCGCTCCTATCAACCGCGACCAATCCAGCTCCCGGGTAGACTTCTCCTACCTTTGATATCGCCAACTTATACAGCTCCACCGATCTTTGATCATCGAACGCAATGATTTTAATTTCGCTCTTATACCTCCCAGCATTAGTACAAGATGGTGTCGGACCTGGATTGGTAAGTGCAAGTTGCACCCACTTCATCTGAGCTCTAGGAATCCTACCTTCTGGGTCAGCTTCATCCAACACGCCTCTCACAATGCGATTTCGCGTGATGTCAGCAAAAGGTTTATAATGGTTCAAGCCCTTAGTCTTCGATTTCATCGGTGGCGGTTCTGATTTTTCCGTCGACCTCAGTCTTTTAGAAGCAGCAGCAGGTTGGAACCTCTCTAGCGTGAAGTCGACAGCACGTCATTTTCAAAATTGGCCTTGCACGAGCACTAATACTGACCACAGCATCCTTCTTGGCATTACCTTCCCCAGCACTTCGAATAGCTGC
This sequence comes from Megamerina dolium, assembly GCA_963854835.1. Taxonomy (NCBI): domain Eukaryota; kingdom Metazoa; phylum Arthropoda; class Insecta; order Diptera; family Megamerinidae; genus Megamerina; species Megamerina dolium. Next base: position 55,431,463 of record OY978530.1, read on the forward strand.
CAATCGCTAACTAAGAGCACTGCTGTTCATGGCTGCCATTCAGGGTGTCGTGATTCTATACACGTGCTTAGCCTGTCGCACTCCAGCTCTAGCTATACGCACTGTCCTACACAGATCAGAGGTACTGGCCTTTGTATAGGCACTTTTCGAGACCGGTAAAACCGCTGCTGTTACTGCAGAAAGCAAAGTTCCTTCCGGTTTGTTCAAAGCAGAACCGGACTCCTTACTTAATTTTTTATTTGATTTGGAATACATATATTAGACCCACGAGTGTGGGAGAACGGATGTTCGCCTGCGCTTAGCTCTTAACAACGCAGGTAAGGATACTTATTACGGAGGGCAGTAATTATCCGTAAGCACCCGTAAACGACTGAGCTACTTAAAAAAAGCCAGGCCGATCTTCGGCACGGATCGTATAACACCTTGATCCAGTCCCTTACCACTGACCATGATAAGAGTATATTGCTGGATGCTGTATCATTGAAGAGTAACAAACACCCACCAATTTACCCTTATCTTAGCTAGATACCGACTGACATCATACATGCTAAACTGTGGTATTTATTTCCAGTCGGTACCCTCGACCCGTGTTCAGTGGAGGATAAAAAAAAATTACCAAAAAAATAACATTTTTAAAAAAGAACAGTAACAAAATAAATACACGTTTATTTCAAATTGAAGGTACGTACATATTTATGTATTGTATATTAAATAATTCAAATCACATTTCAGACTGTAAGTTCACATTTTAGTACATAAATATCCCTACTTAGATGAAAGTATCATATTAAAAAAAATTCAGTGTGTTCAATTAACAATACTCCTATGGTAACAATGAACACATTTTCCTCTAATAAGATACGGCCAAAAAAAAACCAAATATTCATATAAGAACGTTCAGGTGCATACATTTATGAATGTACACGCGAACGTGAACGACACAGAAAGTTTTTAGAAGTTCACGTTCGGGAACGAGAACAAGAAAATAATTCCAGTACGTTGAAAAATTTTTGTTATTGTTCGCAGGTGTTTGTGTAAGAGAAGCAAGCATCGCGCATTCGTAAGTGGAGCTAAACGTTGCATCGAATCGTTCGCGAACGTTGACTGATGTTGTTCGCATTCATATTCGAACGTAAGTGTTGCATCAAACATTCGCGGAAGATTATGTGGTACGCAAAGCGTAGCTGCCTTCAAAAATAATGTTAGTAGTTGAAAAAAATAAATTATACCTTCATACATATGTACAGTGGCTCCCAGCTTATTTCGTACAGTGACAGTTTAAAAATTGCTGCAGTCGTAATTCCTAATATAGCAAAAATTTGAACAAAATATAAATGCCATTTTAGAAAGGAAGGTTTGTTTTTTATTTTCCAAAATTTACTTTTTCAAAATTTTAGTGTTTGACACTATAAAAAAATAAAATAAGAAAAAAATAGGAAAATTCATGTCACAGCTTATTTCGTACAGTCTCTTTAAGTTCAAACTAAAAACAAAGTAAGTTGATTTTAATATTTAGTTGACATCCCTTAGCGTTAATGACAGCCTGGAGTCTATTTGGCATTGAATCCACCAATTTTTGAGTGATGTCTGGTGTGATTTTTTTCCATTCTTCCATCAGTACCTTCTTTAGGTCTTGCTTATTAGAAATCTTGTGTGTTCTTATTTTATTGTCCAAAATAGACCAAAGATTTTCAATCACATTCATGTCAGGTGACTGTGGTGGTGGAGACATCAAGTGTGGGCAGTTCCAAATAAGCCAAGATTGCACAATCCCAGATTTATGTTTTGGGTCATTATCTTGGTAGTACCGAAATTCTTCCCGCAAACCCAGTTTGTCTGCACTTTGAAGTAAATTGTTTTTCAGAATCTCGAGGTACTTCATTTTGTCCATTGTTTCCTCAATAAAAACCAATTCACCTACTCCGGCTGCTGACATACAGGCCCAAACCATCACGCTACCGCCACCATGCTTCACTGTGGGCTTAAGGTTCTCCTTGTTTAGCTCGGTATTCGCTTTACGCCAAACATATGACATTCCGTCCGAGCCAAAAATATTAAACTTAGACTCATCCGCGAAAATAACGGTATTCCAGAACGCAGGAGTATTAATAATATGCTCTTTGGCGAAGTCAAGTCGGCGTTGTATATTCATTTTCGAAATGAATGGTTTCTTTCGGGCTACTCGACCGTTCAAGTCATGATTGCGCAGCACACGTCGGACAGTTTCAGCACTGGATGATTTTCCTATTTCACGCTGAACCTCTGCAGCCAACTTCGGAGCGGATAACTTTGGATTTTTCTTAATTTTTCGTACAATATAACGCTCGTCTGATGCGTTGAAAATCTTATTAGGTGCTTCTCTGCCCTTGTTCTCCAACCGATTTTCGCGAACGAAGCGTTGAATGATGTATTGGACAGTTGAGGCACTTAAATTTGTCATTTCAGCAATTTTTCGCACACTCTGACCTTTCCTAAAATGGTTAATTACCAGTTTACGCTGTTCCATCGTTGTACGACGACCCATAACGCTAAATGTTTAATTTACAGCACTTTAACTATTTAAAATAATAATAATAAAAATTGTTATAATAGTTAAAAAGGTCCAAAAACTCATACAATTCAAAAAAACTTTGTAACTGCGCGGCAGAATGAAACTTACTTACATTGAAGTTTGTGTACGAAATAAGATGTGAGCTGAAAATCAGCTGATCAATAGTTTTTCTCTCTTGCATGACAAAAAGAACAATTTTTGGGGTTCCCCGTTTTCTTATTAGGTTTACTAAACACATACATAGACATCTACATTCAAAACTTATTGATAAGTTTTTTAGTTTCGATGTTACAGCCATGTACATAAAAATATATACACTGTACGAAATAAGCTGTGAGCCACTGTATGTAGTACATATGTACATGCTGTATTGAAACACTTGTTCATGTATATTTCATATTAAGGTAATATTTACTTCAGTACTTGCATTTATAAATTTGTATATAAAAATAAATAAAAACTGATAAAGACAATATAATACGCTAACAAAATAATTTTAGTTAATTGCAATCTTCAACATCCAATGTTGAAAAATTGAGGAATTCAAAATTTAATGTTGTTATTAGTAAATTTGAAAGGGATTTCTTCGAGAGTTTCGTTCGCAATTTGGTCAATATTGTTGAAAGTCCACTGAACGCCCTTTCGACGGAAACTTGTGTTGCAGGTATAGCTAGTACAACTTCTATTAACTGCATCATCTCGGTATCATTCCGATAGAATTTTCGACAGTAGTCCAAAATATGACTCAAATGGCTCCATTTCCCTATCGCAAAGTTTGGTTAATTTTTTTTTAAGACTATTTGGCCTTTTGGTAATGTTTTTCATTGTTTGGACGTGAAGCGTTAGTATGTCATATATGCCTTTCGATGTAGAAGGAAGTTCATTTTGCAGTGGTGATGGAAGATCTTGAGTGCTGTGTTCGTACCGATCTTCTAATGGTTTACCAATTTGAATTATCATGTCATGAGTCCTCATTAGGTGATCCTGTTAAAAAGAAAATAGAAGTTACAATAAAAAATTAACATTGCATAATATATTAATAAGTTTAGTACCAACGCAGCTTATTTTTGGGAAGAGCTAACAAGAGGTGTTTCCTTGAAATTGAATCGTGGATCCAAATAAAGTGCAGCAATAAAGGCATTGTTTTCCAGAAGCATATCTTTTCTTTTCTTCATTACATTTAGACAAGCCTCTGCATATAAATTTACGGGCACCAACGTTTCAAGCTCTAATTCGCATGTTAGCCAACCTCTAAAAAAGTCTCCAATAATGTATTATTCGTATTGTAGTTTTAGAGTACATTTAGCTATAGAATGAAAAGCAGTTAGAAACTGGTGTACAAATGACCAGTTGACGTAAATATGTTTCGCGTTATCCAGATTATCTATTTATTCTTTAATATGTAGAATGCAGTGGACCATATCATATGTCGAGTTCCATCTGGTTGCATTATCAAGGCATGGCAAACTTACAGTGGCTCACAGTGAAAATGGTCCATCTGTGACCAGTAACTTCGAACTACAAAAAATTAAGAAACTTAATATAAATACCAAAAAATTTAAGTTAATTCCGTAAATTCATTTTATTCAAACAATAAATACACAAAAAAAATTTTCAATTCAATTACATTTTTCATAAAAATAAGCATACATCTGCTATTAGAAGTCTGAGAAGACACACCTTAAACGCATGTTGGAAGAAAATCTGGCCTGAGTGTGTAGAAAATGAAAGCGATATTGAGGAGCAAGAACTTACGGATGAAATAATATCGACGGCTCATCAAATAGGAGGAGAAGGTTTCGACAATTTCAACAATGATGATATTAACGAACTGTTTGCCGACGTACCTTTGCCTGACGAAGATATTATCGAAATAGCCTTAAGAGATGTAGAAAATTCGGATGGTGATAGCGAGGACGATATTGTTTCTAGTCTTACGGCAAAATCTATCACAGAAATTCTTCAAACATGCGATACATTGCTGGAAAAAATTTTGTTGTACGATCCTGATAAAGAAAAAGCATTAAAAATAAACCAAAATTTAAATTGCTTATGTCCAGTTATCGAGAGCAAAAGAAACAGTTGACAAATGTAGCTACTCAAAAGAAAATCACATCGTTTTTTGCAAATGTGAACAAGGCTACTGATGTGAATGTGGAAGGATCTATAAGTTTTCTCAGAGTCTCTGAAACAAGTGAACGACGCAAAAGACCACATATTAACAGTGATTCTGATAATTAATTCGTCTGTATCCTAATATATTTCATGAATTAATTGTGTTTTTCTTTTTTTTTTGTTTAAAATACGGACTGAATTTAATTTATGCTTAGCTTGAAATTAAATAATAAGTGTTGAAATTAAAAAATAAATTGTTTTGTTTAATATTACCTTACTGGACTTTTTTTATGCTGTTTTCGAAAATTTTTATATGGAGTATTTGATTTTATGCGGTTTTTGAAACACCTGGAACGTATCCCTGTTTTGGTATGAAAGCAAAGAACTTTTTTATGCGGATTTTTTTTATGCGGCTTTTTCAGGAACGCATATACCGCATAAAAAGAGACCCAAGTGTATATATATATATATATATATATATATATATATATATATATATATATATATATATATATATATATATATATATATATATATATATATATATATATATATATATATATATATATATATATATATATATATATATATATAATATATATATATATATAATATATATATATATATATATAATATATATATATATATATATATATAATATATATATATATATATATATATATATATAATATATATATATATATATATATATATATATATATATATATATATATATATATATATATATATATATATATATATATATATATATATATATATAAGTTATACATATAAGTTTGTAATGACGACGAATATTTGCTGGCGATTTACCACTTAAATGCCTTTTGCGAGTTTCTATCAAACAAGTACTTTTTTTAGTGCTTTCTTCATACTTTACATATTTCTCTAAATTAAATTTATTTTTTCCCATCGTATATCTCGTTATTTTTATCTCAGATATAAATCAATTTTACGCGAATGTTTGATGCCAGCCTTACGTTCGAATATGAATGCGAACAACATCCGTGAACGTTCGTGAACGGTTCGATGCAACGCTTAGTTCCACTTATGAATGCGCGATGTTTGCTTCTCATACACTTACGCGTGCTAATAATAACAAACATTTTTCAAGCTCACATACGCGAACTTGAGCGTACTGAGTTTCTTTTCTTGTTCTCGTTCTCGAACGTGAACGACACGGACAATTTTTAAATATTCACGTTCGCGTTCGCGTACGAACGTGAGTGAATGATTGCGAACCCTGAAAAAAACAAGGGATATCTTCTCATGGGTGCCGTAGCTCAGTGGTTAGTGTGTTGTGGCTCGTGAACATAATTTTCGGAGTTGCTGATCGTGCTGGACAAGAATTTAAAAAATCGTTTGAATCGTATCGAGCTCAGATAAAGATGAGTCGGTTAGCATCTACACGCAAAATAAGTAAAATTATTTAACGTAACCATTCGTAAGACAAGAAATAATATACAAACTTTCATCAATTAAGCACGCTTCCATGTTCAATTTGAATATAACTACTTGATTTTTGTTTTATTATTCTTTAACTCTATTTTCGCTGCCAAAATTAAATTTGTCATTAATTTTATTATTTTTTATTCTGTCAGTGTCTCTAACAAATTTTCGTAAATGTCAAGAAAAAATGTATGTTACCAAGTCACAAAAAATTAATTTGTTGTCGTTCCTATGATGTATCGGGGTCTATGTTTAGATCATTTGTCAATGGAATGCAACTAATTTATACCTTAATGACTGCCTTCCTAGTATGGCCAGAAATATTCTAAGGGAAGCTTAAAAAGTGAAAAGTGAAATAAAGTTGAAATTTCTTTGGATTGCAAATGGCAAGGTGTTAATGAGTAAAAAGGAGGGAGATAATTGTATAGTAGTAAAATCATTTATGGATCTTGAAAAGCTCAAATAATCGTCTTATTTAGATATTCAAAGATACTTATAGTCTGAATTATGCATATGAAAACTGAAGATCCTCATTACAATTTGTTCAATATCTCCCTTGCTCAATGTAAATGTGTTAACTTTCAGGAAAGTATAAACATTACAGACAGGCTCAAAATATTTATGTGATCCAACAAAATATAAGTATGAGAAAAAATGTAGATACTTTCCTCTTAAATGAAAATAGTTTAAATAGGAGGCCCGATTTCATTTTTTTAACGAAAACATGGATTTACGATGAAGTAATATCTCTTTTTTAATATTCCAGGCAAAATTATGCAAAATGTAATAATCGGTATCCGGCGGGTGGTATTTAAGTGTTTGTTGCTTCGGGCATAGATTGTGTATTCTCAAATCTAAATTTTTCATTGCACATTGCCTCTTACAAAAAAAAAAATTAAAAACAAACTAAACTTAAACCTCGGATGACTAATGTACTATAATGTTACTACTTCATATCATCCTCTATCTAATGGAATGATTGAACGTTTTCACAGACAATTGAAAGCATCAATAATAGTCAAAGAAAATAACGTTATAGCCTAGACAGACGGCAGCCTAATTCCGAATTACCAAGTTAATTCGAATTAACTCGGGCATTAACTGCAGCTAATCCGCATAAACTCTATGAGTTAATTCTCAAAATAAAAGAGGATTAGGGCAATTTGCTATGGCAACACTGCTGAAAATTGTCTATTGTGAATTTTTCTCGATCCATTTTACAAAATATTAGGTATGCTTGCTTTTCAACATGAAAAGCGTTGGCGAACAAATACATCCAGCTGTCAATTACGAACGGTGAATATCAAGTTACAAGTTTCTGATAGTTTTCAGTTCACGTACTTCTTGTCGATTTTCTCATATCGAGAGTGATAGATGACGGAAATTGATAGTGATAGTAATGTAAGTGAGCAGACCTAATAAAACAGCAATCAGCCGTTAAGTTAATCCGCAATACTGCTGTCTGTCAGGTCATTATTTTATTCGGATTAAGTGCGCCGGTATTCCGGAATTAGGCTGCCGTCTGTCTAGGCTATTAGATGGTACGATGAGTTGCCTATGATACTTTTAGGGTTACGATCTGCTTTTAAGGAAGATATCAATTCAACTGCAGCTGAAATGGTTTATGGACAAAGTTTAAGACTACCATGTCACTTTGTTGTTGAAACAGAACAAAATTTTGATACAACTGATACTTTAGCTAGATTAAAGGAAAATTTTCGTAACAGTCGTTCAAATATATCACATCATAAGGATTCACCAGTATTTGTTCCAAAAGATGGATATAGTTGCAAATTTGTATTTATAAGAGTCGACAGGAAGAAAATTGGGTTAAAATAGTTTAAAGTAAATGTCATTAATACATATCAACATATTTCTATCGATAAAATTAAACCTGCTTTTATGGATAATGACACACAGACACAAATCACACCAAATAAAAACAAAAAAAGAGTTACATTTAATTAATTTGGAGAAGGACAGTAGTTGTAGTGTTATGTTACCATAAGCTTATGTTACTTTTTATACAATCATATATACAATCAAGTATTTTTGGTTTTAAAATATTTCCTGATGTTAGAAAACATTTAATTTAAAAAAAATGTATACTTGTGTAGTGAACATAATTTCAAAAATAAAAATTCATTTTTTACTTCGCTAAAATAATATAATTTTCATTCAACCTCCAAACATCCACACACATGTTTAGACAAAGGACCATCACCAAGTATCTTTGTGGATGCTGTACTCCCTTCTGAAATGTATACATTTGGGTCTCAAATGCATGTATCAAGAAGGTAGTACATAATATCGTGGATCTTGTAAATCAAAGCATTGAAATTGGAGCCTTCCCCGAAGAACTAAAAAAACTGAAGTTATTCCCCTATACAAAAAAGGAGATAAGCAATCTCCAAATAACTACTGACCAATATCCATCCTACCTGTATTTTCCAAGGTATACGAAAAATAATAAAGAGAATTATAAACTTTTTGCATCATAAACATTTTTTTAGTGATTGTTAATTTGGTTTCAGAACAAGTTTGTCAATTGAAGGTGCCCTTTGAACTTCTGCAACAATGGTGATGCAAGCCTTAACAACAAAAAACAAACTGCCTAGCTTTTTATAGACATAACAAAGGCTCTTGATAAATAGATCATAAAATATTGCTGCACAAACTCTATAAGTGTGGACTCAGAGGATCTGTACATAGGAGGTTCACCTCTTACTTAAACAATAAAATGCATCGAGTAAAGTTGAATAACAAATTTAGTCCCTATATCACAATTGCTACAAGCATGTCGCAGGGATTAGTATTGGGCCCCGTAATATTTTTGATATATAATATACATAAACTCGTGTGGGTGTGTGCCGTAGCTCAGTGGTTAGTGTGTTCGCCTTCTGATCTGTAGGTCGTGGTTCAATACCCGGCTGATGCATAACAAATTTAATATCGAAAAGATTTTTCTTTCGAACGGTACCCACCTGTCGGCAAGCAATTGGCAATTCTTCCGACAGTAACAACTTGCCATGAAAAAGCTTCTAAAAAAAAGAACTGTGACATAGCTCAAAAAAAGTGATGTCACAAGTGTTCTGCCGTTCGGAACCGGCTAAAATAAGTAGGTCCATTCTAATACTGTCCAAAAATTTAAGACGCGCAACAGTAATGGAAGAGAAGCTCGGCCAATGAGCCCTTTGGGGCTTTAAGTGCCACATATTTATTTATTATTTATTTATTTAAACTCGTGTGGGTGCCGTAGTTCAGTGGTTAGTGTGTTCGCCTTCTGATCTGTACGATACACTACGTCATTAATTTTTGATAATATCTCATATGGTCCTTCGCAATGAGTCTGTAGTTTAGGGAACAGGCTTTTTGTTGAGACGCAACGCCCAACCGACTAAGGGCCACGTCCTCATAATGTACGGATCTGGTGACCGATCAGCAACAGCCCAGCTGTTTTGAGAACTCGAAGCTGGAGTGGCAAGTAACTGTTAACGGATTACAATTACAGTTACATATTTATACAATCAACAGCTGCTAACAAATATATAACTAAAAGGCTAAAACTAAAATAGAACTGCCTAAAAACTAAAACTAATAACGAAGCATTTAATTCAAATATAATAAAATAGCGGTTTTTAAGTCATACAAGGAAATGTGATAACATATGCATAGTTGTTATTAAAGTCATTGCACATGCTTCTTACAGGATCAAACATGGAAATTATTAATTTTAATGGGTTAAAGTATCTTGAGGGACGACTAGGTACATATAAATTCAGCTCATTTAGTAAACCATTAAGTAGCTTTGTGACGAAAGTTTCAGACGATGTTCATATTGGGGAAGATGATACCCTGCTTCTGTACAGATTCCAAATTGTCAATGTAACACTTATATTGGGGATTCCAAACAGTACAAATTTACTATAGAATTGGACGAACCAGTGAAATATAAAGAGTTTTAGTCACACAAGGTTCGTCAAACTCCCTTGACCATCTCTTAATGAAACCAAGTATGCTCTTCGCCTTATTAACACAAGAATAAATGTGTAGATTAAAACGGAATTTAAGTGAATAGAGCCCAAATCAATAAAGTTGAAAACGCGCATCAAGGGTTTGTCATTAAATGAAAAGTGATAAAACAAAGGTTCTCTCCTAGCAGAAGTCATAACAAAAGTTTAAATGAGAAATTAAATCCATCTGCAAACATTAAAACAGTTGAGTGTGTAATAGTGTGTAATAACATCAGCCTTATATGTGCCCACGCTCCGACGGATGAGAAGGACAATGTGAGCAAGGAGAGCTTCTTTCAGCGCCTCTAAGAAGCTTATGACCGCTGCCCCCGCCACGATATCAAAATCGTGCTTGGCGACTTTAATGCCAAGGTGGGCAAGGAAGGTACCTTTGGTCCAACTGTCGGATCAACGAACAAGAAATCAAATTGATCATGTGGTGATTGACGGAAGGCATGCTTCCAGTGTGATGGACGTGAAATCGATCCGTGGTGCCAACATCGACTCGGATCACTACCTTGTTGCAGCTAAGGTGCGCACACTCTTATGTGTCGCAAATAACAAGAGAAGTCCCACACAGAGAAAGCTCGACGTCAGTAAGCTGCGATCACCAGAGACAGCAGATGCATTTTCCACTCGACTATCGGATCTGCTTATGCAGAACACTCCCCCACTTGATGATACATGCGCACGGTGGCCACATATATCCCACTCCATGACTACTGCTGCCGAGGAGGTAATCGGTTACTACCGGCCTCTGAGGAATGAGTGGTATGATAAGGAGTGTCGCGACGCTACCGCAGAGAAAGACGCCGCCTACAGAAAAACCCTGCGTGCAGGCGCAACGCGAGCTGTTAGGGAGCGGTACAGAGAGAAAAGGAGTGCAGAGAGACGTCTTTTCAGGCGCAAGAAGAGGGAGTTGGAAAGACGCGAGTGTGAGGAGATAGAGATGTGTACCGACAAGAATGAGACTCGAAAATTCTTCGAAAAGATTAAGCGCCTGATTGGAAGTTTAAACCCCGGAGCCTCTTCTTGTCGTGATGGAAATTGGAATCTGGTTACAGATGTCCAGAGTGTACTGAGCCTATGGAGGGAACACTTCTCCACGTTACTGAATGACGATGCTACGAACAATCCCGTCAGTGGAGGAGATTGCCCGATAACCCCAATTAGAGATGATGTTGTTGATGTTCCACCACCCGGCTATGACGAGCTTCAAACGGCCGTAGAACACCAAAGTTGCATGTGCTGATGGCCTGCCTGCCGAGTTGTTTAAGACCGGAGGCGATGAGCTGCTCACCCGCATGCACCAGCTCATAAGCAGAATATGGTCGGATGAAAGCATGCCTGATGATTGGAGGCTCAGTGTTCTCTGTCCTGTACATAAAAAAGGAGACCCCACAATTTGCGCCAACTACCGTGGAATAAGTCTCCTGAGCATCGCATACAAGGTTCTATCGAGCGTACTGTGTGAAAGGTTGAAGCCTATGCTCAGCAACCTGATTGGAGCGTATCAGTGTGGCTTCAGACCTGGTAAATCCACCATCGACCAGATTTTCACACTCCGCCAAATCCTGGAGAAGACCCAAGAAAAACAGATCGACACACACCACCTATTTGTTGATTATAAAGCCGCTTTCGACAGTATATATATATATATATATATATATATATATATATATATATATATATATATATATATATATATATATATATATATATATATATATATCACGGTTAACGAGGGCAAGACGAAGTAGCTAGTGTCAACAAACAAAGAGTCCCGGCGTCTTGGACAGCACGTCACTGTTGACAACTACGCTTTTGAAGTAGTAAGGGACTTTGTCTATCTTGGAAACAGCATTAACAGCAGTAATGACGTCAGCTTGGAGATTATGCGTAGGATAACTCTTGCTAACAGGTGTTACTTTGGGCTGAATAAGCAATTGAGAAGTCGAGTCCTCTCTTGAAGAACGAAAACTACACTCTACAAGTCTCTCATCATGCCTGTCCTAACATATGGCGCTGAAGCCTGGACAATTTCCACCTCGGATGAGCGAATGCTTGGAGTTTTCGAGAGAAAAGTCCTACGCAAGATCTTTGGACCTATTTGCGTTGGTGGCGAGTACCGAATAAGGTACAACCATGAGCTGTACGAGCTGTATGCCGATATTGACATAGTAAAGCGCATCAAAATCCAGTGGCTGCGCTGGCTAGGTCATGTCGAGCGAATGGAAGAACACGCTCCAGCCAAGAAGGTGTTATTTTCGGAACCCGCTGGAGGACGACGCAGAAGAGGAAGACCAAACCTTCGGTGGAAAGACCAAGTACTGGAGAACCTGACGGCGCTTAGAATTTCTAACTGACGCTATCTAGCGAAGAACAGAGATGGCTGGCGAAGCATGTTATTTTCGGCCTAAATCGATATTCGGTTGTTATGGCCACATAAGTAAGTAAGTAAGTGTAATAGCTGCCGGAAGATCGTTTATGAAGAGTTAGAAAATAACTGGACCCTGGAGAACACCAGAAGCAGCGATTACATTTTTCGAAATTGCGTTTTTGAATGGAGCCTTCTGAGTACGGTGAGATAAATAAGATCCGATCCAGCTGACTATGAAGTGGGGTATACCACAGTTTTTTTTAACAATAAGTCATGATTTATCTTGTCATAAGCTTTACTAAAGTCAGTATAAATTACATCAGGTTGCAATGTAATTACTTTAATTACATTGGTTGAAAATTCAAGCCTATTGGTTACTGTAGATTTTCCTTTTAAAAAACCATGTTGGCCCAAAGATATTACGGACTTCACTGAGAAAACTAATTGCGTAGTAATAATAGCCTCAATTTAGGTATAACATTTAGCTTTTCTATACCTCGATAATTTGAAATTTCTGATTTGGAACCGTTCTTAAAAAGTGGAACTAGTAATAACTCCTTCCAACTAATAGGGAAATACCCAAGCTGAAGCATGGAAACTATCAGTCAACGGTAAAATAACGAATTCAGCACAAGACCTCAGAATACACCCAGGAATCTTGTCAAATCCAGCTAAGTAAGACATTTTCAAAGTTTTAAGATGGCGCAGAACTTCATCAGAACTAATCGAAAAAGGGTATACGCAGCTAGAATCTTCGGGTCATCATCAGACACACAATCCTTTAATTTCGTTGTTGGAGGGAAATCAGCAATTTTACGTTTTATATTCACAAAGTTATAAAATGCTTTAGAATTGATATGAATTTCAGCTTTTAGTTTTTTAATGCAATCTTTGTAACATTTGAATTTAGAGCTAGATATTTACTTCTGAGAAAAGTGTATCTAGCGTAATCAACTGAACTACCAGATCTTCTGAAAGACCTGTAAGCACGATTTTTACGCTTTTTCAAATTCTGCAACTTTGTAGTTGACCAAACTGGCCCCCTACTTTGTGAGAGTTCTTCTGTTTAGGAATACGTAATTCGAAAAATATTATATAGGATATTTTTAAATTTCAGAACCCGCTCATCCAAATTTGAGTTTAAAGTGGGCCAACTAATATAGTATATATTAGTTGGCCTATATGAATATAATAGGAAACTACTATATTCATATAGTAGTTTCCTGAATTTAATATAATTGGTTTTCTTAAAACAATAAGATTCCACATGCAAACAAGCTCTGTGTTCGATTGGATAGGAATGCTCCGAATCAAAAATTTTGTAATTTTTATTACTTACTTATGTGGCCATTACAATCGAATCGATTTAGGCCGAATCTAGCATGCTTCGCCAGCTAGCTCTTTCCTTCGCTAGTTGGCGCCAATTAGAGAATCCAAGCGCTGACAAGTTCTCCAGTACTTGCTCTTTCCACCGGATGTTAAGTCTTCCTCTTCTACGTCGTCCACCATCGGTTTCCGAATATAATATCTTCTGAGTCAGAACGTGTTCTTCAATTCGCTCCACATGACCTAGCCAGCGCATCCGCTGAATTTTAATGCGCTTTACCTCAACTTTTATTAGTGGGGCCTTTGGCTATTTTATTCGCTTTCGCTGGGTCAGTAATTTGCAAGATTGGCCATGCACAGGACAGATGCTCCTTCCATCCTCCTTAACGTTATCTTTCCCAGCATACTGAATAACCGCCTTTCGCTGACTAAGAGCACTGCTGTTTATGGCTCTCGCGGAGGGTGTCGCACTCCAGCTTCAGCTGTACGCACTGTGCTACTCAGACCAGAGGTGAGAAAAAAGGGTCCTCAGCCAGGCTGATTTTCGATACCGATCGCATAACACCTTGATCCAGCCTCTTACCTCCAAACATGATAAAAGTACATTGCCGGATGCTGTACTATTTAAGAGTAACAACTGCCCACCAATTTACCCTTATCTTAGCTAAATACCGCCTGACATCGTATAGGCTAAACTATGGTATCTATTTCTAGTTGGCACCCTCGTGGCGGGTTATTCATTCACGACCTATATCGAATTTAAGACAAAGAGTAAACAAAGCATATTTTACTTTATTTTTTTCTTCTAAAATTCAACATAACAAATAATAAAAGCATATAAAATGTAATTAATAAAAAAAATTAATTGAATTCAGTAATTAAGAAACAAAACGAAGAGTTTTAGGAAATAAACGCGAAGGAGTTATTTTTGAAAGTCTTTCTTGCTGTCAATTCTAGCGAATTTTTCACGACTTTCTAATGTCACCGCCATAACTCCTTCTCGATTATGTTCTAAAACTCTTTTGGATACACTAGCCAGCAATTGAACATGTCTTTCCGTTACTTGTATGTGTACTGGAATTTTCGGATCAGGCAGCCGTGGATCAATGTCTTCTAAATATTGTTGTAGATATTCATAAGGAATATTTCGAGTGAATGGTGGTGGAAATAGAAGAGATTAGATGAATTAAATACAATTTTATCATTTAAATTCGAACACATTACTTGAGAAATACGATTCAAAA
Source organism: Megamerina dolium (assembly GCA_963854835.1). NCBI lineage: Eukaryota > Metazoa > Arthropoda > Insecta > Diptera > Megamerinidae > Megamerina > Megamerina dolium. The sequence continues at coordinate 55,446,559 of OY978530.1, forward strand.
TAGTAATACAAATTTAAAAAAATTACATACCGGAACATTATCACAAGTTTCTATTTGTTTGCTCAACGTTCCGGTTGTCGTTCGTGGTCCAGTGGTGGATGATTTCTCCAAAGTGTCAAACAAATGCCGTAACGGAAGCTCGTTAAAGTGGAGAAGGCACACAAACCAATGCAGTGGTCTGTTTAACTGCATTTCGAATCGTCGCAAAATTCCATTTCTTATGCCAGTATTTGCTCGCTCACCATCACAGCATATGCCAATCAAAGAATCTAGAGACATTGCTTTGTTGATGAAAAATTCGTTCAATTTGATGACTTTGTGTTCAGAATCTTCATTTTCTACTTTTATGTAGCCTAATAATTGGGAATGTGGTTCCTTTAAAACAACTAGGTGAGGTTCTTTCACCATCCTTGGATGAAATTTGTTATCGATTTTTTCCATCGTTAAAGAATCATTTTTTCTGCCGTCGAATGAAAATGCAATTAAATTATGAAGCACTTTTTGTCTACATTTAACTTTTTCTCTACGAACTTTAGACTTGTCCATAATGACAAGATTGCCATGACCATCTTTGACGCCAATGTCTTCCATAAGAGATGTTGCCAATGCTGATGCTATTCTATCTGACACACCAAATCTGTCACACATCATAGCAAACTTGAAAGCATCGTATCTGGGTGTATATGGTCCTCGTTTCGTTTGAGATGCATTTTGTGCTCCTACTAAATGTGTACTATGCTCATAATCACTTTCCTGGTCTTCTTCTGTCACGTATGTTAGACCCTGGCTCTCTTCAATTGTTTCTATTATTGTAGATGTAGGTGCTTGCTCTTCAATTTCTGTCTGGTATTCCGGTATCGTAGATCTTCTGTCATTATGTTGATCCATCATAAACTCTTTCAACTCTTCTGGAATCATTCCACATGAGCATAGATCAGCTTTCAAGTCACATTTACATTTCCCAATGTAAAATAATTCTTTTATGGATCGTAAGAAAGATGTGAGACTGGAGCCTTTTGCTTTGCATTTATCTGCAGTGTAGTATTTGTCAAGCAAGGTATTCAATTTTCTAACAATATTTCGTTTGCATATAATTTCAATATTTAGTTTGCTCCAAATTCCAATCAATTTGTCTGTCACTTGAGGAGTAAATGTTTTATATGAAAACATTTTACTTTGCATTTTAGCACGTTCGGCCAAGAAAAAATAGCATCTTAAAATATCCTGTTTAGTTGGCAGATTCAGACCAGTCAAATCAGAAGACATACCAAAAGCAGGAACATCGTGAGAAGGCATATGTTTCAAACTACTTTCGGTACTTATTGATGTTGGTGCGGCTTGTGATGTTGACGGCAATAGATCCATGTTTAAAATTAAATATTAATTAATTAATTTATAAATATTAAGATTTTCCAGCTAGATTTTGAGGTTTTCTTCCTTCAAAAGCTGGTAAAAATGTGATTTAGGTCTTAGCTTGAAATCTATCGATTTTATTTTTAGAAAAGCTGAAAAAAGGAACAAAATGTATGGAATATGATTTAACAATTTATAATTCGAGTATGTATTTTGAATATATTCAATACAAAGTCAAAAATTCGTCTATTTCCACAACAGTATCGTATATTTATCCAAAAAATTGTACGAAAGCGCCCTCTGGCGGCACTCAAAAATAAAAATTAATGTCAAAAATGGATTCCGCGACCCAAAAAACCCCCACATACACATTTGGCTAAAGGAAATAGCATTTTTTTGCCTCTATTCTCGAATATTTCTAGAAAAATACCTATTTTGAAAAAGCCGGGGGCTCGAAATTCATTTTAGAGCTATGGTTTCATTGGCAAATTTGCTTAGAATGACCCATAGCATAAGAATCACGATGAGCCTTTGGGTCGAAAAAATTTGACCCACCCTAATAAATATATATATATATATATATATATATATATATATATATATATATATATATATATATATATATATATGTATATATATATTTATATATATATATACTTACTACTTACTTATGTGGCCATAACAACCGAATATCGATTTAGGCCGAAAATAACATGCTTCGCCAGCCATCTCTGTTCTTCGCTAGCTGGCGCCAGTTAGAAATTCCAAGCGCCGTCAGGTTCTCCAGTACTTGGTCTTTCCAGCGTCCTCCAGCGGGTTCCGAATTTAACACCTTCTTAGCTGGACCGTGTTCTTCCATTCGCTCGACATGACCTAGCTAGCGCAGCCGCTGGATTTTGATGCGCTTTACTATGTCAATATCGGCATACAGCTCGTACAGCACATGGTTGTACCTTATTCGGTACTCGCCACCAACGCACATAGGTCCAAAGATCTTGCGTAGGACTTTTCTCTCGAAAACTCCAAGCATTCGCTCATCCGAGGTGGAAATTGTCCAGGCTTCAGCGCCATATGTTAGGACAGGCATGATGAGAGACTTGTAGAGTGTAGTTTTCGTTCTTCAAGAGAGGGCTCGACTTCTCAATTGCTCAATTGCAATATATTGATATTATTATTAATTATGTTATTATAGTTTCAGTTAATTATATAAATATTAATTGTTAATATGACAGTTGAGGTATGCTACTGCCGCCGTTGTGTCGATTCTGACTACCCTAAATTTAATGTCGCTTGCTTCACGAAATATGTTTGTATTCTCATCGAAGCTCTCTTTGGTCGCATTGTCTTCCTCATCCGTCGGATCGTGGGTGCATATTAAGCTAATATTGAAAACTTTTATACATATATATATATATATATATATATATATATATATATATATATATATATATATATATATATATATATATATACATATATATAAATATATATATATACATATATATACATACATATATATATATATATATATATATATATATATATATATATATATATATACAGTATGTCAAGAATGAGTTTACACATTGCATTGGCAGTTCTTGCAATACTTCTGGCTGCTCTTCACACCCAATACGGCATTTTTGATGGTTCACTTATCCATTCAACCAGAAATGAGTTTCGTCGCTAAACACAATTTCCGATGAAATTCAATAATCTGCAAGCATTGTTCGTTTGTAAGTCTTTTCATGGTTAAATTATAGACCAAACTAAAAATGTTTGACAGTAACATTTTACACGAAAACAGCTGAGCTGCCAAAAACTGTTGCTAAAAAGAAAGTTGCTAAAAAATCACCCTGTACAAGTTATGTAAGCTCAATATATTGAAAATAGAACAATTATCTGCGAAATGGAGGCAGAAAGATTAATTGTCAGGTCAACCAAAGGATGCCCTCAAGGAGATGTCTTATCGCCGCTCCTATGGCTATTATCGACGAGATTTTACAAACCCTCGATGATTTCGGATATGAAGTTCAGGGCTTTGCGGATGATTTGGTAATAATGGTTAGAGACAAATTTGACTTTACATCAATCGATCTTCACATCACTCATGATTGGTGTCAAGAGAAAGGACTCGATTAATCTGTATGAGAGTATGAGCAGTCACCAAGTAATTGCCGAAAATACAATACTTAACAATGGAAATTTTCTCTTTCACTGTAAGTGCTGATAATTTTGCACAACATCGCAGGAGTGCCTGCCTCTACATAGTGGGAAGCCTGTCTTCGAAACTACAGCGTTGAATGATTTACCCATTTTAATATTTGAGAGGAATTTATTTTGACTCTTGCAGTGTTTTTGGCTGTTGTTCACTTACTGAAAGTGTTTTGGAATCGGCGTGGGAATATTTTGGAAGATTCGTAACTTTATCAATCCGAGGAATCGATTTATCAAGTCCGATTTGCTTATGAACGGGTTTTTCGTGTTCCAACCAAATACTGTCTGTTGAGCCATTAGGGAGTTAGCTTTTGCTTTGCGGAATCCTTTAAATACAATTTTGGGAATACACTTCTGCGCCAAACACTATGTCAGTAGAAGAGCTTCTGTGAAAATTATTGTCTGCGAGTACCAATTCTGAAAGCAAACGGTCGGGCACGGGCTCTGAATGCAGTGTTGTGATGGCGTATATGAACCAGAGCAGTTCCAAGTAGAACTGTTTATTTTCCAGTTGCATTGTACGTAGTGATAAGATTTGTTATGGTTATTGTGCTATTTAGATGACGTCGTAGTAAGACAGGCTCCTGTACTCACGTTTTCTGGTAGCTGGTTTGTTACGGCAGACGTTGTAATCCGTTTCTTCTTGGTAATAGCTTGCGGCTGAGGAGCAGGCGACTCGCGGGATGATTGAAGGTATGCTGCAGTTCAGTTGCTGCGGTATCTGCATGCGGAGCAGGAAAACAGGCTCAAACAATTGTCGTAGCCATAGTAGATTGCTAAGCAATTAATACCTAACCTGTGCTTTCTTACCAACGTTCCAACGTTCATCTATTGCGTATTTAATGAATTTCCGACAATTACTGAGAGAATGTGTATTTTGACATAATGGACAACCATGATTAGTGGCGCTGGCATGATTCATTTTGATTCCCTGTAAGCACCGGTCGTCTATTTGCACGCTTAGCAGGGTCAAATCGACCGAGTTGCCGATTCAGTGATTGGCTGGATTTTCAAGTATGTGGCTGGCTGGGTTGCCGAGATCCACGTCGAATGTCCAACACCGATTCAGTTGTCTAAAAGCGCTGTGTGAGAAAAGAGTGAACGGCGCTCCACAGAGGGATTTTACGTTTATCAGTGATTAACTGCTCCCACAGACACGGTGTTGTATATGGCAGTATCATGGAGCACAAATACACAAATATTGCGTTGCTCTAATTTGTGTCGAGATTTAATAATTGCTTGTTCTTTATACAGTTATTTATGGAAGCTATAAGCGTTTAATATTTGACCCAGTTAATTTATTGGTTGCGAATTGAACAGGGACTTTAATTGGATGTTGACGAGAATTCGCTTGTTCTTCAAGGTTGTACCACGGTATATTGAGATCATCATTAGTCAACGGAGTTGACTTAATAATGCTGTTTGCTTCGTCACGGGTTTTCTATAACAAATGATACATTATCTCTGCAGGGGATAATCGGGGATTTTTTTGATATAAGGCCGTGAACATGTCTTAAAAACTTGGCCACGAAACATAACAGTGTTTCGAGTTGGACAAAATATAAAAACTTTAATGTTGTATTTAAAAAAATTTTGATGCCAATATACGGCAGATACCAACAATTGGCCAAATGTTAAATATCTTAAAAATAATAGTGTTTACTTACGCTGTGGAGTTTTCAAAGTGCCAACTTCCAAAGCAATATTACCTATGGCAAAAATATACTGATTTTATTTAGAATAAGAACTGTCGTGTTTTATGTATGTTTTCACTTATTTCAACAATTGATAACTTCGCTGAAAGTTTAACATATTTCCTAGATCTTACTTTATGTTTTGTTTCTTTACGTTGGAATTTCAAAAGTTCCGTTATAAAGAATAAACCCATTTAAAAATGAACTAAAATAACCGAATTTAAAGTTTCGAAGAGTGAGAAAAGTTGTCTGCAAATATTTTCAAAAATTTAATAAGAGTACATAAATACAAGTACATCAAATCGAACTCAAGACGATTTTCCTGGAACTTTTTGAAATCTATGATATACAATACATTTTATATAAATGTGCTACGTATATGCGTTCACTTCGTTGACCGAGCTTCCCTTCCAGTACTGTTGTACATTACACTTATTTTAGCCGGTTCCGAACGGCAGAACACTTGTGACATCACTTTTTCTGAGCTTGGTCACAGAGTTCTTTTAGAAGCTTTTTCATGGAAAGTTGTTACTGTCGGAAGAATTGCCAATTGCTTGCCGACAGGTGGGTACCATTCGAAAGAAAAATCTTATCGATATTAAATTTGTTATGCATCAGCCGGGGATTGAACCACGACCTACAGATCAGAAGGCGAACACACTAACCACTGAGCTACGGCAGCCATCACTTTTAGTGTTTTTTATTTCAAAAGAACTAAAAGTATTAAAATATTCTAAAGGAAAAAGTATTAAAGTATTTATATTTTTGAAGTGAAACTTTTTAGGTGGCGATGTCGCAAATGGAGTGTTAAAATTTTTAAAGCACATTTCATTACATGAATAGGAAGGAATATATACCATAGAGAATGGGAGAATGAGACAGAAAGCAATGTATACACAACGATGCAAAGCAATATATGACAACACATATCTCAACACACACGCAATAGTGCGTGTGTGTTGAGCGAGAGAGAGAGAGAGCAACCAGCGAATAATAAACGAATAATAACGATAAATGCGAGAGAAAAATATTAAGCAAATACAATACAATAAGTATGTACAACGATATCGCATCTACATGGAAAACACATTCAATACAGTGTTGCCAGGACTTCAAAAATAAAAAAATCGGCCAAATTCTTCTTCTTATGTGGCCATAACAACCGATGATCGATTTAGGCCTAACATATATGCGGCGCCAGTCTTCTCTGTTTTTCGCTAGCTGGCGCCAATTGGATAATGGTCCAAACCTCCGTTGGTCCTTTCAACGGAGGTTTGGTCTTCCTCTTCTTCTGCGTCCTCCAGCTGGTGCCGAATTAAATACCCTCTTCGCTGCAGCATCTTCTTCCATTCGCTCGATGTGGCCCAGCCAGCGCAGCCACTGGATTTTGATTCGCCTGACTATGTCACTGTCAGCGTACAGCTCATACAGCTCATCGTTGTACCTTTTTCGATAGTCACCGTCAACGCAAATAGGTCCGAAGATTCTGCGCAGAACTTTTCTTTCGAAAACTCGAAGCATCCTCTTATTCGTGGTGGAAATTGTCCAGGCTTCTGCGCCATATGTAAGGACAGGAATAATGAAGGCATGACACTCTTGTTGAAGATAGTGCCATTATGACGTAAATCTGCAGTTCGTATAATTTTTTCCATAATAAGGTTGAAGAAGTCACACGATAACGAATCACCTTGTCTGAAACCTCGTTCGGTATTAAACGGAGGGGAGAGGTCCTCCGAGAGTTAAGCAGTGTCATTCTGCAAAGTCGAATGAGTTGTGGTATACCTAATTCAGGCATAGTTGCTGTAAAGGTAATCCCTTATCGGACTGTAGAAGGCGGCTTTATAACCGACGAATAGGTGATGTGTGTCGATCTGTTTTTCTTGGGTCTTCTCCAGAATTTGGCTTACTGTGAAAATTTAATCGATGGTGGATTTATTTGGTCTGAAGCCACACTGATAAGATCCAATCAGGTTGCTGAGCATAGGCTTCAATCTTTCACAAAATACGCACGATAAGACGCTGTATGCGATGCTCAGGAGACTTATGCCACGGTAGTTGGCGCAAATTGTGGGGTCTCCTTTCTTATATATGGGGCAGAGAACAATGAGACTCCAATCGTGGGGTATGCTTTCGTCCGACCATATTCTGTTTATGAGCTGGTGCATGCAGGCGAGCAGCTCATCGCCACCGGTCTTAAACCACTCGACAGGCAGGCCATTTGCACCTGCTGCTTTTTTGTTCTTCAGCCTCATTATGGCTGAAGATCGGCCAAATAAAAAAAAAATAAATATGTGGCAGTATTAGAAGGGACCTACTTATTTTAGTCGGTTCCGAACAGCAGAACACTTGTGACATCACTTTTTCTGAGCTTTGTCACAGAGTTCTTTAAGAAGCTGTTTTCATGGCAAGTTGTTACTGTCGGAAGAATTGCCAATTGCTTGCCGACAGGTGGGTACCGTTCGAAAGAAAAATCTTAACGATATTAAATTTGTTATGCATCAGCCGGGGATTGAAACACGACCTACAGATCAGAAGGCGAACACACTAACCACTGAGCTACGACACCCACTAGACCGGCCAAGTAGAAACGCTAAAAAAGCTAAATGGATAAAAACAAAATGTTAAATTTGTCAGCCTTTTCAACATTTCATAAACAGTTTATATTTTATTTTTTAAGATGTATGCATGTAAGTTCAACAATCGAATCATACATTAGATACAAATATGTCAGAAAATACTTTCATAAAACTATTAATTAATATATGTTATTACAAACATTATATCCGGCCCTTTCGTTTTAACAAGTAAATATCATGTGCATTTAGAGGAGAACAGAGGAAAACTATTTCAACATTCTACAAAAACAGGCTATTGCATAAAAACTCAATTATATTATTCCAAATGAATTGGACAAACTATTGTTTAAATATATATCACTCAATTATATTATTTCAAATGAATTGGACAAACTATTGTTTAAATATATATCACGAGAGTCTTGATAATGATAATGATAATGGTCAATTATTTTGGACCAAACGTGATACTGCTACGTGATATCTACTGATAAGATGGTAATTCTCATAAAAATTATTTTTATGAAGGATTATTCTTAAAAAAAGCTACTTTGAAAGTAAGAAAGGACTAGAAAAAAGCCACGAAGTTAAATCTTAAATTTCGAAGCTAAATGACAAAGAAAAAAAGATAGATCTAACCATCTAACATATTTGGTCACATTAACCCTCTGGTTGTGTTTAAGGGTCAAACATCTCACATGCTTTCGTTTATTCTTTATTTTCGATTATTACTAAGTTTATCTAATAAATAAATCCATTATTTTTTGCATTAAATTGAAGGTTTTATTTAGCATAGTTAAAATTATCTGATTTAGGTCAAACATGCAACTTTTATATATATATATTGATGATCGAGAAAACGTTTTGGTTTTATTCGTTATATTTGATTCGTTTATTTCTAAGTAGAATATTTTGCACCATGTGCTTATATACCCTAAAATTCATTGGAAATGATCTGTTAACATCGGATGAGTCTGAGTTGAGAGTAACAAAGAAAAGAAATTTGCAAACTTAAGTACCGCTATGTATAAAGGTAAACTCGTAGGTAAATAAATGTTAAAGGTACATATATTTTCGAAAAGAAAGTTAAAAGTATAAAGAAAAATAAGAGCATAAGAGAAATAAGCGAAGCAATGAAGCGAATTAGAGTAGTGCTTGAACAGTGGGCGCGATATGACCAAACATCCTCCTACCATTAAACGTCCTCGTTTCAATCCAAAATAGTCAATGGAGCGACCTTGTGTACTGCACGTTGTATGTTTCCTTTCACGGTTTTGATATCGAGCACTCGCACCTTACCATCAGAACCGGGAATCACGTAGATAACTCTGCCAAGGCGCCACTGTTACAGTGGTGTGTTGTCTTCATGTACGAGAACCATACGTCCGATTTCGATGTTGGGTTCTGGAGTCAGCCACTTTGAACGCTGCTGCAAGCTCGTGACCACAATTCCCAGAAGCGCTGTTTTAAATATGTTACTCGTTTCCACTGAGTTAAGCATGATGTTCGGTCGATATGTAGGTGGTGGTCGGGCATTGAAAGTAATAATGTTCCGATCAAAAAATGGCCTCAAGGCTTCGCCGTCATTTGGGTCGTTTGATAGTGGTGTAAGTGAACGGGAATTTAAGATTGCCTCCACTTCTACTACGACAGTCTGCAATTCCTCGTAAGTAAGATGAGCATTAAAAATGGTTGTTCTTAGAAATGTTTTCATTGACTTGACCGTCGCCTCCCATAAACCACCAAAGTGCAGCGCGCGAGAGGGAATGAAACTGAAGTAAAATCCAACGTTGTTTCTGTAGTTGATGATTTTCAACTGCTGCTTCGTTGTTTTAGTTCCTTAAGTTTGGACTGGGCTCCAACGAAATTCGTTGCGTTTTCACAATATAAAAGGGACTATGACTTCGCAAACGACTCCATCAATTTCGGATTTTAGTGGAAGCAGTGAATACAGTTTCGAACTGCTTTACGTACCAATTCTCTAGCATTTACTACCCACACCTTTTCTCGAAGCAAACTGATAAGAATCTTGGGGCCAGCATGTAAATGTTTCCTATGAAGATGCTCCGCGTAAAGTTTCGTAAAGCGATGACTCCTTGGCAACAACGCAGGAAATTTTGCATCAAATGCAATTGGCGCCTTTGAAAGACGACCAAAGGCCCGAAGAATTGAAAATGTGATTCCATTGAGTTCCATATTGTGTAAAAATGGTGTTAGCTTTTGAATAAAAGATGTTATTGGTTGTTGCTTTCGATTTTCCAAAATAAATTCTCCAGTTCTGTATCTAGCAAGTGCAGCACATCTGAGGGTGAAAGGTTCCTGTTGACAGGCATCTTGTTAAACACGTGACAAACATATGCAGTTGTACGAATTAACCGATGATATGACGAGCTTCGATCGGATATTGAACAGAAAGTGAATCCTTCGTTGCTACTATTGCTACATTTAAGCACAAAGGTGCTTAAATGTAGCAATAGTAGCAACCTTCCAAATTAGCCTCCATACTGATTTCTATTTTACCTACAGGCCATTCGGAACAATGCTGCGAAAGAAACTTAGGTCCCTTAAACCAAATTGTATTTAATAGCTCACCAGCACTCGATCCACGTGAAACGATATTTGCAGAATTTTCTTTGCTTGGCACATGTCTCCACACAATTCCTTTGGAATTTTCCTGAATCACCGATACCCGGTTCAGTGTTGATGAGTGCATCTTAAGCCACTGCAATACGATTTCCGAATCTGTCCAAAAATAAATATTTGATATGTAGTTCAAAAGCCTTTCTTTAATTTTTTGCCATGTTCGACTAAGCAGTAAACATGCACACAATTCCAATCTGGGGAGGGATTGTGCCTTTATAGGTTCTACTTTCGACTTTAAAATAAGTAAAGTAGTTTCACCTCGATGACACTTATTAGTCACCGATGTGAATATGTACCTTGGTAACTCTATTTTATTGATAGACCTGAGATCCGATTTGATTTGTTGCCACTGGGACTGCAAATATGAAGGTAGCGTTTCATCCCATGTCAATTTCCATATCCAAATTTCCCGAATTAGTATTTTTTCGCGAATGGTGATTGGGCTCAACAGACCGATGATATCAAATATTTTGACAGTACAGACCTTTTTGTAACTATTTGGTCGTCTGGTAAATCGTAACGAAAACAAAATATATCCTTTGATGGTTTCCATGACATGCCTAAAGCTTTGGTTATGTGTTCTTCATGAAATATTAGTGAAACTTCTGTGGATGCGAAGTCGGACATCTCTTCACAATTGGAATGCCATTTTGTAAGAGTTAAACCAGCAGACTGTAAAACTTTGACAATTTCTGATTTGAGCTGTTGTAATTCGCTCATGTTTTCTGCACCGGGCAGGTGTTGTTGTTCAGCTCAGCCCATTATAGGTCTGTCCGGTTGTACTTGCACTTTTTCTCTCTGAAGAAGAACGCCTTTCAGAGTTCTTCTTCAGAGAGAATTGATTCTGGCTGAGTAAAATCTTCGATTTCCCAAAAACATTGAAGAATTGAATTTAGGTCATTTTCTTTTGTGGCAGCAACTACGTTACATATGAAAGAACGTGGGATGGTGGAATTTTCACAGGATCCTCCGACCATCCAACCAAATGAGGTGTTCCGGAAATATGGTAATCCTTCGCCTAGGGAAATTTTGCCATCCTGAAAGCATTCGAAAAATACTTCTGTGTTGAGTGGAACATCAATGCGCTAGTGGATCGGCGAGCTGAATTTCCGGAGCAATGTTCAGTTGCTTGATATCTATTGATTCAAATAGTCGTTGTTCAGATATGCATTTAGTTATTGCAAATTCTGACGTTAGCGAAAAGTTTCCAACACGTGATTTTATGGTTGCATTAACAGCAAAATTCAAACTTGTACGAATATTGGAAATACCGGAGATTTTCCTAGTTGATGAGTACCGTTTAAGCTGTAAAAGTTTTGCTGTTTCCTCCGTAATGAAATTAGTTTCGGATCCCGAATCAAGTAAAGCACGAGTTGGTTGCCATAACCCAAACTTGTCTTTGATGTATATAAGTGTGGTTGTCGAAGTGATGGAGCTGATTTCTGTGCAGAAGCTGAATCACTGAAATGCAAATGTGTATGGTGATCCTGATGACATATACGACAACGGGATGTGGATGGACATTTTGACACCAGATGTCCCTTACCTAGGCATTTTATGCGAACCACGAATTGCAGCGATGGTATCAATAATGTTACAAAGATTTGTAGCATCAGAAAATTTTATCGACGATATTTCAAATAACGAGGTAATGTGTTCACGAAAAATTAACACATTATTGTCATACCTTTCCTTTAATCATTGTAGAGCCTTCGGGTAATTATCGTATGTTACCTGGAAGGGTTCTACTACACTTAATGCTGGTCCAGACAAGCAGTCTAGAAGATAGTTGAATTTATCCACCTTAGCTATGGTAAGGTCCTCGTCAACCATATTCGAAAACGTGCGAATGAACCTTTTGTAATCCGCATACTTGCCGTCAAATTTTGGTAATATCAGTTGGGTAACCGATGTAGATGAGTGGCTACTCCAAGCCCTGTAGCGTTAAACGTACTAGATTCCATGGCTGCGAGGCGATTCCTAAAAGTATTCAACAACGAAATAATTCTTGATTTTACCGCAATGTAGATTTCTTCAATTTCTACTCTAAACAAGTCAGAGGGATTTAGTGCTTCAATTTTCGTATTGAACAAAAATTTTGAAAATAAATTTCTACGATCTGCAGTCGACATTCGAGGATAGAAGCGTCGGACTCGATGTCTTCAAATCCAGATCTTTCTTTCATACTGAGTAGATTGCGTTTTACCAATCGGACGAGATGTCCGATTGGGATGTATTTTGGGGTTCCATTGTAGTGATAACTACAAACTGGGAATCTATAGCAATAGTAGGTGGTCAAAGAACTCAAATCCAAAGCCAAACAATATGTAAAAAGAAACAGAATAACGAAATTCTTGCCTTTATTAATTTTCAAAAGACCTGTGTCCAACAGGTCTTGTCACGGTCGCCAAATTTATGATGGAACAATAAAACGTTTTGGTTTTATTCGTTGTATTTGATCCGTTTATTTCTAAGTATAATATTTTGCACCATAAGCATAAGAGAAATAAGCGAAGCAATGAAGCGAATTAGAGTAGTGCCTGAACAGTAGGCGCGATATGACCAAACATTTATGTATATACAGTGAGCGACAAAAGTCTACATACGGCGACCATTTCGGCTATCTGACATGTCCAAAAGCATAATGAAAAGAAGTAATGATGCAATTTGGTTTTAAATATGTTTTTATCATTACATAGCAAAAATTATCTTATTTCATTAAAAACTTAACAAGTTATTAACATAAAACGAAAAAAATTCAATGACAAAAGTCTACATACGGCGCGCATTCCACGCTTCTTTTTTGTTGTGTGTTGCGGCGCAATAACGGGAAAGTACCGCTAGTTACATTTTGCTGTTTTGCTTGGTAATAGACATACTTGGATTGCATTTAGTTGTATTTTGGCTGTTTCCAGAAGTTCGTGGTTGTGACAATGGCTTCCCGTAAAGAAATATCAATTGATTTGCGAAACTTAGTAGTAAAGTATAGAAATGAAAACAAATCGTAGGTGAAATATCAAGCTTATTAAATTTAACAAAATCAACAGTTCAAACAATATTCAATAACTACAAAAAACGAATAGTCTTGAAAATAAACCGCGTAGTGGTCGCCCAAAGAAGCTGAGTCGCAGAGATGTATCGTTCATTTTGAAAGAAGTGGATCAAAATCCGAAAGTGGCAGGTACTAAGTTGGCCGCAGAGCTAGCAACTAGGTCAAATACAAATGTGCATCCACGAACAGTTCAAAGAGCCTTGAATAATAATGGGTTTCACAGCAGAACTCCGCGTAGGAAACCGTATATAAGTGAAAAAAATCGCAAACTTCGTTTGGAATTCGCGCAAAAGCATTTAGACAAGGGAATTGATTTCTGGAAACGAGTATTATTTACAGATGAGTCAAAATACAATTTATTTGGAAGTGACGGTAGAGCCAAAATTTGGAGAAAACCAAATACCGCAATGAACCCGAAACACTTAGTTCCTACGGTGAAGCATGGCGGTGGGAGTGTAATGGTTTGGGGCGCTGTCGCTGCATCTGGAGTTGGAAATTTGGTATTTGTGGAGGGTAACATGGATCGCTCTCAATATAAATCTATTTTGAAACAAAACTTAAAAGCATCGGTTGATAAACTATGCCTTGGTGAGAGTTGGATCTTCCAACAGGATAGCGATCCAAAACATACCGCCCACATCGTGAGGGACTGGCTGCTTTACTACGCACCACGACAACTGTATTCACCTCCTCAAAGCCCAGACTTAAATATTATTGAACACGTTTGGGAGCTTTTGGAGCGGAAGATACGGAAACATCACATTACTAGTGCCCTAGTACTAAAAGAGAAGCTGCAGCAGGAATGGCAACAAATAACGGCCCTTGAAATCGAAAATTTAGTCGTTTCAATGCCCCGACGTTTGCAAGCAGTTATAGATGCTCAACCAAATATTAAACGACGACTTATTTTAACTTTTAGTGCCTTATCAAAGTATTTCCTTTTGATTTTCAAATCGTACGTAGACTTTTGTCATTGAATTTTTTTCGTTTTATGTTAATAACTTGTTAAGTTTTTAATGAAATAAGATAATTTTTGCTATGTAATAATAAAAACATATTTAAAACAAAATTGCATCATTACTTCTTTTCATTATGCTTTTGGACATGTCAGATAGCCGAAATGGTCGCCGTACGTAGACTTTTGTCGCTCACTGTATATTATATATATATATATATATATATATATATATATATATATATTATATATATAAATATATATATATATATATATATTTATATATATATATATATATATATATATATATATATATTTATATATATATATATATATTTATATATATATATATATATATATATATATTTATATATATATATATATATATATATATATTTATATATATATATATATATATATTTATATATATATATATATATATTTATATATATATATATATATATATATATATTTATATATATATATATATATATATATATATATATATATATATATATATATATATATATATATATATATTGTTACGTTTTTATTCTGTGAACGTTTAATTCTATTTGAATTACCTTGTTCGATCACTGAATTCTGTTAATGATAACTGCAACACTTATTTTATACAACTATATACAGCAACAAGTTATTTAATAATCTCTATTTACAATAACCACTGTTTACAATCAACTATTTACAATAACACTAATGTACTTGCAACTTTTGCCTCTGTATCAATGTTTTCGCAATCACGTTCGGAATTAGATTGATTCTCACTTCTCAACAGTGGCTCTATTTATACTCTGTTGGCAACACCCCAGAATCTTCCTTTATCGAGATTCTTCTCTTCCTTTCTCGTTGGCTTGTTCTGGTTATCGCTTATTTCTTTTTGTTGACATTCATGTCGATGCTGCCAATAGTGATGAGTAACCAACTATCGATACTCGTTACAATATATTTAAAGGGTTTTCCATTAGGGACATAACAATTTCGTATCTTTATATGAACGCACCTTAAACGTTTTTAATCAACTGTCAATGTCAAAACGTTAGTTAAAGTCAACATTTTCATCATGGTAAAGTTCACGAACCAGCAACGTTTGGAGATTATTAAAAATTACTACCGAAATTCTGAGTCGGTGGTCGCAACTTTAAGAGCGAAAAATCATCTTCAGCGATGAAGCTCATTTCTGGCTCAATGGCTTTGTCAATAAGCAAAATATGCGTTATTGGTCAGCAACAAAACCACAAGTGCTTCTTGAGACACCGTTGCACCCACAAAAAGTTACTCTTTGGTGCGGTTTTCATGCCGGAGGTGTGATTGGGCCGTATTTTTTCGTGGATGAAAACGACCGTCATGTTACCGTCAATGGAGAGCGCTGTCGTGCTATGTTGGATATAGTAAAAGAAGATCAGTGGAATGACACATATCTCGTAGAGATAATGGAATGGAAAGAGGATGGAAAAGTTACTATTTTTTGGTGGTACCCAACGCAAGAATAAATGAAGTGATAGTTGAGTATCATAATACTTCCAGTGGAGGACATAACCAAAACTAATAAAGATAATAAAGAAACGATTTTATTGGGTTAGTGCCATAATTGTGTCGCTGATTACATTCGGACGTGTGAATAATGTGCAATGGCCAATGGTCCCGCTAAAAAAGGTCGAGGGAAAATGCATCAATACACTGTAGGAGCTCCATTTGAACGAATTGCTATGGATATAGCTGGACAATTTCCTACAAGCAACGCGGGAACAAGTATATTCCGGTGGTTATAGATTACTTCAGTAAATGGCCTGAAGTATATCCCACTCCAAATCAAAAAGCTAGTAAAGTTGTGGATGTATTCGTCAACCAATGGATTACTCGTTTTGGTGTACCGATGGAGTTACACTCATACCAAGGTCATAATTTTAAATCAGTTGTAAACCAAGAGATGTGCCGTATGTTGGGTATACTCAAAACTCGTACAACTCCTTTGCATCCTCAATCTGAAAGCACGATAGAACGGTTTAACCCTACCTTGGAGGAATATCTGAGAAAGGTCGTAGATAAATACCAAAAAAATTTGGATGTGCATATTCCAATGTTCCTTATGTTCCGCAGAACATGATACAACGGCCACTACACCAGCAATGGCCATTTTTGAAAACGTGTTAAGACTGCCAGCCGCTCAAAAATTTGGAGTCACAAAAACTAATTACGTAGTATATCGTATTCAACGTGACTGAAAGAAAAGCAAAATTGACAGCAGTGCACTTGGAACGATTTGGGGTATACTAGTGGGAAGCATAAAACCTTCTTCGGGACGAACATGGTTTAGAGGAGGGTAGTTGCACAATGGCCCTATATCAGAGGACCTACCAATATACGATTACGTAAACTGCAAAAGTAAATAGCGGCGGTAGGAATTGTTTCAACAGCCCACATGACGTACGAGAAAACAAATATTTATTCCAAAAACGACAATAAATTTCTAATTTCAAACGAAGCAAACTAAAAATATTGAAATAAGAAATGTTTTGCCAGTTCCGCAGGAGTGGAGGTTCCTATCTTATGTACTCTGGTGGTGGAACATCTACACCATTGTTTTTGATTCGGGAGATACACCGGGATTTAAACCCGGTTTTGAGTCTCTACTCATCACTTCCTGCTCCTGAAGAGACGTCTCTCCGCAATAAATCTCTGTGTCGCTCGTTAACAGTTCGCGTAGCACCTGCACACGGTTTTCCCGGCGTCCTTCTTTGCGGTAGCGTCACGTCACCTGCCAATTTCACTCATACTTAGAGGCCAGTAGTAACTAATTACCTCCTCGGCAACAGTAGCAGTGCAACAGTAGCACAGTAGCAGTAGCGTCCACCATATCCATGTACCATAAAATGTTTTGTACAAGCAAGTCGAGTATCAAGGGCATTTTCTGTCTCTGGTGATCGCAGATTACCGAACTTAGCTTTTCGCTGTGTGGGACTTTGGTTGTTGTTTGCGACACATTCTTCGCAGAATGATAGCGTATAACTCTCTTTGTGTAGTATAATTTGGGAAAACCTCTCCCTACAAGAGTAGCGTCGAATGTGCCCTACGGCGAACGAGAGCTATACAAAGCTTTCAGTGCCAAAAAACAAAAAGTCCCGGCGTCGTGAAGAGCACGTCACTGTTAATACCTACGCTTCTGAATCAATAACGGACTTTATATACTCGTATATCTTGGAACTAACATTAACACCAGTAATATTGCGAATTATCACTCTTGGTATCATGTACTATTTTGAGCTAAGTAAGCAATTGAGGGGTCGTGTATTTTTTAGGGGTTCCATTTTCCGGTATCGATTAAACGGTCACAAATTGGTCACTTCTGAAACTCTGTTATTAATTGTGCTCAGTTGAGTTTCCATTGCATCATGAATAGACTACCGCCAGAAAACCGCTTGCAAATTGTGCAAATTTATTTTGAAAATTATGGTCCAGTTCGGGCGTTGGCGTGATTTTTGTCCATTTTACGGACGACATAATCCTCCATTCGAGCGTATGTGCTTGCCGTCAATGTCGTGCGCGTGATTGCCCATTATTTCGTGCTCCAATTGAATGGGATGCATACTGAAGTCATGTTTTTCAAACAGGACGGCGCCACATGCCAACTTGTTAAACAATCAGCTTATTGAAAACATTTGGTGAATATTTATTTCTCGAACTGATCCAGGCGATTGGCTACAGAGCTAAATCATTGTCAACCGAGGTCAAAATATTAAATTTGAATATATCAAATTGATATACAGTGGCTCACAGCTTATTTCGTACAGTGTATATATTTTTATGTACATGGCTGTAACATCGAAACTAAAAAACTTATCGATAAGTTTTGAATGTAGATGGCTGTGTATGTGTTTAGTAAACCTAATAAGAAAACGGGGAACCCCAAAAATTTTTCTTTTTGTTATGCAAGAGAGAAAAACTATTGATCAGCTGATTTTCAGCTCACATCTTATTTCGTACACAAACTTCAATGTAAGTAAGTTTCATTCTGCCGCGCAGTTACAAAGTTTTTTTGAATTGTATGAGTTTTTGGACCTTTTTAACTATTATAACAATTTTTATTATTATTATTTTAAATAGTTAAAGTGCTGTAAATTAAACATTTAGCTTTATGGGTCATCGTACAACGATGGAACAGCGTAAACTGGTAATTAACCATTTTAGGAAAGGTCAGAGTGTGCGAAAAATTGCTGAAATGACAAATTTAAGTGCCTCAACTGTCCAATACATCATTCAACGCTTCGTTCGCGAAAATCGGTTGGAGAACAAGGGCAGAGAAGCACCTAATAAGATTTTCAACGCATCAGACGAGCGTTATATTGTACGAAAAATTAAGAAAAATCCAAAGTTATCCGCTCCGAAGTTGGCTGCAGAGGTTCAGCGTGAAATAGGAAAATCATCCAGTGCTGAAACTGTCCGACGTGTGCTGCGCAATCATGACTTGAACGGTCGAGTAGCCCGAAAGAAACCATTCATTTCGAAAATGAATATACAACGCCGACTTGACTTCGCCAAAGAGCATATTATTAATACTCCTGCGTTCTGGAATACCGTTATTTTCGCGGATGAGTCTAAGTTTAATATTTTTGGCTCGGACGGAATGGCATATGTTTGGCGTAAAGCTAATACCGAGCTAAACAAGGAGAACCTTAAGCCCACAGTGAAGCATGGTGGCGGTAGCGTGATGGTTTGGGCCTGTATGTCAGCAGCCGGAGTAGGTGAATTGGTTTTTATTGAGGGAACAATGGACAAAATGAAGTACCTCGAGATTCTGAAAAACAATTTACTTCAAAGTGCAGACAAACTGGGTTTGCGGGAAGAATTTCGGTATTACCAAGATAATGACCCAAAACATAAATCTGGGATTGTGCAATCTTGGCTTATTTGAACTGCTCACACTTGATGTCTCCACCACCACAGTCACCTGACATGAATGTGATTGAAAATCTTTAG
>OY978530.1:55471043-55473543 GCA_963854835.1 Megamerina dolium
AATCTACCCTCATTTTCAGCTCGATTATAAACATTATAAATTATTTTACGTGTTACAGAGAACATTTCTGATAACTTCCCCACATTTTCTTCCAATTGGCGATTGTAGTATATAAGCTGAACCACTTCAGACGATAACTTTTTGGCCGGCATTTTAAAAAGACAATATTTAAACAGATGATGTGGACAAAGCAAAAATTAATCACAAACTAACAAACAAAATCATAGGAACGGCTCACTGCAATGCGTTTACGCAAAGAGATAACTGTAAATGTACCGTTAATCGTTGAAGTGTTGCATAAAGGAATTAAAAAAATAGTTGTGAAAAGAGTTTCTTGACACTTGAAAATTGAGTAAAATTTCTTTTTGTTGTTTTTTTATTTTCTTTTGCGTAGAACTTGCCATTTTTTTTTCATAAATCTTATACTTACTTACTTATGTGGCCATAACAACCGAATATCGATTTAGGCCGAAAATAACATGCTTCGCCAGCCATCTCTGTTCTTCGCTAGCTGGCGCCAGTTAGAAATTCCAAGCGCCGTCAGGTTCTCCAGTACTTGGTCTTTCCACCGGAGGTTTGGTCTTCCTCTTCTGCGTCGTCCTCCAGCGGGTTCCGAATATAACACCTTCTTAGCTGGAGCGTGTTCTTCCATTCGCTTATGACCTAGCCAGCGCAGCCGCTGGACTTTGATGCGCTTTACTATGTCAATATCGGCATATAGCTCGTACAGCTCATGGTTGTACCTTATTCGGTACTCGCCACCAACGCAAATAGGTCCAAAGATCCTGCGTAGGACCTCTCTCGAAAACTCCAAGCATTCGCTCATCCGAGGTGGAAATTGTCCAGGCTTCAGCGCCATATGTTAGGACAGGCATGATGAGAGTCTTGTAGAGTGTAGTTTTCGTTCTTCGAGAGAGGGCTCGACTTTTCAATTGCTTACTCAGCCCAAAGTAACACCTGTTAGCAAGAGTTATCCTACGCATGATCTCCAAGCTGACGTCATTACTGCTGTTAATGCTGGTTCCAAGATAGACAAAGTCCCTTACTACTTCAAAAGCGTAGTTGTCAACAGTGACGTGCTGTCCAAGACGCCGGGACTCTTTGTTTGTTGACAGTAGATACTTCGTCTTGCCCTCGTTCACCGTGAGACCCATCCGACGCGACTCTCTTTCCAAATCTGAGAATGCTGCACTGACTGCTCGCGTGTTCATGCCGATTATGTCAATATCGTCGGCATACGCCAACAGCATGACACTTTTGTTGAAGATAGTGCCATTATGTCGTAGATCAGCAGCTCGTATTATTTTCTCCATAATAAGATTGAAGAAGTCGCACGATAACGAATCACCTTGTCTGAAATCCCGGTCGGTACTAAACGGTGCGGAGAGGTCCTTCTCAATTTGCACTACACAACAGGAGTTATGCAGTGTCATTCTACAAAGTCGAATGAGCTTTGCAGGAATACCGACATTGTTGCGTAGAGGTAATCCCTTACCGGACTGTCGAAAGCGGCTTTATAATCAACAAATAGGTGGTGTGTGTCGATCTGTTTTTCTTGGGTCTTCTCCAGGATTTGGCGCAGTGTGAAAATCTGGTCGATGGTGGATTTACCAGGTCTGAAGCCACACTGATAAGGTCCAATCAGGTTGCTGAGCATAGGCTTCAACCTTTCACACAGTACGCTCGATAGAACCTTGTATGCGATGCTCAGGAGACTTATTCCACGGTAGTTGGCGCAAATTGTGGGGTCTCCTTTTTTATGTACAGGACAGAGAACACTGAGCCTCCAATCATCAGGCATGCTTTCATCCGACCATATTCTGCTTATGAGCTGGTGCATGCGGGTGAGCAGCTCATCGCCTCCGGTCTTAAACAACTCGGCAGGCAGGCCATCAGCACCTGCAGCTTTGTTGTTCTTCAGCCTTAAAATGGCCGTTTCAACCTCGTCATAGTCGGGTGGTGGAACATCAACACCATCATCTGTAATTGGGGTTATCGGGCAATCTCCTCCACTGGCGGAATTGTTCGTAGCATCGCCATTCAGTAACGTGGAGAAGTGTTCCCTCCATAGGCTTAGTACACTCTGGACATCTGTAACCAGATTCCCATTTCCATCACGACAAGAAGAGGCTCCGGGATTTAAACCTCCTCTTAGGCGCTTGATCTTTTCGAAGAATTTTCGAGTCTCATTCTTGTCGGTACACATCTCTATCTCCTCACACTCACGTCTTTCCAACTCCCTCTTCTTGCGCCTGAAAAGACGTCTCTCTGCACTCCTTTTCTCTCTATACCGCTCCTTAACAGCTCGCGTTGCGCCTGCACGCAGGGTTCTTCTGTAGGCGGCGTCTTTCTCTGCGGTAGCGTCGCGACACTCCTGATCATACCACTCATTCTTCAGAGGCCGGTAGTAACCGATTACCTCCTCGGCAGCAGTAGTCATGGAGTGGGATATATGTGTCCACCGTGCGCATGTATCATCAAGTTGGGGAGTGTTCTGCAT